>JACCHV010002782.1:0-601291 GCA_018907245.1 Eupristina koningsbergeri | reverse complement strand
AAATTAATATTAAAAAAATTATTTGGTAATTGGATTTGAATATATTCAATAATCTTAATAATAAAATTGATAAAGTATTCGTTAGATATTGATCTATAAAGTTCTATCTAAATAAGTCATTTTTATACCAATTGCTAACCAAAAAATTCTCTCTACTCAGATATTTAGCATCCTGTACACTAAAGGCCATTCTGATATTGTTCTTCTTTTTTACGCACTTATAATTCAATAGTATTTTATTTTTAAACGTATTTCTCTATTACAAAAGCCATGTTTAAATTATTTTGAAGTATTCCTATTATATAGTCTCATTTTTACAATCGCCTCCACATTTCTGTCGTATAGTTTTTTTGGTGATATCCCCCAAAAAAACTAAAGAAAAAAGAAGAGTAGAGATAATTTAGACCTAATATATCAGTGATTTTTGTCTCGTTAAATTATAATAAAATGAATACTTGGTGCGTCTACATATATTGGAAATGTAAAATGTAAAAAGGTCGAAGTTGTGTATTTAGTTGTTAAGTCGAAAATTATGTGTAGAATTATCTAAATCACCTGTTGATCACAATACGAGGTTACCATGTAAGACAAAAATACATTAGTGTGCAGAAAAATTAACGGCTTTCCAAAAAAAAACTACAACTTTCATCGGTTCAAGAAAAGAAAAATATCTTGAATATATATAATAATGGTAATGTATTTTTCCCTTTTAAAGATTTATTTATCATAAGTAAATATGATCAGCGTTAATTTAAAACTAATTTATCACCAACTTGTTTTATTATTACAATTTTGGTGTTAAAAAATATGTTAAAAAATTATTATAAATAAAAAGATTTAAAAATTCACAAGCATCTTGTATGAGCAAATGGAATTTCGTTCGTTACTTACTTCACAAAATAATTAATCAATCGAATTAATTAGATTTTTAAATCAATATATTATTTATTTATTTACAAAAAATTATATACTTAAATATATGTGTAATATTGTATAGAAATAGGAAATGATTTAATACATAATAATATTTAATTTGTCTCTTGGATGGAACTAACATATAGTTGAGCTATTCAATGAATCTGATCTATTAAACTTATTATTTTTTAAAGAATTTGAATGACTACTACTCTTTGCTGTTCTAACGGGCTTTGTTACTGCCCGAATATTAATAACAAATTTTATCTCTCCTATAAGTGCTTCCCAAGGAGTGATCTGAAAAAATATTTTTATTAATGTATATCAAAATATTGGGTTCCATTACTATATTCGTATTTTTTATATACTTATATGTTGTAATTGAAATATTACCTTTTCTTCAATTGCTACCTTACGAATATTCCAAAGAAATTCTATAATTGCTATAAATGTTGAAATAATACATCCAAGCATTAGTACAAGGAAAACACCACCTACATGAGGCATACCGAGTTCATTAGAATTCATTGGCTCATCGGACTCTTCTTCACATTTACCTCCACCCATTTCCTTCCACCACTTTTGTTTTAATTGTTGTAATTCACCTTTTTCTTGCAGATGTAAAATAGCAGTACTTATCATCGTTCGATATGGAGAATCTAAATTTAAAAATAAAATTATTTCTTTTTAATAATTTTAAAATACACAAAAAGTTATAAAAAAATCTTGATTATTTTATAACGACTTTATATACTTTGGTACACTCGTATGATTATGATAATTTGAAAGTAAAATTAATTTTAATAGATTACTAACGATATAATTAACATATTCTAACGTCTACAACTACTTCCAAAAAAAAAACTAAAAAATTAAAATGGGACCGAACCAAACAAATCATTCCAGGAAAAGAAAATGAGAAATAAATAATAATCTATGTTCGAGTAATTGATCAGATGCAGAAATTAAAGAAATATAAATATGGACATTCTTCGTGTGTACGATCATTCATAAGGAGTGGCCTAATAGTACTTTTTTTATATAAGAAATAATTTTAGAATAAAAATTTATCCTATTTCTGAAACCCTTAATGTTCACATGTATAAATATAAATTGTAAAAGTTTTTTATTTTACTTACTTGGAGGCATTGCTATTCCATAACCTTTATTATCAAGCAATGTACCAACCATTTGAAGTTCACAATGTCTTTCAATTTGATATTCAATTGACGTTGATTCCATAAAAAAAGCATATTTTCTTTTTCCTTTTACGACGCGATCAACACCTTCATCATTTGATTTTGTGAAAACATCTGGTTTGGTATCACTCATTGTATTAAAAATACGTTGGTAAATCGATGTGTTAGAATTCTGTCAAGATTAATTCTTTTTATGAATATATATAGAATATTATCTTATTATTGAATAATATATAAAACAGTAAGTTTCTTTCTCGTGTTACATCTATACTAAATTTAAGGTCATCTTAAATTGTTAATACATTACACTTTTCATTATTTTATTATGAGCATAATGTTTATTTTGTTAATCAATTATAATACATATCATTAAATAAAATACAAAGTATATAATATAAATATAAAGACTTAAAAATTCTAAATTTAAAATACTAAGAGTATTAGTAAATACTCTATAAATAATAAGGAAACGTGTGTATTACGAGAAAAACGATTTTGGAATCTCATAAGAAGAGGAAGTTAGTCTCGATTATCAAAAAAAAAAATAAATTTTTAAAAGTAAATAACTACCGTTATTAAAATCAATAAAGTGAAATCCACTATTGTTAAAGTCTGTGCGTTTCATGTATTCTAAATAAAAGGAAATATTCAAAAACAAAAAAATTGTGTATTTATTAATTGCATAAAACTGAATCAACAGGGTTTCTCTTTAAACTAATATTTATAATTCATTTTTTCCACGAATATTTTGACTTATTTTGAACCAATTAATATTTTTGAAATTAAATAATGTTTTAATTATAAATACCTTAAAAAAAGAATATGTTGCTCCATTTTTCACAGCGCCATATGTTATTTTTGTTTGTTTTGCTAAGTCTTCTACATCATTTATCGAATCTTCCATTTTCACTGCTGTCAAAAAAGCAGCTAAATTAGCTGTGTAACTTGAAACCATAATTAGAACAAAAAACCACCACATTCCAGCTACCATTCGAATAGATGGTGTACTAAAAACATTTTTTATTTATATAGGAAAACTTCAAATATAATTAAAATTCTAATTTTAAATGCATTAGAAAAATGTTGTTGATCAATTGTTTCATAATTTATTAGTCGTTTATTGTTGGTCAATTATTTTATTATATTTTAATCCTCAAAAATAAATATTCAAATATATTGATCTACATTTATAATAAAAAATATTCAATTGTATCCATGATTCAATATATGAAAAAGCTTAATTTACCGTGGTAAAATATCACTTCCTTGTTGCATAAGTGAACCCATTGTTAACCACATAGAATTCATCAATGTAAAATTATTTTCCAGTTCTTCTGGCTCAGGATTACATGGATGTGGATTGATCCACTCTCCTGGTGCAATTCTAATGAAAAAAAATTATTAATATATTAAAATGATAAAAACTGTTCTTGATTACAAAATAACAGACCAACAGAATAATATTAAAAGATATCACACAGTGATAACTACACCTCTTGGATGCTAGTTGTTTTGATTTAAATTAAACTTTATTTATTTAGGAATCAATGAGTCTGACCCATGCACATTAAAATTCCATTGCTTTTTTTCACGTAAATATAAAAATGTTAGTGATAATTTTGTATTACTTTATAAATATAAATATGAAAAATATAATTTATCTTTTATTTTGTAAAAGCTATTTTTATATAGTATTATTACTTTTTTCAATTATGTGAAATTGATATGTATATTTTCTAATCACAGTAATTATAGTTATAGTTGAAAATTCAAATAGTTAAAACAAATACTACCTTGCTTGAAAAAAAAGCATTAATGATACGATCAAGTAAGCAGTCGCCATATACATCCATACTTCTGTAGAAAGTGGAGACATAAAAGCAAACAATTTGGGTACAACCTTTTCTGGTTTGCTAAAAAGTATGCTTATACCTGCAAAAATAAATAATTGTTTATTTATTATATTCATTTTTTTTTATTTTATGTCGAATATTTAACATTTTATTATAGAATAATCACTTACCTAAATTCATAAAAGGAGCTGTAAAGTCTACAGCACTTTGCCTTTCAGATGTAATTGTTAAATCACATATAGCAAAATCAGCTTTCTGAAATACAAGGTATATGTTAATAAATCTATGCACATCTGTGATCATTAATTTTTTGATAAATATAAATAGAGTATTTGCTATTGATCACTAATTTCTAATGACACACGATATAAAGTTTAGCCCTATATTATTTAATGCAGAAAATTCCAATCTGACAACTAAAATATTTTGAACAATATGAATCTTTATTGTAAATATCATAATATTTCTTCAAAATTAACTCGTTTCCTATCTAATTGCATACTAATATGTAAATATAGACGCATATAATTACTATTGAATAAATTTTTAAATTATTATAACGGTGTTAATCCAATCGAATAGAAGAAAAGTGTAAACGTAATACAATTAAATTTACTTATATATTTTATGTGTAATGTTAAAAAATATGTAAAGTTATTGAATAACATTTGTTATTATTTTTAAATATACTGCTATTAATAACTAAATTATAAATTTAAAATAATATTTTTTTAAAGAAGAATAATACTAACAAGCTCCAGTAATTGTTTAATAAGTCCATTCCATTGTCTTGTTTGAGGATTTAACGATCCATAGTTTCCATCTTGAACAATTTCAAATTCACATTTTATACCTAATACTTCTTCAATTTTAGCTATAAGATCTATGCAATAACCTTCGTATTTTTTATCTCCGATAGATCTTCCTTTTCCATCATCTTCAACTAGCATAACATAAGGAGGCCCCTACAAAAAAATATATTTTAGTATTCATTATTAATAAATAATATACGTCTCTACATTACTCAATTAATCATAAATTCAATAATAATATTAATTTAATAAAAAATTACTATAAATAAATGTTCAAAAAATATTAATAAAACACTTTATTAATTAGTCTTCCACTGAAGTTTAATATGAATGAATAAATATATATTTTAACATGATATATGTTGATTAAGATTAAAATTATCATAAATTATAATACGGGAATCGCTTAAGCATATGACGCTTAGTAAAAATAATTAATGATTGTTATTACTAAAATTTATAAACTTAACTATTTTTAAATAATAAGTAAATAAATATGAATTTCAATAATTAATGATGAACTACTATGAAATAAAATATTATACTTACCACACGTGTTGTTACTTTAAAAATTTTATTTCTTGCAGCTTCTGTTAGAGTGTTATTGATTTCTTTTTCATTTCGATTTATTATTAAATGATCTCTTTTCCATTCACCTACTTTAACAGTTCGTCCTGCTTGTATATTAATAATATCTAAATGAAATTCTCTTTCTCGTTCTTCATTAAAAGACATTAAATTGGTTGTTTTTCCAAACTTAACTGCCTGTATTCACAAGTATTAAGCAAAATATATTACAATGCAATTATTATATTAGAAACAGTATAAGCAATCATACAATTAAATGTAGTAAGGTAAATTTAATTTTACTATGAAAGTTTTATTTATTCAAGTTAATTTGTTTTATATAGCTTTTTTTAAATATGTATTGGCATAGATATTAAGACATTGTTTATAATATTGAATATATTATTTATAATATTGAACTTAGTCAAGTAATAAAGTATATGCATCTTTTACAGATAAATATAATTTTCAATTAAATTCATATTAAAATTGTTACCTTTAGAAAATTTGATGTAATATTTAATCCAAATTCATATTTTTCGTGTTCATTACATGATAAAGGCTTGGGATCTATTTTTGAAATATCAAAAGAATTATCTTTATATAATTCTTGTAATACATCATTTAAAGCAAAAACTGAATCATATAATAAAGCTTCTTCGACCTAAAATTCAAATATAATTAATCAATAAAAAATAAATATTATTAGCATTGACAATATTTTTTTATCGGCTATAACCTTTAAGAATTAGAATATTGCTTCAAGTAAAAGTAATGAAAATGTAATGTTTTTTAATTTTTATGACTTACGGTCATTTCCTTTGAATAATCTTGAATAAAGCGAAATTGTGTTACATTAGCCACTGAATCCTTTGATATGAATTGTCCAATATCAACTGTTGATGCATCCTAAAAATTAATAGTAATATAAAATTAAATGAAAAAAGCAAATAAGTTTATAACAAAAAAGATCAATACAAACAATATGAAAAAATTATATGTAAAAAATTTTTTATTTATTTATTTTATTATTTATTAATTTTTCTAAAATGAAATTAACACTTGATTAATATGTATTAAATGCCATTCGCATATTAACGTAACCATATGTATATATATATAATATATTGAAATTTGCCTATAATTCATTTCTTTCATTTACTTTAATATTTTTAAATGAATTATTATTGATTAAAATAAAAATAATCGTATACGTACTAAATTTGTTATTAAACACATAAAATAATCACTCATAAGTCCCATTTTATTCATAGTATCTAATAGTTTAGCTAGATTATCAATCTCAATATCTAATAATATTGTAAATTGTTGTGATAACTGAATTTCTTTGACAAGACTTTCATATACATTATCACGTTCTTTATCTGTTGATAATTGATTGATTTTAGAAATAGGTATTAATTCTCTAATTGTAACAGGATAACTTTCTCGTCCAGCACTTTCAAGAGCCTCTTGAATTCTTGATAAAGCATCATTTGTTTGATAAACATATGTGTAAGTATGCCAATTCATATGTTTCACTGTTTCAGCAATAGCCTGATAAATTATAATTGTATTAATATAAATATATCAATGATTTAGTTTCATGGTATATTGGATAAAGAACAATTATTGGGTTAAAGAATTTTAGTTAAATTTTTGGAAATTTTATATAACGAAAAGAAAAAATGATAAACAATAAATTATTAAATGAGATATACGAATTTAAAAGTATACACATATATTTATAATACGTTAAAGCTCGACAAACTTTAAAGTAAAGTTTCTAGTACTTCACGACCACCCAATGATAGGGCAAACAAAAAATTACACTAATCATTCTATAACATTTATTTTATTATTTATTGTGCATCGTACAATGAAGAGTATTAATAATGAAAAAATTAATAATTAATTTAATGCTTCGAAATACCACAAGAATAATAAGGCGTAGATGAATACTGGAATTTTAAAGCTTAACAATATTGAAAACAACATGTACACAATTACAATTTTTGTACAGATTCATATCAAATATTTTGAGTATGTAATAAATTTTCTGAAAGTATATCAAATTTAAATAACCATTAATTATAAATATTTTATATTAAAAAGTAATATTTCAATATTATATTATGAGAAATATAGGTAATTTTAATTCATTATCAAAATTCAATTTAGTCTTTCCTCAACATCTATTAATTCACATATTTATATTGGTTTAAATAAATATTTTTTTTTACATACTTTTTGATAAAGTCTACTGCTTGGATAAACATTAATACTTTTCGATTCCAATTCTTCATTTTCTTGACGGAAATTATATTGTATGTGTGGTACATTAAAATATCCAGCTAGAGTCGAGACTATATTACGAGTACGAAAAGATTTTGGTCCAAATATTGCGACAACGCCTTCCTCTAATAATTCACAAACTATAACGTCAATTTTAAATTATTAGTTGTTAATGAATTTATAATTTTTCGAAAAATAATAATTAATAAATAATTTATAAAAAGTGTAATTATACATCTTTGTTTTAAAAACATATTTGATATAAAATTTTATTATTGTATGTATTATTTGAAATAATATATAGAAGTGTGTTCCTTATACAGAATATTTTAACAAACATTTTAAAAATGACGATATTTTATAAATTTTACATTAACAAAATTTATTAACAGCAATTATGATTAAATGAAGAAAAAGCAATAGAAAAATTTAATAGTTAACTAAGCCATAATCACTTCCCAATCTTGAATATGAATATTAATAAATGAAATAGGAATGAGGATGTCTAAATGATCACATAATTTTGGTACAAATTAAACAGATTTGTATGTGGATCTTCATAAAACTATGAATGTAATGATATTTTAGCGTATTAAACTATATTTGTTTTTTAAATACCTATGCATTCGAATTGCGAATTGGAAGATATAAAAAATGTTTCGATAATTATTCTTTAATAATATGTTAATTTATATTTAATTACAAACTCCAATTAATATTCAAATAACAAATGAGTTATTAATTAATGGTATTAGTAAAAAACACTAACTTTTTGATAAACTGCAAATTATATTAAAATACTTGATCGTGTACAACGGATAGATTCCTCCCAAATTTGCTTGAAATCAACTCATGGTTCGAGATGAGGATTATCTGTAGAACAAGGAGAAATAATCACGAGTTATTTAAAAATTGATGGACTGCTTCCGTGACTTTATTATTTTAAGCTTATATTATTTTTTTTTTCAATTCATTGAATAAAAACGTATATCTTTCATGTTTTATATTATCAATGGTTGTGACGTTGGTAACTCGGATTTTGAAAATCAAAAATAGTACATCAGCCAAAAAGTCTATTTATACCGAAATAGTGCATATTTGGAAAAAGTGTTGTGAATTATCTTAAAAATATATCGATTAGCCTGAAATTTGACTAGATAATTCTCAATTCTAACTGCACATAGCAATTTTTGAAGAACAATTGGAAATCAACCTTGCGGGCGACGATCTGTCCTTTTGTGATGATTGTGATTATTTGGATCATATTATGTCAAGTTGTCCTAAGGTAATATCTCATACTATAATTATATAATAATGAACGATGGGAACCCTAAATCATAACTTGCTGAGGAATCTGAATTTTGAATACATTCAAATTGATTTGATTTTAAATTATTTTGAAGATTTTTCAAAGGTTTTCTTGCAAGCCAAATAACTAACTTTGTGACATTTCATTAAGAGTTTCATTAAGAGTTTCAATAGGAGTACATGTTCTGATTCCATAGCATGATAGTGACATCACAGCATGATAGTGAGCCTTATTGATCGATCGAAATTAGTAACTACTTGGTTACACTTATTTGATCAGCTTGATTTTGTACCTAATAATAATCACAAAAACTTCCGTCTGTTTTTAATTGACTGTATCACTGACTTAGTACTTTTTTTAATTATTTTAAAAATATTTTTCATTAGCTGAGTAGTCATTTCCCCTTGCTATAATTATTAACTAATCTATAGCTATGTAATCTTCTATTTTCTATATCAAGTTCTACACGAAACTAATTTTCTTCCTTTTGGACATTTATTACAAAAAAAAAGCTCTAGATGAAGCATAAGTAGTGTCATAACTGTATAAACAATTTTAAAAAAAGAAAATCATACCATAATCGTTATTTAAATAAAAAGACTGGGAGAAAAAAATTGAGATGTATTTCTGATTATGAATTTAAATCTCCTATTTTTAATTTCTAAAAAGAATAATAAAAATTTTTTTTCAATAAATTTAAGAAGAAACATACCTTTACCGAATTAAATTGCAATCAAATTTATACAGGGATAAGAATATTAACCTTCTTTACTTTAAAAACATTCATATGTAAGAGTGATATATCAAATAAAAAAATTAATAGTCAATATTAATTTTAACTACAATTAGTTCATTCAAGTATTGTACGAGTATTCCTACAACTTTTCGATTTACAGAAAAATGATGTTAAATAACTTTGACTACATATACAATACATACGAGGAGTAACTGATCATATTAATACTATGTATGTTTATTTTTATTTATAGTAACTGATAAGTATCGTCATTTTAAATTTTGATGGATTTATTTTCTTCATAACGCTGTATACCGTGTTGTTATTTTCTGTGGTAAAACTCATATAAAAATAATATTTGTTATTATGATTTATAATGATTTTAATTTTATATTATATTTTTAATATATTATTATACATAAATGCTTTTATTATAATTAATAAAAAAAATTGCTTACATATACCGCTCGTCTTAAAACTTTCTTTTTCAACATTGCTTCTCTTTTTAGCAACTAAATTAAAATTTCTTTGTGCATTATTTATTTTTTCTATTGCTTGATCAAATGCAAATTCTAATTTTTCATCACCAACATGAAAAATTGCTCCTATTAAAAAAAGAAAAAAAGTATATTGTTATTATTATATATTTTTAATAGTTAGTTAATATTACTAATATTTTTTTTTAGAAAAATTAAATTTTTATAAATACTATTCCTTAGCTACTTTAGGTAATATTTTTTTCCAATTATTAATTCACTTTTTTTAAAATTCACAAATAATCTTTTAAATATTATTTAAATATACGATTTCTCAAAGACAAAAATATTTTAATTATTATGTAAAATCATTGATCACCTATGTTAATACTATGCATGGCAGTTTCAAATTGATGCAAGAAGCATAAAAATAAAAGCATAAGAAATTGTTTTCGAAAGATATTTTCCTCCATTTGAACCTGCAAAAAAAATCTTTTATAATTTTTTGATAATAAAATATTTTTTTCATATAATATAGTAATAAATTTTATGAATTATTGATTATTTTAGCAATATATAACTTTAATAAAATAAATTCTTCATATTTAAAATATAAATTACAATTTATATTTTAAAGTAAAAATCTTACAATAAAAACAACATAAAAATATTTTAAGACAATGTAGAAATTTTGGTTCTACAGATTTACTTTTATAATCATTATTTTTAATTGTATAAATTAAAATTAAAATCAATTGATGACTACAAAGATTTACGTTTTTATTATTTTAACTTTAATGCAAATTATTTCTTGTTGATTATTTAGCTACATTGTCCTTTTAATAATTGTTATCTTCTGCCTTGAAATTACAAGAAGAATAATTATTATATATTTTTATTCAGCATTATATCGTTTTATATTACATTTTACTCATATTAACTATATTAAGTAATAAATGTATATTTCATACACTTTATATGAAATAGTTATGCAATCACCATTTATAATTAATTATATCCGTAAGCACATACATACGGAAAATGACTTATGTATACAATAGATTTATACAGCAATTAAAAAATATGTTAATATTCAATGTACTTCAGAGTCTTTTTATAATTAAGTGTAATTTGAAAACTACATGGCCTATGGCACTACAAAAGAGTCTTCAATTTTAGAACAAAACTTATTTATAAATTTTAGTAATTCGATACCTCAAATTGAAGCTTTAATAAAACACTATTAGCATTTTTTTGTATTAGAATATTGTAAAGTATTGAGAATTGCTTATATATATTTGTTATATATATTTATTAATAAAAATAAGTTATTACGTATGTATTCAGTGATAAACCAATAAAAAAATATTTGTATAAGCTTCCAAATATACATCTTTCTATACCCATACGGAAGTATTTATATAACAGTCACAGCAGGCATGAAAAAGTGTAATTTTAAAAGTTTTCTTTTTGTTCATTATATTAAAAAAAAAAATTTATTGAATAATTCTGTATTGTGTCATAAATTTAATAATTTAATATTCTAATATATTAAAAATAATTGTTTATATATTTTATACAAAATATAATAAATAATATTCCACATAAAATATATTTAATATTAATTGGCAAAATCAAAAAAATTTATTAAATTAATAATAATATTGGAATAATAATAATAATTTATTCAAAAAACTTGTGAATAAAATCCTCAATTTTGATATGAATAAGTTTTCGACCACATATACATAAATAAAATAAATAATATATAATATTTTTAGATATAGGTTTTTTTTTTTAATAAGGACCATTTTTAATAATAATTTATATTCCATAACATGTATATATATAAATATTAATATAGACATTTACATTTTAATAATATTTTCAATTAAATGTTTCAATTTTAAATTTGAGCTTATTTGAATTCTGTTGTAGTGTACAAGACATTTAATACACATAAAACAAAGTAATTTAAAATACTGTGGAAATAATAATGATTCCATAACATATTCATGTTTTTATTCTTATTATTCTTATTTACTTCAGAAAAGACTTGCAACTTTCACACGAATGAAATTTCGAGATATTCAACAAGGTATCAAAAAATATATCACAATGTAGTCGATAACCCGTCGATAAAGCAAAGTCGGTAATAATAGAATAATGCCGATAACTTACCACAGAAAAAGAATGAGCCTTAGTTATCTTTAAAGCTAATAGTTATTAAATTAACTGACACTTTCGGATTTTTGTTAATATTTATCATTTCTAAATACTTGTTTGAGCTATTTAGTCACTTCCTTGCAGGAACATTCAATGTTACAATGAAAGATGTTAGTTGGTTTGCCCATAGAAGCACAGTAGTTCCGGGAGTACTGTCACAACTTTTCTTACGGAACAATCTTACGGAGCCTATGCTATTTTTGGAAAACTCTTAGTGCATTTGCTTCCTTCCTTTCTTCTTGCGTGATTGAGATTTCAAAAATTTAAATTTTAAATCCTTTTCAAGTAAATTTCTCAATGATATTTGATAAAATTAAAATAGTGCACTTGCATAATTTTAATTTTTTTAAAATAATTTTTAAGTTTTTTTTTTGTATAAGGTTTCAAAGTTTTTAAATCATTTAAATTGAAAAGTTTTGAATGAAACTTAATTGAAGTATAATTGTTCAATTTGAAATAGACAATTAAATCATATTATATTAAACATTATTCCACCTAAACAATAGAACTGCATTCTGAACAAAATTTACTTCTACATATAAATAAGTTAATTTTACTTCTGTTAATAGATCGGAAATTTCAGCTATATTAGATATTTATTAAATGTTAAGGAAATGAAATTTTTTGGCTTTATTTTTTTTTCTTTTACTAAAATATTGAATAAGACTGCTTATACACTAAAAATAATTTTCATAATATAATTAATTTCCTGACAGCACTTTAAACGGCGTAAAAAGATGAAACTAACTTCATCTAACTAAATTAAATAATTTAATTAAAATCACTTAAAATTGTCTATAATTATGAGTTATCAGGAATTGAAGAAATACAATTAGTTTTATAATTAGCGATAGTTTTATCAAATTGATTTGATATATTAGAGTATATGATTATTATTATATAGAGATATATTAAATATATTATATGTATGGATATATCATTATATTTATTTCATTTTATTAACTATGTAACTTATTTCTCGAATTACACCTATTAATCAAAATACTCTTAATAATATTTTAGGATAATGTACTTACCGTAAAATGATGTACAATGTTTTAAAACAAACTTTAAATCGATAGATACTATGTCACACAAATAAAACATTATAATAAATCTTATCGACCAGATATATTTACTTATAAATATTTCCACTAAAGTAATATAAATATAGTTAAATCTATTCTTATTAATAATATTTACTCTTTTGCTTTCATTTAGAAACATAAAAAATAACATAAAATGTGTGAACACAAAAAATAATGATTATATTACACCAGTACCAACAATACAATACCAATGCTAATAATAATTATATTCTTGACATGTGTTAAAATGTTAGATGTCTAATATAATTATATGTAAAATATAGTTTGAAATTCATGTGACTTCTACCAAAATTGTTATGATTTTATTAAAAAATTAAAAAATTTTGTAAAAATAGTATTAGATTCTTTAATTTTAAATTCTTGATTATGATTATCAATTTTTATTACATTAACAACTGAAACAGATAAAAAATTTATATTACTTTAATTACTTAAAAAAATTCATGAATTTCATAGTTGATATTCTGCGTTAAAGTAAATAAATGTCACGAAAGCTATGTATTTGTAGAATCCTGTATATATATGTATTCTCAATTGTCTATCATTTCATAGATGCAATACATTTTACATCAATGTAGAACACAAATTCTATAGAAATTCATGCTAACGTTATTATTCAAATCATTTACTTCTTATTAACATGACTTATAAGTGTATAATGTATTTCAATAAGCAAATATATTTTCAACTGTGAGTATATATAATTTCATTGTTTTCAAATGGACATGAGTGAATATGATTTTTTTTATTTTTATAAATAGTGGAAACAGGGAAGACATTGTATTATTATATTTATTAATATCTATTTATTTTTTTTTTTTATTTTATATATTTTATTTGAAAAAATCATATGAATAAGTCTAAATTGCATTTTATAGCCTTTTTGTATTTTTTATTTAATTTACAAATAAAATTCATAGAAATATAAAACTTTTAGTTGATCCATCAAACTCAATTTCATAAACATTACAAATTTCGAAAATAACAGAACAATTTGTGTTACAATATTTTTTTTTAATATGTTTAATAATGGTTATTATTTTTATTAAGATTTTTTAAATACTAAAACTTGACAAACTTACATAAACATTAAAAATAAAAAAATGAAAATGAAAAATAATAAAAACAAAATAAAAATAATTATCGTATATATAATTATACATATTATAAAACTTTTAATATTAATTTATAGAACATAACAAAAAAATAGTACAAAATATAATGCATAAATAATATATAAACTGGTTCGGTAACAAACAATATAAATAATATCAAATTAATCGCTTCAATTATTTCATATTTTATTCAATAAGTTATATCAGAATTAATATTAGAAAACGATTTTAATGCAAAAAACACTGTATTTTTATATTTATTCGTACTTTATTTTTTAAAATAACAAATAAGTAGGTAACGATATCGACGAAGTAAAAATTTTTTGAAGAACTGTTTAAAAGTAAATTAAATACCTTTTGGTCATTGAAATAATTTTATTTTATATAGTATATTTAATATATTATATTTAATAAAGTCCGCAACCGCGTAGATTATTAGCAATTATCACGTCAGTAACTGCATCAAATACGAATTGTATATTATTTGTATCTGTAGCGCAAGTCATATGGCAGTATATTTCTTTTGTAGTTGATTTGTTTTTCGCTTCGAATTGTGCTTGAATATATGCTGCTGCTTCACCATATTCTTGTGCGCCTAAAACGAAAAGGTAAATATTTATACATATTTATAATAAATCATAATATTAAGTGTATTAATGTTACTTGAGGTATATAATATATGAATGATATTTATTCTGATATTCATGAAGGAAATGTTCGTATATGTGCTAACCCCATAATTACAATTTCATATGTAATAAATCTGCTCTCCATAAATAAATCATTAACTAGGTTATTACAGTAGAGTATTATTATATAAATGTAACGTATATTTGATACAATGTAAAGATAAATTAGGGTAATAAACAATTGCAAATTTTAGAATAAGCAATAATAATTCAGTAAATTTTAAGAAAAAGTTAAAAGAGGATTACAAATTGTTTATTACTATGATATGTAATTTTGGTATTAAATTACATAATAAATAGCCATTTTAAAATGGAAGTTCAAGGAAATCACTAAACCATTGTTACTGATAAGTAGCATTGTGTGATTTCAAACAAGAAAAAATATAAAGAGAAAAAAACAGGTAAGTTCTTATTTTATGAATATACAATCTTACAGATGTGGTTGACTTATTGTGAAAAATCAGAATCTACAGTTATATTTCTAACTCTGTATAAATACTTCAAAGAAAAGACAACGAAATGAAGCTCACAACTAATTTTATTAAACTTTATCTTTGTATATAGAAAAGTATGAAGAATATCTCAGAACTATATAAATTAATGTATACGTGGTAAAAAAATGTGTTATAATTAATACATCTCTTATCAATGATTAGCGATGCTGCGAGAGTTTCAGACCGAAGTAGTGAAGTTTTGTAGGGTTATCAATATTGAGAAATCATATTAAATGGTCATGGATTTGAACAATAAGTAGGTAGTTGGCTTTCATAGAGCTGTGGTTCTCGTCTATCGATGAGTAAGATATACTATTCCTATACTAAGTTATAGCTATTGCATATAGGAGGTTAGCAGACGACGACACTTCCCCCGGGAATGGATACCCTAGACGCATAGCCAGGAAGATTAGCCCAACGTCATCACTAGGAGATCCTCGTCAAGCGGAAAATTCCTCAACTGTTATACACAGAGTATACATAGGAAGTGCAGAGAAAGAGAAACACGTTGACCAAATGTAGCCCCATTCGAATGAGACTGTCAGGAAGACGTTGCCGCCAAAAAGGAACAGAGAGAATAGGATCTCACCAAGAAGTTTCATTATATAAAAGTAATAAAGTATTTTAAATTTTTCATCGTTAATTTGAGTATTTAAAATGTCTTATTATCTTACTCTTATCATATAAGTATTCATGAAAGCTCTTGTTTAACTTATTACAAATATATATTCAAAAAAATAAAATAAGTTTATTATATATATTTTATTTTATTACATATATTATACTGATGAATTTCAACATATTTCAAATTATTTATTTAAAATAAAATAAAATTAAATCTTGTGGTGTAAGGATTTACATATAAAAATAATTGTTACCTGCATACTCGGCAAAACAAATCGTCAATGGAGATTTTCTAATTTTTTCTTCAAAAAGATCTTTTTTATTTAAAAATAGTATTATGGAAGTGTCTGTGAACCATTTGTTATTACAAATGGAGTCAAATAACTTTAAACTTTCTTGCATGCGATTCTGAAATAATATATAAATTATAAATATAATTATTAAGTAATAAATTAATTATAAAAAAAATATTAAGAATACAATGAAAGCTTGAATTGAAGTTTTGAATTAAAGCTCAATCACTAGGACTTTTTTAATCTTTTAATAGTTAATAGATATTTAAAAGTAATAAGAATAATCTTAAAATAGAAAAATTCGATTTTAAAATAAAAATATATGTTTGGTATTTAATTAATATTATTTTAATACAATTGCTTAATTTACATTGATGTTGATAAATACTTATATATGTATTTATACTAGATATAAATATATATGGTTAGTTATAGTATAAACTGTATTACATACTGTAGTTTCATCTTCGTGTAACACCTGATCGTATTCCGACATAGCAACACAAAAAATAATCGCTGTGACATCTTCAAAACAATGTATCCATTTTTTACGCTCGCTTCTTTGTCCACCAACATCGAATAATCTATAATTAAAATCAATAATATGATTTATGAATTATTAATAATTATTAAAATTTATTTTACTTAAATACATAACTTTTGCTAAATTCATTCAATTTAATGTTTTTCAAATTCGAAATTGAAAATTATTATCAATTAAAAAAAAAAATTTCTTTGTAACAATTGTGTGTGTGTATGGTTTTTTCTCTGTCTGTCTATAAATATTGCATTTTTTATTTATATTATATTTTTTATATTTATTCGTTTTTGTGATTTTATTAAAAATAATTATTTCTTCACCGTTAATAATAAGTTATAATAAGTTAGACTTTCAATTTGTATGTTTACAGTTACTTAAATTTTTCAATAGTATTTTTCTATCATTGTGATTACATCATACAAATAGTATCATCCGTTTCAGATATTTTTGAGATACATGCAATAGCTAATTTTAATATATTTAATATATTTTAATATAATACAAATTTTTTATTTAGTTCATTTTTAAACATTTATTGTACTGAAAATGCATTATTATAAACGGTACTTTAGCACTACAATATAATACATATTAAATATTACTTACTTGAAATTAAGATTCTTAAATGAAAAATGCACTTCAACAATACCAGTTGTTTTTACTCGCGTACGAAGTATATCTTGCTCGGTTGGTTGATATTCTTTTGCTCCCAACCGGTCAAGATCATCGAGAAAACTGAAACATTCAAAATGTAATTTTATAAAATAAATATTGAAATATCTGTACAGTTAAATAGCTAGCTTACACCCCAGAAAATAAATAATTATTCCATTGAATTGATCGACGATCAGTGAAAGTAAATTGAAGTGAAGATTAATTAAAAAGATTAATAAATCATCATACACAATAAAACATAACAAAAAAAAATTAACTTACTATTTTGCAGAATCATTTAATTGATATTCATTACTTCTTCCAAAACAATCTTGAACTCCATTATCTGCCCAAAGCCTTTTCATTGCCAACAATAATTCTTCACTAAATGGTTCGGTATCTTCCATTCGCTGAATAACGTCAAATACCATTTTTGCATCCGTCTGTGATAATTAATTTTAAATTAATAACAATAAATAAAAATTAATGATATTATCAAATTATACTATTATAAAAATTATAAAATATTCTATATATTCTTATATATTATTAATTATAGCCTTAAGAAAAAGTTATACAGATTCTTAATCAGTAACGATTTCTCCAGTTATAACATTCAACATTTCACTGTTTTAATTACGTACATATATGTATACATGTTTTTGTATCCTTTCCTAAACTTTTATTATTTCATCTAAAATAATCTTCTCCTAAAAAGT
Organism: Eupristina koningsbergeri; assembly: GCA_018907245.1. NCBI lineage: Eukaryota > Metazoa > Arthropoda > Insecta > Hymenoptera > Agaonidae > Eupristina > Eupristina koningsbergeri. The sequence goes on along the minus strand of JACCHV010002782.1, from coordinate 582,665 downwards.
TTAAATATTTTGTTTATAAACAAACAAAAACTTTTTGTCATTACCAATGAAAATAAAATATAATAATTTTGATTCCATACAAGTACCATTGTATGATAGTCAGGAAGGCTCTTTATTAAAACCCTTAACATAAAAAATTTTGTACCCTCAATCACAAATTCATAATTCTAAAATTTTCTGTAATGTTATCCGTCGCTTGTATATAATGATAAGAAAAATTAAAATTTATCTGGAACTCAGATATTTACTGATGTTCAGATCGCATGTCAACCCACCGAATATCCATTTTGTTCGACTTTTACTTTACAACTTTCACATCAATATATTAGGTAATTAACAATAATCTTTAAGTATTTATTATATCAATTGGTTCATTCATTTACTGAGGTTTAGATAGCTCATTATTTTACTAAATTTTACCACCCTTGCTAATTGTATTAGTTGGTTCGAATCCGGAATTTCTTTTTTAAAGATCTAGGTTATTCAGATTTTACTACCTACTACTAAGTATTGCCTGCATTAGTATAGGTGTAAATGAGGGAGAAACTACAAGTATAGATCTGAAATTCAGCCAATCTAATTTCGCACTAATATAGTACTGTATTTTTATTAAGAAGACTAAAATATTTTCAAAGTTAAAAAACCAGTTTATCTTCCAATTCACGGTTGTTGTTGATCGAAGACCATGTGGATTCACGTATCCGCGATTTAATGATTAGGAAGGGATTACAAAAAGGTCAATAAGTTGATAGTGGCATATATTTAATTTCTCATATGAAGAGGATTATTGAAGGTGTATATTAATCTAATTAACATATTAATCTAATAATAAGTTGAGAATAAACAATAAATTTTCTTTAATTTATAAATTAGCTTTCAGAAGAACCGACCTGCTTAAGACATGGAAAAAGGAACAATCCTTCCATCACAATTGAATTACTAAATTTACTAATATTTAACCTGCTGTAAACAATCTTAACTAATACTTAATTAGAAATTTATCATTAACTGGCTGCTATGTATTTTTAATTGCTAAATTTATTTGTCTAACTTTATATTTCGGTGAACGTATTGTAGTTATAGTTGTCGCATGAATAATAATTCAATAATAGTTCAATAATAATAGTTCAATTGTCATGACCTTTCAAACTGCAGCATCAGTATAGGAAGATCTTAATACCATATGCGACAAAATTATATTTATAAACTAGATGATCAATTTCTTGAAAACTATACTTTTTATAAGTATAACCTTAGGTCAAAACACGATGTGTTATATTTATATGATAATAACAGTTAAGTCAAAATAATTATAATTGTTAATACATACGCTCGGCAATTATTATATCGACTTTATACAAAATCCTTTATAATTTTAAAATGATCTTTGCCCAAAGAGATGAATTTTACGCATTTATATATTTTTGCAGTTGAGCTACTGCATAGATAATAGAACTTAATGACAAAAAATAGAAAAAATAGGTAGATGTGTCCTAGTTATTGAGTTATGTACTCATAAGTAAAATAGATAACTTATCTAAATAATTATTTCTGAATGAATAAAGCCTAATTAAAGACAGGCATCTAAAGAATGCAGTCACAATTTTACCGACTTTTCTGGAATCCACTCTAACATCTCTGAGAAATATTTAACTGTTTTTTCCTTTTTTTTAAGGCTATCTTACATAATTTTTCCTTTTTCTAAATCTTTATGTATTTATATAAAAATATAATAATTAATTGAATTGGTTAATTATATTATATGTTAGAATAAATTTGTTTATTATTTGATATGTATAATGTATTATTTATTTAAAATTTTACATCAAATAAAATTTTAATTTTCTAAAAAATATTAAATCAAGTATTAATTTAGATTACTTACTTCTCTTTCATTTGAAGCATAAATTATGCCTAAACTGGGCATGGCTTTTAAAATAGCAACTAATGATTGAATAGTATTACTGTATACGACTGGTCTATATTGTTTGAAGTCTTCTGGTGTAAAACCACTTTCATGAATAATTCTGGAAAATATACGAAATATTATTTACTACCGTTTGGATAAGCATGTATATTTAATACATAAAAACACTGAAATATGCCTAAAATTATTAGTCATTAAACATTTTTACAATATTATATGTATATTACTAACTTTTTTTACTACATTCATTAAATTCAATTTCTTGAACATTCATTTAAAAATAATCTTATGTATGTTTTAATTGTTTTTTAAGCATTAATAAAAATTAGATAATAATAAAAAACATATATATTGTTTCATAATCTTTTTGAAGTGAGTGATACATAAAATAGCTAAATATTTAATTTAAAAAAAAAATTTGGCTTTCTGATACATGTTTCTTTAGATATAAGTTTAGATTACTAAAGAATGAATAATGGTAACAATTTGTAATAGGTAACGTTAGAAGACTTAATAGATTTTCGTTAAATGAAGAAAAAATAGATGCAGATTTGCGGACACATACCATAGTTAATAGATCACATTATAGAAATAAGCAGTAAAGCAAGGTGCTTCATAAAATTCTGTAGAAAAATTTTTAGTGTTAGAAATATAAACTTGAACTACATAAAGTTTATTAGTGTGGAAGAAGAAAAAGAAATAATTCAATAATAATTGATACAAGGCTAAACCAAATAAAAACACAAAATATAGTTTGTAACAAAAAAAAAATATGTCTCATTAATTAGTGTGCGGAAGTGCTGAATACAGCAGTGAGGCTCTGGCCGTCGGATTGAGTCACTAGCTACATGGTTGATCTGATGTAAAATTCTGACAATCAGGTATCATCGAGTAGTAAAATAAAATATTCAAGGCTACATCGATACATTGAGTACACAAGATCAGCAGATATCTGCATAGTTTCCACCAGGTCAATCCAATATCCTTTCTTGGACGACGATCATCCACGTTGAGTTGCAGACTCCTTGGAGGACTGTCGCCATGAACAGATAGTGCAGGTAAAGAATGCCATGCTGACCAGAGGTTCGAGCATCGAGTATACAGTTCAAGGATGTTGTTGTCGAAGAGGAGCAGATGACTAGGTCTCATGCAAAACTCCTACTTACCCCAACGACTTCGTAGTTGTATTGATACAAAATTATCACTGGATTTTGAGGTGAGTAGCGTATATCTCACTATTGCACTTGTGGTGTCATTAGGAGTCATTGTGATTACAATGAATGGGGTATTTGCAAGTTTCATCCGTTTCTGTTAACGGGATTATGTAAAACGAATGTTACCTCCGTACTTACAATTAAACAGGCCCGAAAAATTCAATTAGAAGTTTAATTTTTCTCATGTATTTACGTATTAATATACTAAATATAGCAAAACATATATTTAGTAATGAATACAGTAAAATACTTTACCAAAACTTTTTAAATTCCGAACGAAAAATTAAACAAACAAAAATATAAATATTTTTAAATATTTTAATATGGTACAAATTTTCAAATTAAATTTGATGAATGATAGAATTTTTTTCTAAACAAGACATTAATTACACTTAAATATATTAATAACAACTTACTTCATTTGCTTAACAATAGTACTTTTTCCAGACTCTCCGGCACCTGAAATTAAAATTATTTATAAAAAAATATTATTAATAAATCAATGAGTATACAAATTTAAATTGAAATGGATATTAGCTTCTGTAATGAATCTAGACATTTATATACAAATAACTTTGTATTTTTAATAAAGTTCATTAAACAAAATTCCTTGCAGGTGAATAACCAATTTTTCAGGGATAATAGATTAGCAACATTGATGTAAGATATAGAATTTGAAGAAAAAACAAACGATTACACTCAAGGGAAAAAGTATAACAAAGGTAAAGTCAATTGTGTTTAGAATTGGTAATGAGAAAAGAGTCAACAAGTATTAATTATTAGAAGAAACTATTGATGCACACTTTACATACAAGTGTAAGAACCAATATTTTTCAAAAAATTCATGTTGCTAAAGTAGGTTTTGTAATATCAATAAATCTATGTTTAGTAAATGTTTGATTTGTGACATTCATCCAAAAGAAAAAGAAAGTTTGTTTAATACAAGACTTCTTATTTTTCTGACAACATAATGAAATAATAATTCTCACAAATGCTGTTTCATTAGAAAAAATTTTGTCATTTTAAAGAACTGATCAAAAATATATAAGATATCCCATTTAATTGCTGTTTGTGGAAAAAACTATATACAACTTTTTAAAATAGAAAGACCTATAATGGTAAATTTAATACTCCTAATATCATCATTGGAAAAAAACAAGAATTACTTATATAACAAATATAATATGTAGATGATATATAAATACGTAGTATTTACAGATGTATAAATTAAATATATAAATGCATAAATATATCCAGTACATTGGATAATTTTTTTTTGCAATTACACTAAATTCAAAGCATTTTATTTTTAATATAGATATCTTGATTTGACTGCAATGATCGTGGTACGTTTAGTTTTACTCTTGTTATTTTGAGTTTTGAATTATCGTGGAATATTCACTTTCCATCCCCAATTACGCTACAATAAAGAAAATATTTCCCTTTGAAGTTGCATTTTGCAAGTCATCAAATACCTTTGAATTTCTGCTGGTGTAAATTCTTGTGATACCCAATATCCTTGTTTTTAAATGAACCCTAATTTGCATATACATATACGGGTATGCATTTCGACAATTTGTTTGATAATACTAGTTTAAAAAACTAAGCAATATATGATATCCTATATGTGTATAATATATTAAATTAAAAAGAAGTTAAAACACCTTTAAATTTAGATAGATTGGAACTCAAAATTCGGTATTTATTTAAATTTATTACGAATTTATTAATTAAAAAAGATGATGTACGCATCCATTTATCTTTCTGAAAAAATAATATTATAATACTAGTTTCATTTACATAAACTTTTATACAATATTAAAACTAATAATTTAAGAAAAATCAGTCAAATTAACATTAATCTTTAGAATATGAACTCAATCAGGTGTAGGACTAATATACTACTAATTTCTTAAATTATGAAAAAATAAATAACCTGCCAAGTTTTAATAAATATATAGATGTAAAAACTAATTAATTAAATTCTTTCTCAGGCTATTGAATTCTTTTTGTAAATTTTATCCAATTCTTAAAAGATAATTAATCTCTAATAAAAACAATAGTACTATTTTCACTTTTATCAATTATTGAATAAATCTTTATAAGAATTATCTTTTATAGATATTTTGTACACAGAGAATGTGAGTAAATAACTAGAATAAATCAAATCAAAATTAATTTATAGTCTAATTATTGAAAATAACTTAAACTGAAAAAAAATTAAAATTTACTTACCTATCATAACAAAAATAAAACAAAACATAGTATACGGTAAAAGCAGTTAATAAATAACTTTACAGTGTTATATATAGATCTAAATATATCAAACTTAAATTGTTAAAATCAAGTAAAATACAAACAATGTAATAATACTAATACTAATACTATTAATATTTGTGTTAAAAATTTTTAAATATTGTTCAAAATTAAAATTTACAAAAAATTGATATCCTGAAAAATACATTAGTCTTAAACCAAAGTTAATTTGTGATAGCTTTAGTCTAAAAAGATAGATCTAGGTTAATAATAGGATAGAATATCTAATAGTCTAATTATAAAATAGAATTATTATAATAAACTATAAGAGTACTGGAAATTCAAAAAGTGATAGAGAAAGAATAAAATAAATAAGTTGTGATATAGGTCAAACTAATAGAAACATATTGAACATAAAGGATGTTTTTTAATAATTATCAAATTCATTTGTTAAATAATAGGTTTAAAATAAATTAAAACAAATAGTCTTAAAAATTACAGTTAAATTATGTTTAAAAAAAATCATTTTCTTAAAAACAAATAGTATGTCCTATTTTTTATCATAAATAATAAGGTTTATTATTTATTTTGAAAAAAAAAGTTTTTTTTTCATTATAATATTATATATAATTATAAATCCTAATTTGAAAATGTTTTAAATTATACAAAAATATACTCACCCAACAAAAGAAGTTTAATATCTTTAGCTGCTTGTATTCCATCTTCTTTTAAATTTTTTTCAATTTGTTTACTACGAGCCAAGGCAGCTCTTTCTTCTGCAGACATAGCACAACCCATATTCGCAAATAACACTGATAATTTTCTCTAACAATTTTTTAATTTTTTTTTATTGAAATTGTATCTAAAATAATACACTAAAAGTATTATTTATACACTAGAGATTATTATTTAGTTCAGAAATTATATGTTTCCACTAATCTTTTGAATTCATATTGGCATTATCTGGTTGTATAAAATAAATTTATAAAGTTTTGATTGCCATCATTTTCTTCTTTTATCTAAAAATAAAATTGTTTGACTTAATATTATTTCTTAATACAATACTAAATTAAAAAAAATAACTATTATATTAAGAACAATAGTAAATTTTGAAAAAAATTTTTAAATATATATACAATAAATATACAAATATATAAATAAATAAATAAATAAATATATAAACAAACAATATATACAAAAACATAGTGTATAATAATTGTTAAAAATAATATTTTAGTACGTAAAATATTATAATTTGATATCAATTTACACATTTATAATACAAATCATCGGATAGAATTATAATGAAATTTTATTTTTTCTTTTATTATAAATGAAGTAAAATTCAATTTGTACTTTTACACTCACAAAATAAAATATGTCTTCAATGTTTCAATATCTTAATAATTAGTTAAATTTATATATATTAAATACTAGATTTCATATTTTCTATTGATGACAATGAAGTATTTTTAATTCAATGAAAAATGAATGATATTGTACATGAAAATCAAAATTGATATTTTTGAAAAGAATAAATTTTGAGTGTTGTTTTGTAAAATTAATTGTTATATATTATCATGCATTAAATATACTGTTGAAAAGTTTTCCTATCCAGTCCAATAATTATAATGATAAAAATTTTATTTTCTCAACTTTTGTTTTTATAATTTTAGCAAAATATTGTTGGTCCCATTATAATACATAATATATTACAAAATTTTATTACTGGATGAGTTATGACAAGTTTAATATCAACTAAACTACTTTCTAAAATACAACCCTACTATGTAATAAGTTTAATTTCATTATATATTAATGTTTAGTATTGTGAAACATTGTAATATATTAAAAAAATTATGGTATGGCTTTATACAATATTAAATATTAATTTATTATACACTTCCAAAGCTATAGTAAATTATAATTATGTAGTTATTAATTACTAAATAAAACTTTTTAACATAAATTTGAGGAGATATATAATTTGAATTAAAAATTGATAAGGATAAACTATTGATAAACATTATGATTTACATATTAGTAAAAGTTTTGTTTTATATAGCAAACAGTTGTATTCGATAAGACAAGCATAAATAATAAATGTTATTTATATTGAATTGTAAACAAACATATATATTTATTTTGAAAAATAGAATATAATTATTTATTCTTTTGAAAAAATATCTAACTCTTTTCTAATAATTATTTCTTATATAATTGTTTATTATAATATTTAAAACCACAATCAGCATAATTTTACTTATATATCTTTTATTCAAGCCATAGTGTTTCTTTTGTGTGTTTTCTGTTAAAAATATAAATCAAATATTGGATAAATAATAAATAATAAATATTATAAATTATTTCAATTTAATATATAAATATGAATCAAATTATTTTTTTATATTCATATTATTAGTGATAAATACTAATAAAGCACTAATAATAATAATAACAATAGTAATCATAATAATTATAATAATAATATTAATTGTAATAATTAATTATAATAATAATAATATTAATTGCAAACAATACAGTAATAAATAAATAAAGTGTAAAACATTCATTTATTGCTAAATAAAACCTAGGATCTCCCTGTTCAAGAAAAAGTATAAGAAAAAGAAAAAGTATATTTAATAACCATAATAAATTAAAATTATGTTTGTATTTCAATATCTTGTATTCATAGTTTTACTTTGTTTTATTATTTTTAAAAAGCTTTATCATCCTCGTTATATATTGTATTTGAATTGGAATTTTATAAGATTTGAAAATGAAATCAATAACATATTACTGATTAATATTTATAAATCAACGATTTAATTTATTAATACTTTTTTTATGAACAGATTAAAAATGTTTTCTAAAAATATGTGACTATAATGTGTGTATAAATTAATCTTTTATTTGAATAAAAATAGTTTACTTAAAAAAAATTTGTAATAAATACATAATGTTATTATCTAAATATTTATTATGCTACACACCGCTTGCATTTAAAACTTTTCTAGACTTTACTGTAAAATTAATTTTAAATCGGGCACCTTTGTAGAAAATGAATTACACGATAGCTACGTCATTGAGATGGGTAATCTATGTATAATTAATTTTTCATGTTAAAATAATATAATTTGCTATTATGTAATACTTTTTATATTGCATTTTTCTATAAACTTGTGCTCGTTTGAATGCATTTTTTATTGGTACTTCTTATTCAGTTTATACCGAACTCTATTCTAGCTGTTTATGTTGCTCATAATTTTATAAATTATGTACAAATGTTATTTTTCTGTTTTAGTATAATGAGTTTTATACACATACCATCCAGAATATGCAACTCAATCAAAAGATGCAGTTATTATCGCGGATTCAAGATGTTATGATCTTAAACTTATATCTTAATTTATTGACTAACACTCAAATAAACTAGCTATAAATTTTTGGTAGACTATAAAATTGTTTTAATTTGTTTATAATTTTCAAAATTTTAATTAATATTTCTACGTTTTATTGAACATTTGAGCTACCATTTTTTGCAATGACAGTTTAAAATTAATTAAACGATTTGTTGGGCTCTTTCAATAACATGAATCTCTGACATACGCATTATTTACTTTAGAGGTGTCAGCTCGTCTTTACCTGAAAACATTTGTAAAGAGCGGAAATATTCAGAATCAAACTTTAAATGACAGATGTCGATAAGAGTGTATGCAATAAATGATCTCTATTTACTCTGTGCAAGAATGACATAGAAAATCATCTGTTTCATTATTAAGATTTTATCTTTAACGACGAAATGTAACTTGTGCAAGTAGTTATTAATATGTAAATAATAATTTATGCAGTCGACTAATTTTAATATATAATATCAATTTGTAATCGGCTTGTAATAGTTGTTCGATCGACTTAATGCGAGTCTCACAAAATTCCCTATCGTATTAGAGATGTTAAGATTCATAAAATAATATCATTAGTAAGGGTTTCATTTACTTGTCACGCACTGTTTTTGAAATAAGAATAGGGGGTGAGATTATCTCGAATATACATGTAAAGGCAATGTATACATGTAACATATACGTGTTATACTGACTATATATACATCTAAAGACATTAATTTTTCACTTCAAAAAACATTCGTTATAACACGTAATCACAAAAAAAAACACACACACACCCTTATACACACACAATATGAGCTCTTACAAGATGTGAAAATAAAAAATCACAGGTTAATTGATCGATCAATCGTGCACATTAAGAAGCGAAATATTCATGACTCAAGATTTTTCAATTTTTCTTTAATCCTGCACCCCTTGGTCTTATTCAACCCCTTCTCACTTTAATATTTAAAATAATAATAAATTTTAAAATTTTAAATTGTATTAGTTATTCAATAAAAACAATAATTTATTGATATTAATTAGTATTCTAAAGATAAATATATTTTAATTTTTTATTTTATAACAATTACTTTAAAGTTCCATTTATATTTGTATACAAATCTTTATGTCTATTTTTTTTTTTTTTTTTTTTAAACTGATATTCAAGAGTTCGTAACGAGCTAAGTTTATTATTATGTATTATGTATAAATTTCTTAATTTTGTTATATGGTGGCGAATGAACTGATGATTAGCGTCAGTAATACCCTAATAATCAGTACTTATCACTGCTATGACAAGTTATCACTACTTTCAACAATACTTTGCTCGTTATTTATATATTTATTGTAAATAAATTCAGTATTTTTTATGTCTTATTTGTATTAGGTTGTTATTTTTTAATCTATTAGATTTGATTTTATTTATTTTTCTCATGCACCTTTTTTGCAATACTTTGTTCTCAGTTTCATATATTTCTACCAATTAGATAAGCTACATTAAATACTAAATTACAATAATATAATTATATTTCAGTTATTAAAATAAAATAACTTTTCTGTTTTATCGAAATAAATTGTTTATTTATTTAAATCATTTTCTTACATATGCAAAAATTTATCTACCTATTTAATATACCTCACATAAATAATTTTTGTTACATATTTAAAAAAAATTTTTAAGCATTAATCAATTTGAATTTTATGTTAAAAAAAAACCCAAAAATTAAAATTAATAAAATAAAAATTAAAAAATTGAGTTTTACAGTCATTCACGTATCGATGGATAATTCATTAACTCGTTGGTCTTAATTAATTGGTATAATATAAAATTTTTTATTACAACTCGCATCTATAATGCATTTACAAATATTTGTTTTTATTTCAAAATTTAAAAGATCAATTTTAATATAAATTATGTTTTAATTTTATTAATATTTTATTAATATTTTAATGTAAAAATAGTAATATGGTACTGATTTATATTATTTATTAAGTTTTGATTTGGTAACAATTATTCAATGAACAGTATACTGTACAATTATTTTATATTTTATAAAAGTAAGTTTTTTATTTCATAATTATTTTATAATTTGTTTTGTTTCTTCTTTTAACAAATAAATATATTGACAAGAAAAAATAATCATACCCTCGAATCGTCAATGCTTAAAAATTTATCATTTGTTTTAATACATTCCCGTTTAATGAAAAGCCTTATATCTACAAATTAAAATTTTATATTTTGTAAATAAAAACTACATTTTTTAAATGTTGGTGAAAAGTTTTTAAATTATTGAATTTAACAATTTTCGAGCGATATTAAGTGTAGAAAATGATTGACCGGTGTATCGTTAAGACCGTGACGTTCTTTGTTTTACTTGTCAATGTTCTCATCGTGGACATGTTATAAATCATTATTTTATTAACTTATCAATGTTCAAATTGTTTCGACATGCACGAGCAATTTATTACTATCAGTAGAAATATTCATAGCGCGTCAAATTTTCAGTGTTCGCATGTCTATGATTCTTTACGATAAACTTTGAAACAACTATTTCCTATTTGATTAAAATAGTTATTGTTAATGAGAATTACTGTTTACTCCATATTCACAAAAGTAATTAGGAAATTTTTTTTTGTACTTTTAGATAAACAGGAATACTCTTGTGTTGTGCACACAAGCACACACGTAGCTTCATATCAACTCAAGACATCTATTTTTGTTTCTTTTGACCTACATTTAAACACAAATTTTTTACGTGCCTAAAAACTGCTATTTTGACAATGTTAATATAGAAAATTATTAAAAATAATGAACTATAGTCATCATTATTGATATTTTTATTAATAATGTAACCAATTGCAAAGGAGTGTTATATTTAAAATTACTCATGAATAAATTATTTTCCAATTTTCTCGTTCAGTAACATGTGAAGTTTTAAATTATATTCCTTCTACAATCTATAATCCAGTAAAATTGGTGAAACTTATATTTAGGTTATATTCCATAAAATAAATGTTAATTAATAAAAATCTTCCACTTAAGATTATACATTCTTGTAGTTAGAAACAATAAAAAATGAATAGCTACTATTGATTTAGTTACATTTTGTCTAAAATATTATCAAAATAATTTATTAATTTTTAGGCTTGTAAATTTTTAATATGAAATTTAAATAGTATGAAGAAGACTGTAGAATTTGTACAAAATGATTAATAACAAAATTCAAAAATAATTAAAATATAATGCTGATTTGATTAGTAATTATACATTTAAATATTGTAGTAATGCAAATGGTAATTTAATTCAGTAGACAAAAATATTAAGAAATTTATTATTTAAGTGATAGTTATATGTAAACAAAATAAATCAATCAATAAATTTTAAAAGAAAAATAAATTACAACTTATTTTTGTTATCTAAATTTAATTAAAAAATAATTACTTTTAAATTATGTTATATTCTTTTATAATGAATACTTGAATATGACCGAATATAAAACTTAATTACATGTACTTACATTCAGAATCATTCTCAACCATTTGTGGTGTATATTTAAAATTATTAATAAGCACTCAAAACCATCATTAAATTTTATAAGTAATTATTCAAATTAATATGATAAATAGATTTAAGACAGCTTAAAAATGTTTTTAATAATTTTAAACATAACAAAATATATAAAGTAAACCATAAAATTTTTAGGAATAATTATTGATAATCAATATTTCACAAATACTTAAAAGTAATTTTTGTTTAAAAATATTTTTGATAATTAGTAATTATCAATTTGCATTTAAATAATCTTAATGTATAGTATTTTATAGATATTTATAAATTTGCATAAAAAAGTAAAGATGTTTTTAAATACTGTACATAAATTGTATTGTGTAAAGAATATCACCAAAAAAATTATTTATCAACACTTCAGTTTAAAACTTAATAATTAGAGGATATTGTAACATCAATATCCTTTAAATATCATTAAGTTATGACTATTATATGAAAATTTTGTTAAATTGAAGAAATATTTAATGTATAACTTAAATAATTTCAATTCAATTAAATAAAAACTTTATATTTCAGTTTACTGTGGCATTTGATTTATTAATTAAAATTTTATTTCTAATACACTATTGAGATATTTAAAATTATTTTTAAAATAAGTTTCGCATAGAATAGTTCATATGTATTAAAAAACAGTTTATTTTAATATTATTTTTAATATTTTTATTTAAATTTCATACCAAATTTCTTCTATATCTTATACTATTGCTGAAAAATTATTAAATATTGGTTTTATAAGCATAAAAGAAAATTATATTTTTACATTCATTTCTGTTTGAAGAAGAATATTTTGATGAAAGTTATATTAATCAGTGTTATTTATCGATATATTAATGATTAAATGATTATGATTGTGTTTATAACTAATTCTAATCTAACATACAATGATTCAATAAATTGTGTGCAAGAAATTTAAAGTAAAGCATTATATTATGGTATGCGTATACATGAAATGTGATATTTAGAATATAAAATACTTGCATTAATTTTTTAGTTGATTTATCATTTTGAGTACAAACTTGAAATAAACTTTTATGTATATAGTTAATAATTTTTCAACAAAAAGTATATACAATTTTTATTACATTTATAAAATGTATAATATGTAATAATGGTAATCCATTCTTCAAATGTATTTAATTACACAATATAAATTAGCTTATCAGTGTTTTTAATCGATTGTGATGCACAATATAAATAATTTTCTTGTATACAATCTGGAAACTGGATACAGTGTGTATATTTAATTATTTTTGTACTAATATTTCTATACTAATTACTTTTAAAATATTTTATTGATTTTTATTTATTAATACATGCAAATAAAACATAGATTAAACTATACATTGTATAAAAATTAAAATTGAATAATAAATAAATAAATATATATGTACATACTAATAATTTAAGATAAATCATACAAAAACTTACAATGTATACCTATATAAATACAATATATTTCTAAATAAACACACATTTGAACCACATTTATTCACTAAAATTATTACGTTTTCGGTATTTGAAAAACGTGAATGAAAACAATATATTAAATATTAAGAAAATAAACATACACAACTAAATTTAAATTCCATTAAATATCACGACATAATATACAAACATAAAATTAAAATATTTATACTTAAATACATTTATTTTACATACAAAAATTTAAAAAATATAATGTACATCTATACATCACTGTTAGTTAAAAAAAAAAAAAAAAATATTAATACTAATCACATCTTAATTTTTTAAATTTGAAAAATCTAGGCATTCGTATTATTCGTATATTACAAAATCAGTGAACTGAAAAAAATATGCCATTCGCATAAAATAAAAAAAAAAATAAAAAAAGGTAACAAGCAAATAGAGAAAGACGAATGCAAATCTATTGAATCCTAATTTTTGATGAAAACACAAAGCAGTGAAAGAGAAGGATAGATCGAGAGAAAAATAGGTAATGTAACGCAGATGAGAGAATGAGGAAGGGTAGGATAGAGATGAAATGAGTTAAAATGAAACGGATACATGAATGATATGATTTAATATAATTCTTTTAACTAATTTAATTTTTTCCATTGATACTAGTTTGAATAAAAATTTTTTTTTTTTACCATTATTTAATTAATTTTAAAAAAAACATCAAAAGTCCGCGAACTCTTTGAATATTATTTAATCGTAAGATTTACGTAAAAGGACGAAAAAAAATTAATCTTCTATATCAATAATGATAAACGATTCTTTTTCTTTAAAATAAACATTGCTGTGCAATTCATCGGGTTGATTTAAAATTTGAAATAGTTAAAATAGGTTATGCACATTAAAATTAATATAGAATCGAATGATTTGTCATTAATAAAAGTTTAAAAACAAAATAAAATTAGACTCTCTAAAAAAAGAAATTATATATAGAAATAGAAAAGGAAAAAATGGAATTATCACAAACGATAGAAAACATAATATTTTAGGAAAAAAAAATAGCAAATTTATTAACTAATATTATGATTAAAAAAAAAGATAATATTACAGACATAAATTAAATATATTTGAAAATAATTTGAATTAACAAAAATATAATACGGTTTAACACTTCACAATATTTTCTAAATTGTAATCACCTTTGTACACTTCCACTCATATATTAAATATACTCGTTCGCAATTGAAATGCAATAAATAAACTATTAAATATTGTTAATTAAAAAAAATCTCATTGTAATGAGCCCAGCATGTATCTCGGTGAGTACATTAAAACTTTATTTAAATAAAAGATAACACTCGGAAAACTCGATAACTTTTGACAAAAGTAAACTGGCCGCATGCTATGAGAATCAACGACTTAAACGCCCTCTTGCCCCACCCGACGCCGTCAACGTCAACATCTAAGCGTCGATCGATTCAACAACCTTTTCACCATTCCTTCTATTCCGAATCAACGCTCAAATTGGCCCCAAACCCACCCGAAAATACTTTTCACCTCTCCTCCGACTCGCTGGCCACGGGCTTTTTCCCTTTTTTTCACTTCTAATTTACTTATTTTTACGTGCTATCCCCATGAGCACTGGCACCGCACGCATGTGTGGGTGCTCGGTACACGTACGCGACCCCCCCCCAACCCCGCCGCCGCTCGCCCACCCGCTCGCGCCCAGCCCCCCGACTCACCCACACACACACACACGCGCGCACGCACGGCCGCACGGACACACTGGCACCCGCACCCGCACCCACCCAGGTACATCAATAAAAATCATTATAGGGACTAAATTAAAAAAGACGCGGCTAGAGCCGACCTTTTGCAAAATTATCCTCTCGAACTTACTTGCCAATAATCATTTTCCATCCGTCCGCACCCGCCGATCCACGCAACTTTCCTTTCATAACTTTATAATACGTGCACTTTTCTAATTGTTTGCAACGACCACCACTCATCTTCTCCACTGACTGAAACAACATTAAAATGACATTACCGCGTAGCTTCGCTCACTTTACATTGCTTTTCAGCTTTTCACCGCTTTTCATGCTTTTCACCGCTTTTCATGCTTTTCTTTAATAAAAATACTATTGTCCACTGGCCAGCCCAAGGAATGTTTATCAATTGAAATAATTTATATTAATAAATACAAAAAAAGCACACAAGTGCCGTCAATTAAATAATCGAATGCTGATGAATCATAATTTAAGGGCTTTAATCATAATCATGACATAATGAAACCTTAATTTTTTCGATTAAATGCACATGAACTCTACTGCTCCCTCCATAAAAATATTAATGTGAAATATAAAAAATGTAATTGATGCTGAAAATATGTAAGATGTGGTGGGAGCTTCTAGATAGGTGGTGCGTGCGTGAAGAATAATACAAAAAAAAAAAAAAAAAAAAAAAAAGAAAAATACTCACATAAAACTTACACGAACAGCTACAAATTTTTCGTTTACATTCACAATAAATATTATACAGATTACTATTGATGTTATAAATTACCCTCAATGCCATGAATAATTATTAGGCTTGTAAATATTACATTTCTTATGCTGATAAAATATTACATTTCTCATATTATGACGATTATTGTGATGATGAAAATCTTACTTTTATCTGTGAAATATATTTATATATTTTACAATAATTATAAAATAATGCAGTAATAATTCTTTACAAATTTGGGAATAGATACTTTTTAAAATTATTCTATTTAATGTTACGTTTCAAAATATCAAAATTTAATTATGAAAACTACGACATCGATATCATGTAAGATATTAAATTTTTATCGGCACTTGATATGATCAACATCTTTTTTTAATGAAAATCAATGAAATATATTTATCTTACTGGAATGTGACATCCATGATTTCTGACTTATCGACACATGTTAATAAAGTGAATGTTAGTATCAGCACATATTGGATTAGTTTATTTTTGTTTATTAATATAAAATTTATTTAAATTAGGCTAAATTATTATCATAAATAAATTTATTTATTAAATTGTATTCCATATAATCATAAAAAATAACATTTTTATTGTATATTTTATTACATTAGATTACATATCTTTACAGATTTTGAATAGTATGAACAGTCTATGTACTCATATAATGAGATAAAAAATATGTGTCCTATCTTGTTTTCTTGGGTGAGTAAATTTTTTTCATTTAACAAATTGTTGTAATTTTTATAAATAATACAAAAAGCCAAAATGAAAATTTGTAGAGCTATGAGTAATAATGTTACAAAATAAGGCAATTTAAACAAGTAGTAATTACCATATACATGTATATATTAGCAACTACAACATAAAATGGTGAATTACACTGTTATTACAGAGCAAATACAATTTCTTTGTTATCTTTGATAGTTAATTTTTTACTCCCTTTGCTTCGAATGCATTAAAGATCCTCTATATAGATTAAAAAAAAAAAAAAAAAAAGAATAAGAAAAAATAAAAGACTTATGTGCGAAGGCGAAAAATAGAGAAACTGAGACTTTTTAAAAACATAAACCCCAAGATAGAAAAAAGTGTTATTGGCGATTATTTGCTCTCTATTAATTGTATGAATTAATTTTAATTGGAATTGTTAACAATTACGATTATTTAATAATTACGTATGCTGCGTCAAAACTGAAGGAATAAATTTGCGATAAGAATAATTATAACGAAATTGTTTTGAATTTCCTTATGTTATACTACTTTATTACTACTTGTAATTCTTTAATTTAATAATAATAAAACATGGTAGAATAAAAATGATTTTGAACAATTGTTAAGAATTGACTAAGTAATAGATAACAGCGATTTACAACAATAATGAGATATAATTTGTGTAAGAGTACATTAATAAAAGAAAGTAATAAAGACAAGGAAAAGAATAAATTCGTCTATTCCTTCATTGTGGAGAATATGATGTGGTTTTATTTGTCCAAATAATGTAATCTTTAGGTATTTTGATTTGACAGAAAAGTTAATGATCTTTTCCTACATTGGTAATAAATGAAAAGCAATATATAGTGACTGGATGAAGAACAAAAACAAATGGAGAGAAATAAAATAGACAAGAAAAAAGACAAATGTAATCACAGAAACTGAAAACGTAGTGTAAATATGTAGGGTATTTTTGAAATCCACTATAATAAAAATTATGTCGGTAAAATAATGCTAATTTTTTATAATTAAAAGATATGAAAAAGTAAAGAAACAAAGAAACAAGAACGATATTTCAGAAAATGAAAGCTTGAATAGGGTTGAAGCTTCTGAGATATCCATAGCGGAAAAAAATAAAAATTATACCGTATGCAAAACTATTTGTTACTCTTAATGTTACAATTTTTACGACGATTTCTTATCTATTTTATCTTATTATTTCTCACTTATTTATTAATTGGAGTGGGCATTGAAAATTTTTCCTTTATGGCTCGGGGGTTCTCTTTAAGGATGTATGGAGCAATTTTAATTGTTTATAACATATATACCAGTCCATAAAAATAAATTTAATAAAACATATTATTATTGTATATGTGTATGATTAATATTATTAAATATTTATAGAAAAATAAAAAAACTATAGTTTTGCAAAAGTATTTTAATTATTTATTTGAAATGGCAAAAGTAAATATTTATGAAACTATTTTACAGATTAATATAATAATACAGATAATAAAATCATAAGTTATTCATAAATATAAATTGAATAATTCATAAATAATTTAGATATTTGATTATTAAATCACACAACATTCTTAATTCATTTATTAGTAACATAAAGATACAATATTATCCAAAAAAATATTAACTTTAATAAAAACATTAAATATACAATTTTTAATTATTGAAAGAAGTAAATATTTTTATTGAAATCATTTAAATATGAAAGTAAGTAAAAACTTTCTTTCATTACTTTAACAAGCATGTAGATATTTGTTATCATTTATTTAAGTGCAAAATAAATATACATCATACACTATCAATAAAAATATTTCTGATATGATAATGAAGGCTTGGTTGCAAGATAAATTGGAAAAATACAATAATTTAATAATTTCATTTATTAAATCGATTCACAATTAAATGCTTTATTTGCACAATTATATATATTTAATGCAAATAAATTTAAGAAAAGATATTATAAACTTTGCTTTAATTATATTAATATATTTTGCGAGCGCATATAATATTTTTATATATTTATCAAATATATGTTTAAAATATATTTGTATAAGCTTTATTTAATAAAGTAGAATAGCAAATATAATAACAATAACAATAATAATTTGATTATTAATAATGTAATAAACAGTAATATTTTTTAATTTTTATCTATAATTTACATACAATTTTATTTAAACTTATATTATATTTATACATAAAATTATATTTAAATTTTTGCAATAAAATTTCCTGCACATATATATTATTTAACATATAATTAATTAAGTTTAATAGGTATATTGAAAAGTGAAGCTATAAATTAATAATTTTTTTTTTTTAGTTTATCACTGTTTGTTAAAAATAAATTTTTAATTTCTTTAAAGATCCATATAATACTTAAACATGTTATTTAAATTTCTATATTATATTATTATATTTTTTTAATATTTACATATTTAAATAAAATTAATAGTATTTTTGTGGAAGTTTATTATATAATTGAATAAATAATTTTATTTTAAAAAAATGTTATTAATAATAAGATTATTTAAATTATTTTATTAAATCATATATATGTTAATGTATTATCAATTTATTTAAAAAAAAATGCTTATTAATTTTGCTATTAATCAATGTTCTATATAAATAGTATTAAATATTGAGTATAAAATTAAATGTGTCCAAATCTGAATTTTTGTTCTATTCTATTTTATTCTAGTATTTGTTCTATTTAACATTGATTTATGTGAAATTTCTAACTTAAAAGTAATTTATATTGCTTCAAGCTCTTCTAATTTTACTCTTCTCAACTAAAACTTTCCAATACATTGAAGAGCAACCAGTCATTTATGTAACAAACCATAAGCTTCTGCTGGTCCAAATTGACTTAAAAAACTTCAAATAACTTAAATTCTTGAAAAATTCTTTACTTCTCCTCTTGCGCTGTTTTACCCTTAAGTTTGAAAGAAAAGGAAGAAGTTGAAAGCTTCACTGAGTATAACTTTTTATCCTTTTATGATTTAAATGAATTGTCGTAATTCACTTCCAAACCATGCATTGTTAGCTTTCTTATAAATAATACGCTTTCTTCATCGAACAATTTTTATGGAGCCATTTTTATTTCAATGAATGTTATCCCAGCTCCTACTTTTCTTTGTATAATCTATTTCTGAACCCCCGATATTTCTTTTCCTTATTGTTATAAAAGAAAATAACTAAATTATATGCTATTAACAAAGCCAACTCATCTAAAATAATTAAACGAAGCTTCACGTGAAATATTTTTGATGTAGTTAAAATTTCCTGTACATCTTATAAGAATTATTGCGTGCTCTTTTCATTATTGAATAATAATAAAATTCAATACTTATTTTTCCAATTCCAAGGCAATAGGAAAACTATTTTTATAATATGTCACATCAAAATCAATGTTTCCGAATCAACAATTTTGGAAAGATTCTTCAATTTCATAGTTTTTAAAGTCCACCAATGTGCTAGAATACATTTTTTTAACTCCAACTTTCAAAGTACCTAGTTCTCATTGATCCAAATTTAAAACTATTTTTAATTCTCAAACTTTTCATAATTTTTCCATTATGATAAAGCTTAAATATCTCGCATGAATTTTTTCCAAATACAAGCGATGTATATGTTTTCGGCATATGTCTAAATAATACCATACATTTATATACTTTATATATAGAAGTGTACGAAATTTCTACGTGAGTTGCAAAATTCTCAATATATTTCTTTCATGTACATAAAACCATTTGTCTCTCTCTCTAAGATCTATTTATTTATCGTAGTCCAGGGATCTAAATGGTTCTCAACCTATTCCATATATTTCTCTTCAATATCTGTATCTTTAATTCGTATGCAGGAATCTCTCTATGTAAATAAAATTACTCTCCTCTACTGTACGAAAATTCTAAATTCTACGTTTTTGATTACATAGGCATTTTATTCTTTAAATCGACTGAATGTATCTTAGATATCTAAAAATTAATCTCCAAAAATCTAAAGTCATTGTTTTACAATATTTGATACCTTGCACATATTATAGAATCATAATTAAGAATATTCTCATTTCTCAATCATCTTAAATTGAATACCTAAAATCTTGAGAATAATGAAAATCTTACGAGGAGTTTCCAAATTCTTAAAAAATCTCTATACATTCAAAATTTAATTTATCAAATATATTTTTATTTCTTTTCTTTTCAATACTACTCATTTTATTTAACATATGGTTACTATAATTATACTATATCCAGAGACGCGCATTTGCAGTTAACGTCTTTTTCTGTAGTTAAATATACAATTTTCTTTGTAAGGTCAGTGTACTTCTATTCTTACTGTAATATTAGTTGAATTTTTCAGATGTCCAATTGCAATTATCTTAGTGATCACGATTTTAATGTCTACATACGTATCGTTATCAATACCTTACTACATTACCATTCATGCATCTATTATATTTCTTACAAAGTTTCAAAAAGTTACAATACACATGATTATATGGTAAAAAAAGGATAGCATCTAATATTACAAAAGAGTCGGAAAAATCCTTATTAATACCAAGGGGCAATTTGAAAAAATACCCCCTTTGAGCAACCCTTCGACATTTATCGTTCCTCAGAGGTATTTGTAAGACAGGGAATGAATAAAAAGTCTATTGAAGTCTACAATCGATCTGGCCCCCAATAGCCATTGGCATTCTACTTCAAGCACAGAACCAATCAATAAACTAACCAAGCAGCCATTTCGACCATTCATGCGGTTTATCACCGTAACTAACCATTACGCAAACTATGCACAAAACCCAACTATGGCTATTTAATCCCCCCATTCATCTAAATAAGCTTATACACCATATGTATAGATATACGTAATATTTTGGATTAGCAGTTAAGAAATAATTAAGTTAACAAACGATACTAAATATGCGTGTGTGCGTTATAAATTAAATATATTAAGTACGGGTTGCATGTAAGTATTTGTTACATGCATGTGCGAATTTTAAAATATGGATTACATTGAGCACAACAGTGAATAAAAATGAAAATATGTATAATAATTTTGACAAAGAAATCTTTTTTAGAATATGGATATAATTATTAATAAATTTCTAATAAGTTACCAACCATAATTCTCCATTTGTTTTAAAAGACGCTATTTGTTATTACTATCAAATACTTATTCTTTTAATTTTATACTTAAAGCAACATCTAACTTTTATTAGTAAGTTTTAATTTTTTAGGTTCTATATATATATATGTATATATAAATGCATATTTATTATTATTTTCTTATTTCTTCATAGTTTTATAAATATTGTATTTTTTATTTTAATTTTTAATTTAAGTAAGTTATATTAGTTTTATTCTGTTTACTTAAATACTATCTTCTTTTTTCTTCTTTCTTTTCTAAAGCAAATTTGGTTATTAAACTTCAATAATAATTTTAGATTATTAAATGAGTTTCTATTTATTAATTCTTATCCTTAAAAAATATTTTTTTATTTTTATATTAAAAGTAACTTTAAAACAATCTTTTGAAAACTATTAAATTATATTTATAATAAACAATAGAATTGCATATATTCAAAAAGCAGATTTTTTTTATTTATATATATAAATATTTTTAAATCGATTCAAATGTTATTTTTAAATAATCAAATGTGCAATATATTGAGTAGTTTAATTAAAATTTGCTTTTTTAACAAAATATTTTTATAAGCCAATATATTTTAAAATAATTTATTATTATTGTTCGAGCAAGATCAAATTTTACAATTTGACTGATCTGACATTGTCCCATAAATTATTTTATGCTTCCTAGGTAATGAATACTTAAGAAAGGTTATATCTCGGGGAACATTCAAGCAATCATGTTTTAAAAAATGATGGGCGTTACACTCATATTTTTATTAAATTACGACCATAACTACGGATTTTTTAATATATTTCCTATTTTTTTGGCGAAGAAAAGATTCTCCACCTTTTTTGTAAACCTATAATGGTTCACTATTTTTAAAAATTGCTATAAATTTCTTTATCAACTAATTTTATCAATATAAGTCAAGTTTGATCTTTATCTATCAATTGATGTTTAACCAATTATTAGAATTTGCGATAAATACATTCATAATATAATAATAAAGAAGTTATTATTTTTTCTTATATTATATTTAAAAAATTTAATAATTATAATTTGAACTTAAATTTATTTAATACTTGATAAAATAAAATATAAAAGTCCCTATAAATATTAAATAGATTTTTTCAATTTTCATTTTAATAATTATATTTTGTTGCTTATTATCTAATAATACATATAAAAAATATTATGTATTTTTAGAGTTATAAATGTGTTTATATATACAAAAATACTTGTAGTATCACTTGCCTATACTACAATTTGTAAATTTGAGCATAACATTTTTAGTAAATTTATCGAAAAATTCGTATGTTTGGTAAAATTTTAATAAAAATGATTTAAAATATATATTTAAAAAATCATTTAATATAAAATAAATTTTAATAAAATATTAAAATACATTAATTAAAATGTATACTGAGGAATATTTATAATAAACAAGAAAAATAGTGTATACATCGAAAAATTTCATAATTTTTTTGTTTTTGAAATAAAAGGTATTTCTAATTAAATTTTAAACAATCGTAAATTAATATATATTATATCATGAGATGTATTTTAAAATAATTAAATAGTTTTAACCTTACAAATTAATTTTTGAAAACTAATATTTTCCACTGGACAATTTTAATTACACAACTTTTCAATTAATCTATTTGAAAATTATTCAACAACATAATAGCAATATCTTTATTTATTATAATCGAGAATTTTTTTATTGACAAATTTGAATAAAAGCATCTAGAACAGTTAGTACTGAACTTTATATACATACTACTTTATATTTTAATTCAAACAACTAGGTTTATCATTGTCTTTATTACATTTTATTTAAATTGTTTATTTAAAAAAAAACCTGTTGTTATCGAATTAGAAATAATACTCTAGAAAATGAATGGTAAAAAATATAAAAGCTGAGTTTTAAATTTGTAAAAAAAAAAAATTTTTTTTCTCATAAATATTTATTTATTTATCGTAGTATAAAAAAAATTTCGTATTATAGTAAGCCGAGAGAAAAACTTTGCACGGACTACAATGTAAAGTTGTATGTGATGTGGTCGTAGTTCTCGTAAAGTTTCTAAATCACTATAATATTTCTAGAGCCACACTGGATTTGGAATGGCGCCAACTCCGTCACGAAACATGTTACCAAGTATTTATGTATATATATACTTTATAAAAATTTTATACATTTATATATTATTTGCCAGCTATCGTCGTGCATCGATCGGAACAAATTCGACATCGGACCTCAATGATGGGACAGTAAATCCATATAACTCGTGCATATTTGATATCACAGCTCGAATTCATGTAAGCTTGCATTATGAAAAACAGTACAGAGTGGGACATGCAACCCTTAAAGAACAATCCATTGATCAAAAACGTGAGTAAGGGTTACCTGTATATTGACAACATGGAGAAATATTAAATATTAAATATAATTAATTAGGAGAAGAAAAATTCAAATAAAGAAGCAAAAGTTAAATAATTATAAAAAAAAGATGCTGAAAGAAATTCGGGACTAGGATCATCAAATAGTCAAGGTCAGTTTGTCTCTTGTTGAAACTTAGATTTATCCATTAAATCACTGAATATCGAGGTATACAATAATCATAAAATACAATAACCCCTTCTCTTTCGATTACTGAGAATAAAGAATTATGTAAGGTATAACTCTTGATTTTACTTAAATATCTTTGTCAATGATCAGGAACGACTCTGCCTCTCTGGACCAATATACAATAGAATAACTAAAAATTTACATTAACTATGGTTACATAACTTACTCAAATAATTAAATTTTGTAGTTTATTTTGTATAAAACCAAAAGAATAAAAACCATTTATTCTGCATAAGTTCTGAATATTTTGAACTGCTTTTTCGAGCACTAACTTGCCTCGATATTTTCCGATTGACAAACTTGTCACTCAAACAAATTTCAAAAAAGTTTTGCAAAATATCACTGATTTTCTAATGATACCTGTGATAGAATATATAATATTGGTATGCATAATAAAGCTGAAAAATCTTTGAGGTCTTTAACTCTACTTAGCTGCTTGAATAATATTTCGGATACAATAGTAAGAGAATTATTATTTTTTGTTTTTATTTTTAACAATACAAACATCTTAAACATGAAATATAATCTTAAACTTCTTTGTTCTTTAAATATATGTTCTTTGCCTACTTTTAATTTTTGTGCACATATTTATCTTTTGATATATTGCTGTTGCCTACATAATTATAATGAATACGTTTATTAATTTTTACAAATTTAATTACAATTTATAATTAATTCAAAGTATTCTTTAAAAAAAAATTACTCATTGTTATAATTGTTTTGAATTAAATATTATATTTTCTACAATTAATACAACAACAATTATAATATATCAATAACTGATATTTTAATATAAGTATTGTTTATTGTCTCTACTAATATGTATATATTATGTTTTATTTCAATTTTTGATATATTTTAATATTTTTTTAATCATTAATATTTAAAATTTATAACTCAAATATGAGGTAATGTTTTTTTTTTCAATTAAAATTTTTAATTATATCAAAAAAGAATTATTTTAATTAATTAATATTTCTTAATTATGATACGTTTTTTATGTAAGATAATATTACGAATAAAATTTTCTGATTTGGATTATAAAATTAAATCAACAAATAATTTATTGAGAAATAAAAGTGAAATAAAAGAAGTAAATAAAAAATACACTTAACTATTGTTTTAAGTTTTTTTAATGTATTTAAATAATAATATTATTATTCATATTTAGTAAAATCAATTCTGCATTTTCATGGTATTAAATAACAAAAAAAAAATTTGAAACAAATATAATATATGATATAATAAACATAATGCAATAAAATAATTGAAAGTTTATCATTTTCAGTTGCTTGTGTATAAGTGCATAATTTATTTCTTAAACTATATAAAAACGTATTTTGCGATATAAGTTTGTATGAGTTTTTCTACAAATTATCTGCTAAGGATTTAATTATGACATTCAACTCTTGACTACTACATGTTGATAGATGCTACTGTCCACGTGTTCAGCCTTATAGCATCATTATTTGATAAATGTTTGAGCTCTCATGGAGGTGGAAAAATGTTCTTTAAACACATATAAAGACGGCAAATAAGCGTTAGTTAGTTTCTTTTGATTGCATTCACTTGTTAACAAAATTACCTCGAAGCACAAGAGTATCAAAGTTCAAAGAGGAGACGTGTCTCAGACGTAAAAGATTAGATTTTTCTCTTTAAGTAAGTTAATTAATTATAGAAATTTATATTTTTAATTATTAATTCAATAGTTACAATTATAAATATTCCAAAATGTTAAATTTTTATTTTAAATTAAAATAGTAATTTATATATATTTTCAAAATCAAATTTTGCATTTGTTTATTCTTAAATGAATGCAAATGACAAATAATAAAACTAATACAATTAAAAATAAATTATATTGAGATAAATAAAAAGAATGTTAATTACATAAATTGATATGTATTATTTTATATTATTAATTAATATATTAAATAAAATAAAATTTCTTGAAATTAAACATAAAAATAGTTTATCTTTTATTAGTGTATTTAAATTCAATGATTTGTTTGGTACCAGAAAATAAAAATTCAAATTTTCTTTAAAAATTAAAACTAAATGTCGGTTGCCCATTTTAAAAATATTTTATGTTTTCATCTATTTTTTACAAATAAATTCAAATTTAAGTTCATAGAATTGAAATAGCTTTATTTTAATTTTTATAGTATAGTATTATTAAAAACCTTAAAACCCACAACTTATTAATTAAATCTAATTTTTATGTTTCATACAGGCACTAAGTAGAGAACTCAAACACTATACATTTCAGTAAAACTCAACTATTTAAGAATTAAAATGTCAATCGTAGTAACTCAAAATGGTATCGATAATAAGTTTAAAAAAAAGTTATTAAATAATAAATCTGAATCAGAAGAGCACGAAGAATATCAGTATCTTAACCTAATTAAATTAATTTTGGAAAAAGGTGCCGTAAAAGATGATCGTACCGGAGTTGGTACTCATTCAGTTTTTGGTACACAAATGCGTTTCAATTTGAGAAATGGTAAATATATTTTATTAGTTTAATAAATAAAATTTTAATGAAATCTTTTTTACTTGTAAAATAATTATATATATTCAAGGTAATTATTTTAAATGCTTAAATACATAATACATAAAATAACAATTTACTTCCTATCATTTATAATTAATATTTGTTAGTGATTATTATACTTCTTATAATTTCATGAACTATTGTTTATTTATTCACTATTGTAAATATTTTTAGTTTTTAATGTTTACTAAAATTTTCAAAATTATGAACAAATATAAATTTTTATTAGATAAACATATTCTCTATAGCATAGAATAATATATTAATCTAAACAATAATATCCAAAAAATATTGATTTGATCACAAAAAATATATTGAAATAATTAAATCTTATTAATAAAAAATATACTAAACAACAAAATAATAATAAAAATAATAAAAACAATAAGTGATCATAATATTAATCATAATATTGGGAAAAATTAAAAGAATAACAACGATATTCATAACAGTTTGATATTAATATACATTAAATTTTAATGTCAAAGAAAGAATTTATTTTGTTTTATTAATCTGTTAACTGAGAAAATATTTTCCGCTCTAGAAAATTTTTTAATGATGATTAGTCACTCATAATTATTAAATTTAAAAATACTTAATTTTAATAATTTATCTATCAATTAATAGATTTTTTTAAATACTTTTTCCCTCTATATTTATTTGTCTCTTGAACTTTAATTTATTATGAAAATATTAAAAATTTAATTTTCATATTAATACATGAAATTTTTAATTAAAAAATAAATAGTTCTATAAAACTAAAAATTGAAATAAAAAGAAATTTATTTTTGTGTGAATAATCAAAAGACATTAAGCATAATTATACGAAATTAAAATAAAAATTATTTCAATCATATTAACTAAACTATTTACCTATTAATATTAGAATTATTAAAATAAATACATTTTTATAATATTTGAAATATTATTTATCTGTATTTTTAGGAGAATTTCCATTACTTACGACTAAACGAGTGTTTTGGCGTGCAGTAGTCGAGGAATTGCTTTGGTTTATTAGAGGCTCTACTAATGCAAATGAATTATCTGCCAAAGGTATTAAAATTTGGGATGCAAATGCGTCTCGAACTTTTCTAGACTCCTTAGGATTCATTGATAGAGACGAAGGAGATTTGGGTCCAATTTATGGCTTCCAGTGGAGACATTTTGGAGCAAAGTATGTTGATATGTACACGGATTACACTGGTCAAGGTAATTGATAAGAAAATTTATATTTTAATTTATAGAATATCGATATTTTTTATAATACAATTAAAATTAAAAAGTTGTATTAATCAATCATTTATAGTGGAATTATTTCTTAATTAATATACAATAAAAATGAATATAAAATTTTAAATATTTAAATAAATTTTTTTTAAAAATGAAATATTTTCAAACATATATTAAATGATTAAATGAGATAAAAACCAAACAAATAATTTTAACTTATTATAGAATCGTTAACTGTTTACTATTTAAAATATGCTTTACTTTTATAAACATTTAAATTTATATTAATTTTTGAAAAAATAAAAATAATTTTCATGTATAAAATGTATGTTAAAGTTACTTACAGAACAGTCTAACCAGTTGTTGCCATAACTTTTATTTTATAATTAAAAATAAAATATATCATTGTGATATTAATTTTTAAAATTGAAGTAAAAAATATCCAGAGATTGTCATTTTATTTTAAAAAATTCTTTTTGACTATCTGTTATTTATGTATTCAATTATAATGACTTCATTGCATTATCGACATCGAAATTGATAAAATAAGCTCTGCATTGAAAGTAATTTTATTATCATAAAAGCATCCTCTGACAATTATTAAAAGCCATAAAATTCATAATTTAATTTTCCATGAATGAAAATTTTAAATGTGTTTATATACAATTTTATTTAGATAAAAAGTATTTATGTAAAAAATCATATATATATAATATAACCAGACATTTAATTCTAAAACGTTAATACTTATTTAACAACAATAATGATTATGTAAAATTGCTAATAGATATTTTATTTTAGTTATATTTTTTTTTAATAAATATACTTATTATTAAGTATTCATTTTTTTAAATATGGTTTTTAACTGCACTATTCAAAAACAATTTACAGGTTTATTTAAAAAAATTTTTTTTTTAATATACTATTCATAAATATATTAAATAATAAATGATTACAACAACGAAATTTTAATAAAAACATTTTGTGCATTCTAATATTATAATAGACTTAATATTTTCAGACTCTTTCACATAAAAAAAAATTGAAATCAGTGAATTATTTATTATCAGAATATATGATATTAAAAATAAAAGAGCTTTCATTTATCTTTGTGTTAAAAACTCTTTTAATTATCTGTAATATTAAATCTTAAACTTATTTAAATTTCATAAAGATTTTTAATTATATAATTGGAGTAAACATTTTATTTTGATAACTTTTAAAAATTAAAACACTTATTTCATTGAATATAATCTTAATTATTATTAAAAATTAACAATTAAAACATTTTCCTTAAAATATTTATCATATGTGGGCGCAGGGTATACATCCAATTTCAAATGATAATTAAACTTGAAAGCTCTATAAAGTTATTCAGAGCACTTTGAAGACTTTACCTTATTTGTGTATATTTCATATAATATACTGTGCATAACAATAATAAATTTTCTTATAATTTATATAAATTAAAATATTTTTACAAAATTTATTAGAATATTTTAAATTATTTTAAAGTAAATTGAGTGCTTTAAAACTACAAATAAATTTTCTTTAAGAAAATGTTATTAGAGTAAAAGTACTTATATAAACAATTATAAAAATATAACTAACTAAATTTAAGAATAAGCATTATTTTTACAGGTTTCGATCAATTAGCAGATGTTATTGACAAAATTAAAAATAATCCCAACGATAGACGAATAATCATGAGCTCATGGAATCCCGTAGACATTCCAATGATGGCCCTTCCACCCTGTCATTCCCTTTCACAATTCTACGTTTGCGATGGTGAAGTATCTTGTCATCTTTATCAAAGGGCAGGTGACATGGGTCTAGGGGTCCCATTCAACATTGCTTCCTACGCCTTACTTACCTGCATGATTGCTCACGTGACTTTCTTAAAGGTGGGTAGTATCTAATTTAATTTTTATAAACATTAATTGTACTATTTATTATATTATTAACTTTTGCACTTTTTATTTTAGTAAATTCTGTTTTAGATTTTTTTTATTATAATCATTTATCCATTTAACTGATAAATAATTAAAGATAATCTAACAAATTACATTAATTATATAAGATAAATTTAACTGAATTTACGAAATAATAATACTACATAATAAATTAATAAAAAATATCGGAACTTTTATCTAAATGTAAATAAAAGTTATACATTACATAATTAAAACATTTTTATGAAAAAAAAGTACTTTGAACTGCTTTTATTTTTATTTTTCGATTGAACAGGATAAAGCAATAAATAAAGAAATTTTGATACTGCTGTAAGAATTTCGTAAATAATTTGTAGCTTATAGTCGGATTTTTTCGACGCTATCCCACCAAATGATTAAAAACTTGTGTGGGCTCCTTTCAATACAGGTTCCCTCACAATAAAAGCAATGTATCTGTCCACATTATATACTCTAATTGTGAGCTGTTGCGAATGTAGCTGCATCAGTTTCTCAGTAAAATGCTGCTCTGGACCACAAACCCCCCCCCTCCCCGACCCAATGACGCATGCTTACGAAAAATCGACGTTCTCAAGCAGTATTTTCTAGAGACATTATACATGGACAAGGGAACAATCTTAGTCGCGATAAAACTTGCGAACAATTGTTAAATAATGATTTAATTGCTTATTTCTTAATAATTTTTGAAATCGTATATCAATTAATTGCTCAAATTACATAAAAAAATTCTTCTTCATGTTCGGATTTTCCTGTTCCTTATTACATGGTTTTCTGCAATTTTAAAACAAAATATTTTCTTTAAAAAATATTAAAATAAAAATGATATTTTAGAGGTAAAATTTTTGTGGCTTTCTCTGTAATATTCCATTATTACACTATGCAAACTTCTATGACTACCTCAATACAACAGACACAAGATTTTTTTTATCCAAAATTTTAATATACTTTAATTATTATTATTCCCACCTAAATATATACATGAATTTTAATAAACTTTAGTTTCATCTTTTATTTACGACCTACTGTCATCATTTCTCTTCTGGTTACCTCTGGACTGGATAGCCTCTAGTGCCACCCTCCAGAGTTAATACATTCCACATATAGTCCAAGCAATTATTTCTGTTTCAATGGTCTCTCTAAAATGTTAAAATAACATTTATTAATCTTTATGCATATATTCATTGTAATACAATAAAAATTTTCTTTAATATAGTATAATTAAGTATTTATTCATATTACATAATTTTTTTATATAATTTACATTATCATAATATGCATTTGCATAATTATTATCTTTAACTTATTGAACGCATATAGTTTTTACCGGTAAAAGCCAAATTAATATTGAGGTTTAAGTTTAAACTTTTAAAAACATATTAATATTATTTTCCAAATTTTTTTTGAAAAATTTTTACAAATACATTTCTTTATTTATGTATACATTTTTTGAGATTTATATTTTTTCACTTGTATAAATAATTTCATGTGTAAATTTTATTTATTTAATTTTGTATAAGTTTTCATTCCATGATAGTATTGTAAAACTAAAATATATGTGATATACAATTTTAACATTGTTCTGTAATGATTAGTTATATTAAAAATTCAAATAATATAATCATGTCAATAATTATATTTAATTATCTATATTTGCAACTAGAAACTTAAAGAATTTAATATTAAGAATTATCTCACTTTACATATGTACATTTCATTCATTTATCATTATAAAATTTATGTGTATTAATTAAATCTTAACTTGTAGCCTGGAGAGTTTATACACACTATCGGGGACACACATGTATATCGCAATCATGTCGAAGCAGTAAAGGAACAAATATTGCGCAAACCAAGACCATTTCCAAAATTAAAAATAACGAGAAAAGTTAATGACATTGACGACTTCCATTTCGATGACTTACGACTTGACGGTTATGATCCACATCCTAAGCTCTCCATGCCTATGGCTCTTTAGAATATTTATTTATTTTTAAATGTAAAATTAGAAATTTAATTTAATATTTTTTTATTTGTATTAATTTAGTCATAATTCAAAATATTTAGCAAAAATAGTTTTTGCGATTGTACATATATGATTAAATTATAAATAAAGTAATATTAGTATACTTAAGTAAAATATTGTGCATGCAAATTTCATCAGATTTGAACATGTGTGATTTTCTAAGTGTAGTTTTTAAAAAACATTTTAATGGATTGTATATAGTATTATTAAACAAAATTGACTAATTCTGTACTTACTTAATACGTTTTAAACATTATTATAAATAATTAATAAAAATTATAAGAAATGGTAGAACTCAGTAATAAATTTCATTCTCAATTTCATAACGTCATTACAATACTCTTCTAAGTAATTAAAATGTATTAAATATGATTTCTATTTTAAAAATGTTTTTTTTACTTTATTCTACGTTGTTATAATCTTCCGATTATTTAAGTCCAAGAAAGTTATTGTTATACTAAAATTTAGCAAGAAAGGCCGAGACATTTTTTACAAAGAGTACTCACAATCTGATGAATAATAAAACCTGAAATGATTTAATTACTAACAACAATAGTAAAGTAATTGTAATGTGCCATTAAACTACTTCAAAATTAATTAAATACAAATTTCGGATGGACAAGCCGACTCACTACGTTTTCTATATGGTTTGCAATTGTTTTTATTCTTTCCTTTCTATTCTGCTCCTAATTTTTTTTCCTCATACACCTCTGTACATTTCTACACTTTTTTATTTCTTATTCTCCTCGTCTTAATATCTTTGTGGAAAGACATCAACTTCGAGTATATCTAAACTATGCGATTTCTTGTAAATTGAATCCTCACAATGTCCAATTTTATTCATTTTTTACTTTCATACAACAAACAAGCTCATATGCAAATAACTGTCAAACAATAGCATCCTATTAGAATTATTTATAATTATAGAGCTTTAATACAAGATATCATGTTTCAAGATTATATATACAGATGTCGCTGTCGCCAACTTCAAGTAAGCGATACAAGTTACTTATCGAACAACGTTTGTATGTGCTTTATTTTACACATGTCCACAAACAAGTACATGTAATTAAATAACTAATAAATATAAACACATGCACAAATATATGTCTATTTATTTTAAATATACTCATATAACCTCGTGTATCTATACATATTTTCCAACTTACAAAAACACACATCTATATCTATAGATAACTTCGTAGTGATCCATACTTATCATGCGCAAAGACACGTATGTATATGCTCGAACAAGTATTTACACATAAATACATATAAATATAAGTAATACGGTAAAGTATTTGTTTAATATTTGTTTTATAAAAAACGATCTAACAATCAAGTTTGAATTATCTCTTTGTTAATACATTTTTTTTTTTAATAATAATATCCTCTTGGATATTTAACTTTTTTTTTTAATGTATTTTTATAAAAAATATTCAAACTAATTAAATTTAGATAACATAATTTATTATTTAATTATTTAATAACAAATAAAGTACTTTACAATGATATTTAATACCCATAAAATAGTCATATTATTAGATAAATATTATATTTTAATGGATTTTTAATTAAATTTTTATGAAAAACTTATAGTTAAAGTTGGTTTTTAACATTTAATTATAATTTATTTATATATTTATATTATAATTTTATAAATATATACAGAATAACTAGGAATAATTAATTAATAAATAAATTATTAAAATGAAACGAAATATTCTAATAAGTTCTATAAAAGTATAAAATGAAAGCTTAAAAATACTTAGAAACACAGAAATATGAAATTATTAATATATAATTATGCATTTATTATGGTCATTATAAAAATGTATTAATCATTACTATTAATTAATAAAAAAATATCAATTGTTGAAGTAGCTAAATTATTGAATTAAATAATGTAATTAAAAATTATATTTTCAAATCAGAATTTTTATAAAATTATATTTAAATATTGAATATGTTTTACATACGTGACAATATATAATTTACATACGCTTCGTAGATAATATAAAAACCTATTTGGAATATTTATAATAAAGTATAAAAAATCAATTGTATAAATTATCATAAAATAAAATAAAAAAATTCTGATTTTATGTAAAAATGTAATTTTCCTAGTGAAAATTAATAGCAAAGTTAGCAAATTAAAAATTATTTTTCTACTTGAATTATTATTTATTAATTACTTAAATTTTTACAATAAGAAACATTAAAGATATTTTATTAAAATATGATATTAAAGAGAAAATTTTTTGAATATTCTATTTAAAATGTATTTATGAAATATTACCATTTTTTTTTTTAAGTTTTATCGCATTAATAATTTCTTACATAATAATAAAAGAAAATAATATATGTATCATTGGGTATAAAAATAATAATAAAAAATGAAATAAATTAAATAAAAGTTAATCATTAAACTTCATGAATTAATATTATTTCAACGTAAAGATTAAAATATAAATAACAATAAAAATTTGGTCTATCATATTCCGTTGAGAAATATCCGATATTCGAGTGCAAACTTTAATTTTATTATATTAATAATAGTAATGTAAAGATAAAATAAAAAGTTAAAAAGGTCGTAATCTTTCGCAATGCATAATATATATTTCGCTTATTCAATTATAGGAAAAATTTAATTATCTGTCAATCGAATGATATTTGCATTTGCCCACATGATCGAATGAAATATCTGTATGAATATTTGTAATTAATTAATTAATTAACTAGAGTATTGACTTGAAAATCAATATTGAATCGGAATTTAACAATAAAATTAAATGACTAAACGAATGTTATTCAATATAATTATTTTAATAAGCTGGTGACCGATGGATAAATAAATGTGCGCGTATCGTATCGTTTTCGTTAAAATTTATCATTTAGAATTAATTGGAATATGAATTTGTAGGAGGCGCAGGCTTGCAACGTGAGAAATGATTTGGTTCCTGGGGAGGTTGGTGGTGGTAAAAAGTTTCATAGATGGGTATTGGCAGCCCTAGCCAGATTAGCGAGTACTCGGGGGTGGCTCGTGGTGGGGGACATCCGCTCTCCAACCTAATGGCGTCAGGTTATACGCACTGTTGTCACGTTTTGCTTTACAGTGTTTCATTATTTTGCTTTGTTTATATCGATGAATTTGGGAGACCCCGCGACCGCTGATCGACCCGGGTTTCATCGCGCGCGGGTGCCGCGACGCGCGCCCCGTCCAGCTTAACCGGCGTTGTAACTTTTTTATTGTTTTTTCTTAATACAACGATTGAGTTCGACCGAAATCATCGCCTTTGGCCGAAGTTAATACTTTGTGACCTTGGAGCCATTGTCATTTCACTAGTGGATTGGGGATCCACCGCGAAATTCGAATTGTTTCCAAGCCGACTATTATCTTAATCTCCAGTGAAAACACATTTTCCAAGGTCATATTTTCAATTATGTTATACACTCTTACTTTATGTAATAATCCTTTAAAAATCTAAGGATTGCTCCAATTTTATACAATTTTTGATACGATAATTATAATCTAATTGAATCCTGTATTGAATATCCTTAGGCATTTTTTTAAATTTAGACTTAAATGTATTCAATAATTTTCAATATTTATTATTTACTTAAACCCTAAAAATCTAGAAATAAATATTTACTTTATGATTTTTTTTCTTTTCTTTTTATATTTAATTTTATACTTTTGTAAATGTAATTTTAATGAAATCTAAATTTTAAATGTATTGTACTGATCGATAAAAAAATTTTTACTCGATTTAATCAATATGTATTATTCAATAATCGTACTTAATATCACATTCATAATTAAAAAATTTTTCAAAACATTTAATTCTTTTTTGTTTTTGTTTTTGTAATGTTAAATAAAATAAAATTATTATTATTAAAAACTATTGTTAAGTATTATAGTAATATAAACAAATTCTAATTAAAAATTGAAATTTAAATGATTTTAAATATTGCCAATTTCACTTTCATTTATTTTTTTATAGAATTATGTAAACATAGTACTCTTAAGTAACTTAAATTCATATCAAAAATTTTTGCTATTCTTAATACTGTAAGTACAAAAAATCAATAAATTTTAAAAACAATTTTTATACTAATTTCTTTTCATTTTTTCTGAAATACTTAAAATTATTAAATGTACTTTTTAAACATTTTTATACAGCATATGCTAAATAATTATTTGGAATAAATTTGCATATAATCAATGATTTATTAAACAATTATAACTATTGTAATAAAAACTGTAGTAGGAATTTAATTATTTTATTTTTAATTAAACAGATGGATAATAAATAAAGATTTGAGGATCCAAAGTTTGTATTGTAGAATTTGATTATATTAAACTATCATGGAGGTTACAACAGAAGAAGAAGCTCAAGCCGTTTTATTAGAAGGTATGGAAGGAACTCAGTACATTACCATTCAAAGAGCTGATGGAGAAACTCTTGGTAAAGGAGTTCCGCTCTTTACTTTAAATGGTGAATTGATTTCGGAGGGAATGGTAGTTGATATGATTAATGGTGTAGGAACAGATTATAGTACAGGTACTCAATACTATGAGACTGAAGATTTACTGCCGCATGTATTGACTGAGGTATTTATGTATATTTATTATAAGATTTTATAAAAATATCATATATTTATTCATATTGATATATGGTAATGTTTTAATTATAATAAATAGGAAGATAGAAGACTGGCAGCAGCTCTTGTTGCAGTTCAACTGCAGCAACAACAAAAGCAACAACAAATTCACAGTCATCAAAATACTAGTGATCCCACATTACAAGATGTAACACAATTAGAAAATTTACCTCCTGTTAATGCTTACTCAATTGAAACAATTCAAGAATCAAATCCACCTCCAGTTTATCCTTCACTGCAAACTTTTAAAAGAGGAATACATCATATAAAACAAGAATTTATTAATATTAAGTGTGAAGATGATGTAGACATTTCTGCTGAAAGTAGTGAAGATACAATAGTAACAGCTGGTCCCAAAAGGTCATTACCACATAAAAAGAGAATTCCACGAAAATTAAAACAGCAGAGTAAGAAAAATGTGATGAAAAAAGATAATATTCATATTCAAGACATGATACTCACAGAAACAATTACAAAAACTCCAGGGAATTCTTTCAAATGTGAACTTTGTGGAAACAAATGTAATGGACAACTTAAATTTTTTGAACATTTAAAAGTAAGTCTATTAACTTCTATTAATATTAACTTAAAATTATTTAAATTATTAAGTTTACTTATTTAAATATACTTATATGAATTTAAAAATTTTTTGCTTTATGAGTTACAAAATATAGACATGAAAACCAATATTATATAATCTAAAATAATCTTATATGAACAAAATATAGGAAAATTAATTATTTTTATTTATTGAATAATATATAATAAACTTACATTTTTAATTATTCTAAATATCAATAATCTTAAATTTATTTACACTTATGATATAAAATCTGATATATTGGAATCAATTTAAGTTGAAATTAAAAATATTGTTAAAAACTAGGTTATGTTTAATATAATATAATTTGCTTTAAAGTTTTGCATTTTTAAATTTAAAAGTTTTATTCTTCTATACTTTTTATACTTTTGTTTATTAATTTGATTAAATTTTTTCTATAGTCACATTATGAGCCAGTTAAAGAAGAAAAAGTTATGTCACAACCTGTAAATAATGTTACGATAACTATACCCAATATAACTGAATCATCTGTACAAGCAGTTGTTCAAAATACAATTGAAGAATTTAGTGAACCTGAAGATCTTATGGAAGGAATTAGAGGTGTTGGTAAGTATAATATAGACTTTTAAATTAAGTATCTAAAATATTTAAACAAGACTTAATACAAATTAGAAAAAATGTTATCTTTACAATTGTTATAAAAACTTTTAATAAAAAAAATTTTAATTAATTATATATTTTTTTATTTATTATGTATTATTAAATATTATTATTATTACTTTATTTATTTTTATTTATTAAATATTAATTATTTATATTATTTTATAATGTTTAGTATTTAAATATTATTTCATAGATTATTTACATTTTTAAAAATTAATTTATGTTAATCTGTAGATAATAAAAACAGTGATGTATGAACAAATGATTTCATTTGTAATTTAATAGTTGAATTATATTGTAATTTATGTTGATTGTATGTTAATAGTTGAAGAGACTGGAGCACACATAGATGATGATGATGACGATGATGTTGATGAAAATCAACTACCTGATTCTAGTAATGGTTCATCAATGTGGACAATTTCAGAAGTACGTGACAATATTGAACAAGAAATTGAAGAACCATCTACCATAAATGAAGAAGATTTCTTTGAAAAAGACAAACTAAAACCTCCTGATCTAATCAAAAAAAAGAAATCAAAATCTAGAAAAACAAGTAATAATAAAAAAATTTATTTTAAAAATTCAATTAAGTACTTGAATAAAATAATTTGTTATTATTAATACTTTGATTTATTTAAATTTTACAGCTGATGAACTAACGTGTCCAAATTGTGACCGATCTTTTCATTTTAAAAATAGTTTGGTATACCATATGCGTTCACATAGTGGAGAAAGACCTCACCAATGTGATGTTTGTGGAAAAAGTTTTTTCGCTGCAAGTGCATTAAAAGTAAATATATGTAATTAATATTTATTAAAAAAACTATTAGTAAGAAAATTAATTTGATACATTAAAAAAAATGCACAAAAAAAAAATAATAAGTATGTGCATCAAATGATTGCCAAAAAAAATATTTGAAATAATTTTTGTAAAAATAAATTTAAATGAAGTTACAATTAAAATTTTATATACCTTTCATAAATTTGAAGATTTTCAGTAATATTAACATTAATTTACTTTTTTACAACAAAAAATTTAGTTTTAATTTTAATTTTATATTAACGTTTTTTTCAGGTACACAAACGTTTACATAGCGGTGATAAACCATATAAATGTGAGGATTGCGGACGTCATTTCCGTCAATGGGGAGACCTTAAGTATCATTCTACGAGTTTGCATTCAGAGCAACGGCAATTTCAATGCGAATACTGTGGCAAAGATTTTGCACGTAAATACTCTCTAATTGTACACCGTCGCATTCATACAGGGGAAAAGAACTACCGATGCGAGTACTGCAATAAAACATTTCGCGCGAGTAGTTACTTGCAGAATCATCGTCGAATACATACAGGAGAAAAGCCACATCCATGTGATGTGTGTGGTAAACCATTTCGTGTACGCAGTGATATGAAACGACACATGCTTACTCACTCACGCACGAACAATCGTACCGATAGATTACAGGCAAAAAATACGCCAATAAAAACTCAAACGAATGGTAATAATTTTTATTTAATACTGAAACACATTTAGTCTGATAGTAGTGTACTCTTGCCAAAATTTTACAAAAGAACAGTCTACGTAATAGTTCTCTAAATTGAATAACTTATTTAAATGCTGAATACAATATATTTTATAGTTTATAGTTTAAAAAATATTTGAAAGTTCTTGATATTTTGATAAATACAACTGAATAGAATTAATTTAATATAACTATTTAAAAATATGTATTGGTCATTACATTTTGTTTTATTAATTAAAAATGAAATTAATTTAGTGAGTAGCAATAGCAGTGATGATGATGGAATTAGCAAAACAAGTAGAACGATAAATGAAATTGTGCACGAATTGAAGTTAGAGGTTGATCCAAATACTACAGTTGTTGAATTGGTGGGAACTACCACAAGTTCAGATGATAATCCAGAAAGTATTTTACCTCATGTAAGTGTACAAACATTAGAATATGCAGCAATTGCGGCAACACAATCTAGTACAGCAGATTTGAATGAAACAAGTGACAGAGATCCTCTCGAAGCTGTTGTTGATCGAAACTCTGACACTCTGTAAGTTTTTTTCTTCTTTTTAGAGTATTTTATAAAAAATGTAGTCAATATTGTATTAATATAATAAAAATAAATCATTACGATTTATTAATCATTACAAATTGATCAAAGAATTTGTATTAATTTATAAAAAAATTGTGCAAGTAAAGTATACAATTTTAAAGTATTAAAATAAATTTTTTTTTTTTTTAAATATTTATAATACGTTATATCTTTATATTGCAATTTTAATAAAACCCATAAAAAAAATATATTGTAGATGTAATTAAATATTTGTTTAATTAATTTTTTTTTATTTTTGTAAAAAATTGATATAGGAAATTTTTTATGAAGATTTTTAAAATTATTATTATAATTACAATAAATTTTATATTTATATATAATTTGTACAAAAAAAAATGACTATAAAAAACTTACATTTATGTATTGCTTTATATAAATATTATATTTCTATCTTAAAAAACACTAATAATATTTTTTTTTTTATTTTCAGAAATTTCGATATGCAAGTATTTTATTAACTTGGAAAACATAATAACCAATGATTAAATGAAATAACTGCACACAAAAAATAATGAATTATGCAGTTTTGATTCAAGCTATGTTTAGCTGTGTTATTTCAAAATAATTTATCTGATCAAATTGATTTTTTTGTACTTTTCTTATTTATGAAATTATATTTCTGTTTTTTTTTCATAAGTGGTTAAATATTGAGGAATACTAGGTTGAATTATATATGTTTAAAATATATAAATGGGTCAAAGATTTTCACATATTTATAATAGTAAAATTATTTTAATTTTACTGAGAACAATTATGAAGAAGTGATTTTTTAATTAAAAAAATTATTAAAAATATTATTTTAGGATAAAAAATAATTCTATTAATAAAAATTGTATAAATTTTTTATGTATAGTATGTATAAGAAAAATCTTAAATACTTTTTACTGTTTAAGTTTAGATTTATTAATGAATTTATGAAGATGCTGATGTTGATGTAAAAATAGATAATTATTTTAACTTTTTTTTAAGTTATAATTAATTATAAAAATAATTTCACATATATCTCATAATCGACTTGTATATAGGCATCACACTTTTATAAATATATTCTACATATGTATTGTATGAAAGTATATAATAACGTACGATGTAATATTATTAGTAACAGTATATATGCATGTTTTAATTCTTAATCTACTTAGCCATTTATACGCAGATTAATAATGAAAAATATATTTTTTATTACATGGTAACATTTACATAAAGATAAATCTTGTTTTGAAAAATTTTTCATCCTAATATTACAATACTGGTACTGAAACACTAATTGCATTTACATCCTTTCCAATAATAACCTGAAGAAGTAATGAAATGTCCATTGATTCAAGTGCAACCTGCAACTTTTCTGCGGCTTGCTTACTAGAAATCCTAAATAAATTAAAAATTAATTAATATATTACTAGTTCATTTTGGTATGATAAAAATAACTTATCAAATTCAAATAAATCAATGTTTTAAAAGTTTAAAATTTTTTTTAAATTATATTATTAGATTTTATTATTAAATGTATTAAATTAAAGTCATAAAGAAAAACTAAATTTTTATTCCGAATATTTTTCATGTAATGATGTATAAAAAATATAAATTTATTTTATATTTATATTTTAATACAATAACAATGATGATCATAAGAATGATGATGATAATGATGATGATGATGATGATAATGATAATGATAATAATGTTTATTGTTCTTTAATATAAAAATATAATATATTGTATTTGTTTTACCTGCGAGAACCTTTAGCACGTTCCCAATCTACGTATAAATCTGTGACGACAGCCTGTAATCTTTGTAAAGTATCCCGATTTTTTGTCATTTCAAGTCGTAATTTAGATTCATTTTTTATCATATCTTGGAATGCAGAACACAACTCTTGTGGATTGTTTTTCATTTCCCATGTCTCAAGAGCATCCAAAATTTTAATTTTTTCTGTGAGTTCATTCATCTTTCGTAATTGAGGAAGAATTAATTCGAGAACTTTGGATACACTGGATTCAACAATATCTAGTTTATAGATATTGTACAAAAATTATTTTATTTGTATTAATAATCAAGTAAATTAAATATTATATTAAAAAATAACAATGAAGGTAAGTGCTGTAATGAATTTGTAATTACCACAAAAAACATCGAGTTTTATTTTTCTTTTAGTTGCTTTTTTAGTAAGAAAATCTCGTAAAATAATTATTGTTGAAATATTCTCACTCAAAAAAGATGCCTGACCTTTTCTGTAATAAGAATTATAAATAAACATTTGATTATTTTGTTTGAATAAAATATTAATTCAATATACTAGAAATAATAACAATATTTTAACATTAAAAATTTGAGTTATTCATGATCATATAAATAAATAAAAAATTATTTTAAGACCTAAAGTTTATTATATAAATAAATAAAACATGATAAGTCGTAAACATGATCATTATAAATGAA
Organism: Eupristina koningsbergeri; assembly: GCA_018907245.1. Taxonomy (NCBI): domain Eukaryota; kingdom Metazoa; phylum Arthropoda; class Insecta; order Hymenoptera; family Agaonidae; genus Eupristina; species Eupristina koningsbergeri. Next base: position 539,653 of record JACCHV010002782.1, on the reverse strand, counting down.
GCCCAAACAATTATAAATATTTGCATTTGTTATGATAAATACATACATATAAATGTATGTATTAAATATGTTTATATCTTTAGACGTGGTTGCAAATTTTAAAAAAAGTATTACATTAATTTTAATCTAAATTTATTATTCATGTGACAATTTTAGTGTGCCCAAGTGTTGGTATCATCTTTTTTGCTTACTAATATCCTACAAAGCTCTTCTTTTACGCAAAACTCTAAAAAATTACATTCATAACTCTACTTGCATTTAATAATCCATCTACACTTTTCTGTGTTATTCCTCTAACGTATACGTCACCTTCTTATCACTCATACTTCCGGATACTGAACGATAATTTCTACTCATATTACAGAATAAATAAAATTTTCTTTACTATTTTTTAACATTTGATATTCCTTATTTTTTTATGATACTAACCCCTCGCGTTTTCACTTATTTACATATTTTTTAATGTGTATAAACTTAACAAGTTTCGTTCTCTTTAAATAGTAATTTGTAAAATAATGACTAATTGCTGCAAAAAAATTAGTTACTGTGCAAGAAATATTTGTAAATGTATTTCAAAATTACTCAGTTGATCTAAAAAAGTGAAAATGAAATATACTCAACACAAAGATATTTCATTACTTAGAAGATGATATTTTTCTAAAATTCAAAACTCATAACAGGGTACATAATTACTATATTCATATATTTAAAAAGCACGATCTATCAGAATTTGATTCATAATTCTTTTGGTCATTCCTCGTTTGGCCGCTCAACGATTTTGTAAAACTATCAAAAATTGAATCACCTACATATGGAAAATAACACACTTCTAAAAATATTGCATAAAAATACTAGTTGGAGATGCTGAAAACGAAAGATTCAAAACAACTATAATACTTTATTTAGTGTTTAAAAAATCAAGCGATTTACAAGATAAAAAATTCGATATATACAAAAAGATATATCTATATATATATATATATATATATATATATATGTGTATATGCTTCACGTAGGAAGTTTTAAATATATATAATTGTATGTATACAACATTTTAAACCGAATAAGTCACTAAACAATAAAAACATTAAAAATAAAGTGGTAATGATCGTATTTTTGCAGTTTAGTGACTCTAATGAATCAGATATTTTCTTTGTACTTTTAATTATTTTTATTATTTTAATTTGTAATTATCTATACTCACTTGTATTTGCATTTTAATATTGTACCAATAAAAATCGAAACGTATGTCATAGTAGCTTCTGTTTCTTGTTCTTGAAATATGGGTCTTTCAGGGACATCCAATAGCGCAAGTCCAAGCCACGCATGCATCTTAAATTCAAAACAAAATTTCAATAAATTTATTTAACATTGTGATACGCAATTTTGCAAATATTTTATATATTTTTTTAAGTAATAGTTACTTCTGCCATAGAAAATCCACCAGTTAATCTTAATTCGTTAAATGGTCCAGTTGAGACTGATTCTTCATCCACATCATATACTCTTGTATGAAGTGATAAAGCATAAATTGGAACTAATATTTTACGGCAACATTTTGGTTGTATCTAAAAATATTTACATCATTCAATTACTGTTTCTATTGTATAATAATTATGATATAGATTGATTGAATAGTTTTAATTAAATATTCTTAAAAAATAGCCACCCTTTGTATTGATAGTTATAAAAATTGAAATTCCAAGTAGAGTTAAAAAAAAAAATAATTATAAAGATGGAATATAAAGAAATACGTATAAATTTTGAAATCCTTAGAATATAAATTAGTTTTAAAAAAAGTGCTATAAAGATTTTCTTTTACATTATATTTTTTCATACAATGTTTATGTAATGTACTCAAATTTTTAGTGTTTAATGTATAAAGAATTATGAAGTACCTGCGAAGTAACATATACTTGAAGTTCCCCAGGTTGGCCTTCAATACTTCGCAATTTTATTTCTAATCTATTTGTATTATCCTTAAAAATAATAAGAATAAAGTCATTGATTTTAATACGTATATATACTAATATAATTATATATAAACATTAATTAGAAATGTGTTATCATTAAAATTAATTTAAGATAAAATTATTACTTGACATCGATATGTTGCTAAAACAAAATTGCCTTCATTGGGATCGCATGTTGACAGACTCATGACAGCATTATTTCCTTCTACGTCAATAAGCTCAATAGGAGTATCAGATTGTATTAAAATATTATCTATTGATCTATCTAATTCCACCAAAAAAGTATATGAAACATCCTCTTTGTTCAGTATCATACTAAATTTTAAAATTCAAAGTTAAAATTTAATTTTAAATAAAATATAATAATATTTGTTAAATAATAATAATAAAAAAAATATTGTAATCTACATCTATATTATATTTTATTTATTTATCAAAATTTAATATAATCTTTACAAGAAATTATAAAAATTATACAAACCGATGATTAACAGATAAAATTAACGGACTCAGTGAATCTTCAGAAAATCTCGTATTATCTTTTTTAAGTTCATCTTCTAATTGTTGAATTTCGGTTTTTAATTTAGCAATTGCTTGCTCTCCTTGCACTGCTTCTAAAAGTCCAGGTGGTTTAGTTGTTAAACCAAATATTTTCCCAGAGTAAGTTGTTACCAAAACTTCTGGATATTCAACGGATGTTATTGTTCCACCTATCACGGAAGTAATACTTTCTCCGGCATTCTATAATTTTCAAAAAGTTTGGGATTACTTATAAAGAATTATATTTATGATAAAAAAAAAATAATAAAATGATTTCTATTAAATTCTGAAATTAACTTTTTATTATAATTTATAAAAAAAATAAAATTGTGTAATTTATTAAAATTTTTGTCTGAAACAATGTATTAAATATATTTTTTTAAAGTAGAAAAATGGTTTGTTTAAAATAAGCTTTATAATATAAATAAAATAATTTTAGATTATTTTATAAAGTTTTTGTATTAAAAAATATTGCATAAGTTTTATCAGATGAAATATTAAAGCTTAACTTACATACTGAAATCTTAAAAATGGAATTATATCTTCTTCGGTAGGTAATGTATAAATTTCAATGAGCCCATCCTGTCTGCCAATAATTACATCTATACTTTCTAGAATTTCGTATGAATCCAGGCAAGTTACTTCTGAGCTTTTTTTAGTTAATATCCAATTTATTCTTAAGTTTTTATCATTATCTAACATTAAAAGACCAATTTTACCATCAATAGTTCCCAATAAAATTCGATCATTTGATTCTTTGTTGTTTTCCCTTTTTTAAAATTAAATTATACATTAGTGTATCATCATAATTTTATTATAATAGTAAAAATGAAAAAGGTTTGAATATTGTACAATTGTTGTGTTATAAATCTAATAAAAATCTTACATCGGTTTTACACGATAATATTCTAATCATCTGTTATTTGAATACGTTTATACGTTAAACATAAACATTTTGTTCCCCCAAGATCTATATAAAGTGCTTATTTAAACTATTATTAAATTTTACACAAAATTAATTAACAATTATATTATGGAATTTTCTCAATACAATAAATAAGATATTATTATTGTATATATTAAAATATATTATATTTAAATTCTATGTTAGAATAAAATTATTATTTGTATAAATCACAAACCTGTATAATGAAAGTACCATTGGAACACTTGGAAGCCTCAAAATCGATGGACTTTTCGTACCATACAATACCCTAATCTAAGTATGAACACATATTAAATTCTTTTAATTTTTATACATTAATAATTTTAAATGATTTAATTTAATAAAAGGTATTTTTATACAATAAAAAAGTTTTCTACTAGAAATTAATACAAAAAAAAAAAAAAAAAATTACCGCACAATCGCCACAAGCAAGTACTGTAAGTATCGAATTATTTCCAACTGGTAATAAAACAACGTCGTGTATTTTTTCTCCAATAAGATAAGAATCAGCATCCTTGCAATCTCGATATCGATGGTAAAGATCTCGAGCACAAGCTGCCAAGTCTGACCCCACAACGTATCTACGAAAATTCGATTTAATAATATATCCAATATTATAAAATTAATGCTTAATGTTTATAATCAAATAATAATCAAACATCGCATTATTTTATCTCTGAATTTTTATATTTTTCCAAATTTCAGGTACAATATAAAACTAGTGTCAAAATCATTGCGTTAAATGTATTCGAAAATATCTAAGAGCAATTTAAAAAACTATACTATTCTTCATTGTTAATATTTTTAATTTTTATTAAATTAGTATTTGTAAAATACAGTAGATTTAAATAAAAAATTCAATATTATAATCAAATTTATGGTAGTTTAAAAAAAAAATAGATTTATATTAAATATTTTGCTATGTTGAATATAGTGAAAAACGGTTCAAATTATTATCTATGTAATTAAAAAAAAAAATCTTACAAAGCCGTTATGGGTTCGATTAAACCAGTATCAAATTCAAGGAAAAGTTTTCCTTTTTTATTATAACCCATGACAGTATTACCGTGTGCGACAAAGATTTTATCTTTTGGTAATGACGAACCACCCAATACTACACAATTTATTTTTGGTCCTGGCAGTGATTTAAACAGAACTTGAATTTCACCTTTTTTAAAACCTATAATTAAAATAAAAATAATAATATTAAGAATCAATGATTATTGCCAACAATATTAACATTATTTAGTATAAATATTTTGTTATAAATATTTATTGATAATCGTTTTCACAAAATTAAAAAAATAATTTTATCAAAAAATAAATTTAATCATTTGAAAAATATTGTACTACATTATATTATATTATATCTTACAGTGAATATTGTATAATTATACGATATTATATTTAAAAATAATAATAATAATAATAATAATAATAATAGTAACCAAAAATGTGTAAGACTCCATCATGATCGGCAACTGCAAATTTTTGCAGATGCTTTTCTTCTCCTGATGAAATAACACACGCGGTTTTACGCGAAGTAACACCAACACTTGCATAATCTACTCGAGTTAAAACAAGTGTCATTGTCTTTAATTGGTGGTTGCAATTATATTATTAACTTTTATATTATAATTTTATAAACATTAAAAAAATGAAGTTTGAATAGCCCTTTTTAATTTTATTTGTATATTTTTTAACATTATTCATGAATGAACATTGATCTTAAGTACGCCAATCGATTCATCCATGGTAACACGAAATCATAACAATAAATATTTATACCAAAAAGTATGTACTTAAGTACATTATTTTTCCATACACTATGGTTAATTATTCTTAATATAAGTTAGTTCATTTACTCTCAATACTTTGAATAATTAATCGCTTGACAGTATGCAGTTATAAATAATATTCAGATAATTATTATTTTAAGGTTTACAGACAAAATAAATATATAACAATATATATTTGCATAATAGAATAAAAAAACGGTGTTAAAAACTGATAGATTAATTTTTAAGTATACTAAAAAGAAATTTTAAGTTTTTAAATTATCGTATTTAAACAACAATACAAAATCTATAAAAGTTTAATTTAACAGCACTAAAATGGAATTAATGTAGTATACAACATATTATTGTAAAAGTCATATATACATGTTTAAACAATTCAAATTGTAAAAAATTAACTCTAAATAAAAAATGTATTGAAACTGTAAGACTGTAAACTCAAAATTGGATCAAAACATATTAAATTAGAATTTTTATTTTTGACATTTAATTGAGGCTTTAATCAATTTGAAAAAACTTTTGATAAAACTAAAATAAAAAAATATAATAATTTTTAAATAGAAAATATAAAATCCATTGAACGGTATTCGTAAATAATGTCAATATATAATTTTGATATTTACCTGTATTATAATTATTTTAAAATAATACATAAAAAAAAAAATTATATTATTTTGGGATAAATTGTTGGTTTAAAATGTATAAAATTGAATAAATATGTACAAACAAGATGTATTTCATTCCTTACTTTTTATTTTTTTTAATTTTGAAATGGAAATACAGAGTATATTTATTTTCCAATTTATGTTAAAAATTTTACAATATTTATTTTATTATTAATATAAATAATAAAATTAATCTCATATACCATTGATATAATAATGTATCAATTAATTTAAATTCATGAAAATAAACAATAATTGTGGTATTGTACATGAATTCATTAAAAATTCGCTGAAAAGTATTATTATAAAAAATAATACAATATAATACAACGAATAAATGTCAAATAAAATTTTCTAAATATACAAATGAAATTTACTTAATCCATAATAATATATTAAGCATATTCTACTTAATTCATAAAATTGTACATTTCTCAAAACTAATAGAAACTTTTAAAAGCTTTTGCAATTTGTTTCCATTACAGCTTTTAGTATTAGACTAGATTTATTTTATTTTTTTTATGCATAAAATAAATTACAGAATATTTTTAATACTTTTTATGCTTATTTTAATTCTGATTATTATCAGAATAATTTATAATAAAATAATGTCAATGTGTAACCAATTTTTTATAATATTAGTAATAAATAATTTATATAAAGAATACGTATTTTGACATAGATGGCAACGATAAATAAAACAAATTTTAAAGATATAAAGAAGAAATTAGATTCTCTTATATGAAACAGGTGCGTAAATGTGTAAAAATTTTTTTTATAAAAAAATTTATATTATATTAAAATTATAATATAAAATAAAATTAAAATATTTATATTAAAAAAGAAACATATAAGTTTATTGCAAATCCCTCGTACAAAGATCCAATTTTCTTTTTATAACTATAAAACCTGGAGGAAACCAACAATTTCAATTCAAATTTTAAACATGTTACAATTAACATTAAAATCAATTATACATTTTTTTTCATTCTTAAATTTTAATTTGTTCTACGTAATTGAAGGCATATATTAGTTCATGAGAATTATTCTTAATTTATTTAGCAGTAAAGTCTGGCCAATAATTAATATAATACCGTTGGGTTGAACCTTCAAATAATCTTTCTAACCACATTGGTAAACCATCTAATAACTTATCTTCATACAAAAAATCATTTTGTAACTGAAAAATTCAATTTATTAAAAATTATGTAAATATAAAAAACATGTATTTACAAATAATTATAATAATTTTTTGTTTACTTAATATCAAGAAATAATTATTTTATTTATAATTAAATGAATGTAAAATCGATAAACTTACTTCATCTTGTGAAATATCCGAATCAGTTGAACTATCAAAACCAATAAATGCACCAACTTCAGCATCTTGACAATGAGCCAACTGTTTTGTCATTTTTTCTATACGCTATAATTGTATAAAATTAATATTATGTATTAATGATATATAATACATTAATGTAAATATATACCTTCGAATCTTTTCCTTTTTTGCACTCTGGATGCTTAGCATGATACATGCTAAAATATTTACGATGTCCATTTAACGATAGAACTGTGCCGACACAATTTTTAGCATTGATTTTCAATTCTCTAGGTTCTGGTAAACTAAGCATTAAAATTTTTTTATACCACTCAAGGCCTCGTTCTAATGATAAATGGCTGAACAATAATGTTTTATTTTTCCTATGAAAAAAAATTGTCTTGATTAAAATAGAAAATTATAAAAATTTTATTCTACTTAGTAAAATGAAATTATATTTATATACCTATATGGCCAAACTGCTCTGTGAAAAGATGGTAATAATTTTAATTTAGTTTGAGCATCAACTAAAAGAACAATAGTTCGACATCCAGGCTTAAGAAGACGCACAAGACCATTGTACGTTTCTGCTCGCATTTCATGAAGCTTTAGTTGGGGTTGACTGGTAGCAGCTTTTGAATTATCTTTATATTGACCATATTTTGCTTGCACACTAGCTTCCTCTAATTTTCTATAATATTAAATAAAAAATTTGTTTCTTTCTTATTTTTAAATTAAAAAAATGTAAGATTATACTTACACTAAATACGACATGACATAACCTACAACTCCGATTAATAACAGAGTTGCAAGAACAGATAGTAAAGGAAATATTTGTTCTTTTCTTAGATTATCTGAAAGGTAATCAACTACTAGTATTACCTTACTAATTAATTTATCAATCGTACCCTGAAAAATTAACAGATAATTAATTTTATGAAGATAATTTAAATAAAAATATTCTTCAACTTAAAATATATTCTATTTTGAAATAATCAATATAAACAAATTCATTTTTAAATAATATTTAATAAATAAACAAATTAATTTAATTATTTAAAAACTTTAATATTTTTGTAGAAAAATATAAATTTTTCTGTTTCCTATATATTAAGAAAAATATAACTTGTTTCAATACATTAATTTACAAATTTATTATTAATACAAAGCATAAGCTAGAAATTAATTTTATAATATTACCAAAGCATGTTCATCCATCAACTCTTGTACTTCAGCAGCATATGTTAATGATTCTGATGCTTTTAAAAGTTTTTGAATTGTTTGCTCTAGGTTTAAACGAGTTTCATTCCATTGACTTTCATTTGTAGTTGTTTCAGACCACTGCATTAAAAACCATTCATATTTAACGTGACTAGAATCTTTCCTCCAAATAATAACAATATGATGCATTGGATCTACTGGACTGGATTCACCAGTAGAAAGAGCTGCTATGAATTGTGCCTGTGTTTCTTTGAATACATATGTATATCTTACTCGATCAAGACTATCAGAAATAAAAGGAACTATTATTATTTAATTCTATAATTAAATAATCAGAAATTTATTTATTATTAATTGTAACCTATATGGCGCTGCCAAAGCAGCTTGTCGAAATCTATTTCTTGTTAAATCGAATTCAGGACTATTTTGTGAGACTAGAACAGCACATAAGCGTTTTTGTGGTTTTTGCCACTCCTCTGGACAAACTGATTCTAACATAGCTTGATTTGAAAGTCTAGGTAATATTAGAAATTTATTACTTTTAATTACATTATGCATCAAATCACTTGGAATATCTTGCATACTAATGGATGCCATTGGTTTATCCAAATTCTCATTAAATAACAAGAGAGTATCCAAGTCTTCAGAAATTTTATATTTTTTACTAATATTTTCTGTCTCTCGAATACCAGTCTAAATTAAATTAAAATTATTATTAGACAATATATTTATGGTAAATATAAATACTGAAATAATAATTAATTTGTAGATAATTAAAATTTAAACTTTTATAGTTGGTAAATATTTTTCAAATGAAAACTGTGATTAATAAAATAAATTATTAAATTGATATATATAATTATTTATAATAACTGATAAAACTTATTTTTAATAAATAAAAAATATGATTTTTTAATGGTAATGTATAATACCTGGACAAATCCAAAAACAACATTTTCTCTATAATGTAAAGCAATAAGTAAATATCGTAATCTTGGAGTTTCTCTACGTTCAAATATAAGTGATCTAATTTTATTATCCATCCAACCCGAAAGAAAATTATCTACATTTCCATTATTTATATTATATAAAAGTCTGTAAGGAAATTTGTTTCGAAGAAAATCTGAAATATTAAAAAAGTTATTATAAATGCCTTAAAAAAATGCTCATATATTCTGTACTTTTTATGTAGCAAATGTGTATGTATTCAGTCACATTTTCTTTAAAAAAAATATATATGCATTTTATCCTACTAACCAACAATTTTTTGAACACTAAATGTAGATTCTTTGTATATACTGGTCCGACCATCAATAGTAACAGCAAGACATGGCAGAGAATGAACATTCAATTTTCTTGCTAAAATAGATTCTTTTTCTGCATGAACAGTAACAAGATTAACACCCAGTGGTTCAAGTTCGTCAATTAATCTTCGCCAAGTAGGTTCTACTTGTAAACAAGCAAAACACCAATCAGAATATAGAAGTATTAAATGGGGGGTCCGAAAACTCTTTGGTAAAATAGTATTTTCATAAGCTCTGTAAAAAGTAATAATTTAAATACAAATATATATTTATTTTTATAATCACAATAAAATTAAAAACAAACACAATTTTATGTTTGAATATAAAAAAATAAAAATATAAAAAATTTTTACAAAAATCATACTATATACATTAATAAATAGAAAAATTTTAATTACTTGTGACTAATACTCATTTTATGAAAAAGAGAAATATCTCTACTTTGATAATGGAATTGAAAGTTCCCAGAAAAAAATTCTTCAAATGGATCAGGCATATTAAAGTAGTTACTGTCTCTTCTTTGGTTTGGTAAATTATCCTCTGTAATTCCATGATTATCAAATCTTTTTCTCCTATCAGGATCAGACAATATCTAAATACATAATAATTGTAAATACAAACAAAATCAATATATCTATAAAAGTTGTAAAAATAATTTTAATAAACCTCATAAGCTTTGGTTATTTCTACAAATTTAGCTTCAGCTTTTGGATTGTCAGTTTTATCAGGATGCCTAAAAAAATATTTGATTCGAAACATTTATATATATAATATATTTTATATATTAAATAAAATTCTCTTACCATTCTTTGACTAATTGTTTGTAAGCTTTGCGTATATCTTTCAGTTTAGCATGCTTTGAAATACCTAATATTTGATATGGATTTCCTAAAGGCTCCGAAGCACTGACCAAATATATTAGGTGCAATATAAAGGTTAAAAATATAATAAACGTGCTTGTGCCAGTTGAAAAGTTTATAAATCGTGAATTAAGTTTCATATTGTCTTGATTATTTTTGTCAACCTCAGTAATAAAATGATCATTGATCACGAATAAAATTTATTCGCTTTTATTCCATTCACACTTAGCATATATATTTATATGCAGGTATACGTCCATGTGTCCTCACCATGTTATGATTTTATATTACAAATAGTCTGGGTATATCTTTTTTTTCTTTTTTTCTCTCTGTATATTTTCATCCCCTCTCGTATACATTCTTTTGTTACTCTCTCACTCTATTTATCTCGGATACTTTAGAGTTAACCATTTGTAAGAATTTAAATTTTAGGAAATCATGATACATGTACAACTTGTATTAACAAGTTGTTAAATACAGTACACTAGTAATGAAGTATGTATACTATTGAAATAATATATGTTGTTCAAATATTGCATAAAAACTAAAAGTAATCTACCATCGGATAAGAAAAGTGAAATTTCTAATTCAATAATACTAGCAGTGTTACAAGTTGATCGCACTGCATGCGTGGATTTTCATATCAACTAAAGCTTCACTCATCCAGCATTTGAAGAGAGGAAATTTTAGGTGGAATGTTTAGTTTGAACTTGAACACATAACGTCATTAAATTCTATCAGACAAAGTAAATAATGAAATTAGCTTTAATCTACATAAATATTACAATAATCATAGTTTTAGATGTGAAACAGAAGATTAAGCTTCAGCATAGAACATTGTGTCAATAAATTTAACTAGCAATATGGCGTTACCTCTAATAGAAATTGTGCTCATTGGTAAAATGAAAAGAATAAAAAAAATGGCAAATATCATCCTCAAAAAATAAAAACTTATATAAAGTCTAAACTACAGGACAGTTAATAAGAGAACGTTAAGTTCAATGCTGTACATAAGAAACATACATCAGAGATTATAAGAGAGATTGCTGATGACCAATGGGGCGTTTGTTCCAAATTTGAAAAGCTATACGCTACTGCCCACAGAACATCAGTAAAAGAAGTGTAAGCCCCATGTTAAATAGGGGAGACAAACATGGCGGCCAAAGAAGTCTTCTTTCTCTCTCGCACTGACACATTACCACTAGCGCCTCTGGCGAGTGCATGTGAACTATAAAAAATTTTTTTTGGCATGCTTTAAAATCCATTGAAAAAAAATTATACATATATATATATATACATATAAATATGAAATAGAGGTAAAAGATAGACTAATATGTTAAAAGACTCTATGTTATATATTGCATAGTCTTTTAACATATTAGTCTATCTTTTACCTCTATTTCATATTTATATGTGTATATATATATAAGGAAAGTTAATTTTTATATAATAATAAACAAATTTGTTTCTCTGTAAAATAAAGGTTAATTTATTAATATTTACAAAATTTATTTACAATAATTACAAAATTACCTGTAAAATAAAGAAACGACAATTTAAGTTTATTATTATCGGTTTCTTAATTTATTAATTAATACTCTTAATATAATCTATTTATTAATTATTCTTTTATAAAATTATTCTCTTTTAATAAAATGTACTTATTTGTCAATTATTATTTTATTTTATATATTATCTCTCTTCAATTATTCCGTCTATTACTCTCTAGTGAGAATTAATTAAAGGAGACGTGCGCAATATATAAAGCGCGGGATATTCAAATAAAGAAAGTCTGCTTTCTTTACATCTCCCCTTCACGCTGTGAAAATTTCCTCAATAATTTTCATTATCTATTGCATTTTCTACTGGTATTAATTTTGTTTTATGAAATAATCCTTTTTCTTGATTTCTTTTTCCAGTTTTAATTTTTTATATTGAATCTTATATTTTTTTTATTATTTCGAATGGACCAATCCTAAGTTCGTCTAATTTTTTTCTGTTTAATTTATTGCCATTTTCCACGTATACAAGATCTCCTATGTTGAATTCATGTTCTTTCCTGTTTTTATCAAAGAGTTTTTTATTGTACTCGTGTGAGTTTATGGTTTTTTGTATTGCTAATTTTCTATCTTTCTTCCATTCTTCTACATTTGTATTTTCTTTTAGTTCTTCAGGTAATAGACTTGTATCTGTACCATCTAATAAATATTTTGGTGTAAAACCTGTAATTGAATGTTCTGTTATATTATATTTGTTTACACATTCTCTTGCTATTGTCGTCCACGCTTTCTTTTCTTTAGTTTCATTAATTTTGCATCTAATTTTATTAATTATTGTTTGGTTAAGTCTTCCATTTAAACCGTTTGAGAAAGGTGTATTTAAAGCCGAGAATATAAGTTTTACTTCTTGTGCTTTCAAAAAAATTTTAAATTCTTTTGAATCAATACCTGGATATTGATCTGTAATTATCATATCTATTTTATCTGTTTCTAATATATTTTTGACTAATTTTATAAAATCATTTGCAATTTGTGTTTTTGATGTTAAAATAAATGCATATCTTGTAAAATGATCGACTAATAAATGAAGATATCTTTTCGTTGATCTTTTACCGTCAAATCCACCAATTGTATCAATCGATATTATTTCAAATGGTCTAGTTGCTGGTCCTAAGTGTGACATCAATCCATACTTTATTTGGCCTCTCGATTTGTTTTTAATGCATATATTACAATTTTTGCATATTCTTTTTATATTTTCTATTAAATTTTTTGCTGTGTAGTGTGGATATATTCTGTTTAATGTCTGTCTAATTCCAATATGACACCATTCCATATGTGTTTCTTTTATTAATTTAATGCTTAGTTTCTCTGATAAAATTATTTTGTTCTTATTCTTTTTTCATTGTTTATAGAAAATACCGTTATTATCGATTATTTTTCTTTTTTGTTTTTGTAACATATTGTTTTCCTGTTGATCTTTTTTTATTTCATTTATTTTTATTAAATTTACTATTTTTAATATCTCTTGTGTCTCAACTGTTTCTAATACCGGATTTCGACTAAGACAGTCTGCTTCAAGATTATATTTTCCTGGTAAATATTTTATTTTAAAATCAAATTGTGATAGGTAGTATGTCAAATCACCCAATTCTACATCCGTTCTCACTTTAATGTTAAGATGTTCCAAAGGTTTATGATCTGAATATATTTCAAAGTATCTTCCAATCAACCAATGTTCCCAATAATTTATTGCCTCTTTAATTGCTAGACATTCTAAATATATAGCTTTTTTCCTTTTTTGAGTTTCTTTCAGTTTCTTTGAAAAATAAGCGACTGGCTTTTCTTTTCCATTTTTTTGAATTTGTTTTAAAATTGCACCCATGCCCTCTAATGAAGCATCTGTATATATTTTGATGGGTAAATCTTTATCAAATATTTCTAACACAGGTTGAGAGCATAATAATTCTTTTATTTTTTTAAAAGATTTTTCACATTTTTCACACCAAACAAATTTAATATTTTTTCTTAATAATCTATGTAATGGATCTAGTATTATTGAAATTTTTGGTATATATTCATGATAGAAATTAATTTTTCCTAAAAATTGTCTAATATTTTTTTGAGTTTTGGGAGTTGGAAAATTTTGAATTGAAATTAAGTTATCTTTAATAGGTCTTACTGTGTTATTCTCGATAATGTGTCCGAGGTATTTCACTGACTCTTTTGCAAATGTGCATTTTTTAAGTTTCATTCTAAATCCTTCTTTTATAATTGCTTTAAAAACTTGTTCCAAATGTAATATATGGTCTTCAAAAGTCTCTGAAAATATTAATATGTCATCTATATAGTTTTCTGTACAATGTTTAAGATTATGTTTTCGTAATATACTAGATAATATTCTTTGAAATATTGCTGGTGCTGTTTTAAGACCAAATGGTAAACAAGTCCATTGATAGTGTCCTTCTTGTGTTATAAAACCCGTTTTTTTTTTATCTTCTATTCTTAATGGAATTGACCAAAATGCAGAATTTATATCTAGCGTTGTAAAGTATTTACAGTTTCTAGCTTTTATTATTATATCATTAATAAGTGGAAAAGGTTGTGCTTGTGGTGTAATTATTTTATTTAAATCTCTAAAGTCAATATATAATCGAGATTTTTTTCCTTCATCTTTTTTAAAAGCTAGAGTTACTGGTGCCGCAAAAGGACTATAAGATTCTTCAATTAAGTTTTTTTCTAATAATTTTGCTACTTGCTGTTCTATTTCTTTTTTATCTTCAATTGTGCATCTATATGGTCGTTTACTACAATATTTATCCATTGATAAATCAATTCTTGCTTCGTAATCTGTCACTGTTCCTATATCGTATTTGTCTTTTGCAAAAATTGTTTTGTATTTATCTATTAATTTTTCTATTTTATATTTTTCTTTTTCTTTTAAATGATCCACTTTTATTTCAAATTCTTTTTCTTGGACATGTTCATTAAAGTTCACTTTAATTTCTATTGGGTTTTTTTATTTCCATTTTTATTTTGTTCTCTGGTTTTTGAGAGATGTTTAAGTTTTCGTCTTGTGTCAATCTGAATAGTTTTATCATATCCAGCCCAATTAAGAAATCTTCAAAATTATCATTTTCCACTATAAATATATTTACTTCTTTTTCTATTTCAAATATTTTTATTTTTATTTTTATTAATCCATTTGTTTGTCTCACACCATTGACTGTTTTTAATGTTATTTTATTCATATCTTCTTTGTTTTCTTTTATTTTAATAAATTTTGAATTTATTATTGATATTTGTGATCCTGAATCATAAGTCCCATCTATATTTAATCTATCTTCTAATAACATTTTTACTTTTATCAATGGTGTGATAATTAGTTTTTTGATTCATCTTGTAAATTCATTTCTATAATAGCATTATTACCTACTACTTTTGATCGTTCTTTAATCTCATTTGATTTTACTTTAAACCAACATTTATCCTCTGGGTGGTATCTTGCATTTTTATTTAAGTTTTCACATATTTTACATGGTTTCTTTTCTTCAGTCTTCATTTTCCAATCTTGTTTATTTTCTTTTGTTTTAAAATAACTCCTTTTACTCATTTTTCCTTCATGTTTTTTTAATTCATTAAATAAATCCTCTATATTTTCTAAATTTTCTCTATCTATTTTTTCCCTAATATCTTCTGGCAAACCAAATCCAATTCTATCAATAATCGTATCTAAATCCATATCCTTATTTATTTGTAATAATAATTTTTCTTTTTTAATTGCGTATTCTAAAAGTGAACCTTCTTTATATTTATAATAATGAGCATATGCTCTATTATTCCAACCTTTATGTCCAAAGGTTTCTACGAATTTTTCTTTCCATATGTCCCAATGGCTTTCTCCCTCTTTTAGCATCATTGAATTGTACCAATTTTGACTAGTGTCGTCTAAAAAAAATCTCAATATCTCAATTTTGTGATCCTCATTATTTATCTGCAATCTTGTGCATTCTTTTTCAAATACAAATATCCATTGAAAGGTATTTGATATTTTACTATTAAATTTTTCTATAATAAACTTATCTGAAATATGTTTTAAATTATTTTCTTCTTTTTTTTTTTGCGAATCTTCTACTAACTTTTCTAATATTTTAACCAAATTTGTATTTTCTTCATCACTAGTTTTAATTTTTTCTATTTCTTTTAAAATTCTTTCATCAAACTGTAAGTTTCCTGCTTCATCTATATATATATTTTTAAGCTCATCCGTTAATAAAAACCACGCACTGATTTTATCATTTCTTTTTTTTAAATTTGATTTTATTTTACTATAAGTGTTTACTTTTAAAAGTTCTTTATGTGCACTAACGAATTTAATATCCTCTGGTAAAGTATATAGTTTTCCATCCTCTGTCATAATTGATATAATAACGATTACATTTGATTTAGCATCATTCGGTGAAGCTACGACTTTAAATGTAAATTGAACTTCATATTTTTCAAAAAAAAAAAATTGTCGTTTTATAAGGAAAGTTAATTTTTATATAATAATAAACAAATTTGTTTCTCTGTAAAATAAAGGTTAATTTATTAATATTTACAAAATTTATTTACAATAATTACAAAATTACCTGTAAAATAAAGAAACGACAATTTAAGTTTATTATTATCGGTTTCTTAATTTATTAATTAATACTCTTAATATAATCTATTTATTAATTATTCTTTTATAAAATTATTCTCTTTTAATAAAATGTACTTATTTGTCAATTATTATTTTATTTTATATATTATCTCTCTTCAATTATTCCGTCTATTACTCTATCTAGTGAGAATTAATTAAAGGAGACGTGCGCAATATATAAAGCGCGGGATATTCAAATAAAGAAAGTCTGCTTTCTTTACATATATATGTATATATATGTATAATTTTTTTTCAATGGATTTTTTAGCATGCCAAAAAAAATATAAAATTTTTATGCTAAATTATGAATATAAATTTAAAAAAAACACATCCTGTAATGTGTTTAATATATATTAAATTATAATTAAAAAATCATAATTTTTTTTAATAAAACAATAATTATAATTAAAAACTTATACGCATATATATATATAATAGTATAAATAATATTATGATTTAAATAGTTGTCATTTTATGCGTACAAGTTTTTAATTATAATTATTGTTTTATTAAAAAAAATTATGATTTTTTAATTATAATTTAATATATATTAAACACATTACAGGATGTGTTTTTTTAAAATAAAGTATAAAAACAAAATATAAATAAAATGTATACATTTTTATATGTAAAGATAATTGTAAAATATATTTTTATCTTTTAATTACAAAATATATTATACACTATTTACACTTGTTGTTTCCTCCTTTATATTGTATATGAAATTTTGTATAGTAGTTTTGGTTTCCATCTGAAAATAAAAAATATATTATAAAAATTTTAAATTAAACATTAGTTTTAAAAATATTAATATTATATATTTTTATATAAATTATAAATAATGTGTTGAAAAAGAGTATTAAAATAGATATTAAATAAATATATTGTTTGAATCATATTTTATATTAGATCACTTGTATATATATATCGCAATTGTTCAACGCTAAATTGTACTATGCAAATAAAATGTTTATAATAACTAAATGTATATAATGTATGTAAATGCGAAAACTTTTTTATATTACTAAATGTATATAAAATGTATATAATTATTTCTAATTATTAAGATTAAAATAAATTTTGATAAAGTACTATGTATTTCTTATTAAAATTACCATCAAATAAATACAAAAATATAAACAAAAATTGAAAAACTTTATAACCTATAATCACATATTATATTTATATTTATATTAAAAAAAATTTTATTTATAAATATTTAATTAAATTAAAATGTTTATACTTACCTTAATCACTTCGAAAACTATTTTTTTTCATCTTATAGAATATTCAGCAAGAATCTTTATCAAAAAGATTCTCAATTCATTTAAAAAATCACGCCTTGTATTTATAATTTCACAACACATAACTTTTCTAAGAACTGTGAAAAGAATAGAATGAACATATGTGCTAGTCAGGACCGGCTTATAAAAAGGGATGTATGAGGGATACAGTACTGTATAACAAAATAAGTGCAGGGCTCTTATATTATATGAGTCGTATGCATGTAAGTTTGTCGCCACTTCTCCCATTTAAGGCTTCACCCCCCCTGCTACTGCCTCTAGCGATTCAACCAGGGGGGGTCTACTGTAAATGGGAGCGGCGACAAACGTAGCAGACGGGCCACAGACAGGTTGTGACGTAAAGGAAAGTGCCTGCCCCAATATAATTTGAAAATTTTTTGATTTAGCAATAATAACATATATTTTTAGTTGAAATGATTATATTGAATTGAAAAACTAAACTTTCTTTTGTATTTTTAGTATTAGTAAAAATTTAGACAAATAAAGCAAAATAAAATCGCCTCATACGTCCCTTTTAGTGTGTCGGTACTGGTA
Organism: Eupristina koningsbergeri; assembly: GCA_018907245.1. Taxonomy (NCBI): domain Eukaryota; kingdom Metazoa; phylum Arthropoda; class Insecta; order Hymenoptera; family Agaonidae; genus Eupristina; species Eupristina koningsbergeri. Next base: position 521,006 of record JACCHV010002782.1, on the reverse strand, counting down.
ACCCGGTACATATGTTTACATTATTGTATTTCAAAAGCTTGAAGTCGACAACAGATTTCAAGTTTTTAGTTCTTAAAAATTTCTTCATAGAAGAAGCTTCAAAATTCATTTATTCGGGTGCAATGGATATAAATAAATTTCTAATTAAATATTAATATAAATAAATATATAATTAATTAGTGTTTATTATAAAGTTAGTGTGAATGAATTCAGAATTAATATTTATTTTATCAAATAAAAATAAACTGATGCGAATCAACAACAATAATATTACAAAGTGGCTGTGACTGGATTGACATTACATTTTTATTTTATGAAATAAAAATTAACTGAAGCGAATCAACAACAATAATATTACAAAGTGATTGTGACTGAATTAACATTACATTTTTCTTTTATCAAATAAAAATAAGGAGTTTTGCGGATTAGATTCAATGAGGTCTTTCATAAATCAATATTTATAACACAAATTGTATTGGTAAGTAATTAAGTTTCTGAGGAAAATGCCCTTCTCCTCACTAAAACCGTGCCATGGCGCCCCGAAAACGCGCCGCAGTACAACCCCGACGTAACAGCTCCACCAGGGGGGGGTCAACTGTAAATGGGAGAGCGGCAGCAAACGTAGCAGACGGGCCACAGACAGGTTGTGACGTAAAGGAAAGTGCCTGCCCCAATGTAATTTGAAAATTTATATGTCCCTTTTCATGTGCTGGTACTGGTTACCCGGTACATGTGTTTACAGTATTGTATTTCAAAAGCTTGAAGTCGACAACAGATTTCAAGTTTTTAGTTCTTAAAAATTTCTTCATAGAAGAAGTTTAAAAATTCTTTTATTCGGGTGTAGTGGATATATATAAATTTCTAATTAAATATTAATATAAAAAAATATATTATTAATTTGTGTTTTTTATAAAGTTTGTGTGTGTGAATTTAGAATTAATTTTTATTTGATCAAATAAAAATTAACTGGTGTGATTCAAAAACAATATTACAAAGTTTGTGTGTGTTATTTAGAATTAATTTTTATTTGATGAAATAAAAATTAACTGATGCGGTTCAACAACAATATTACAAAGTTTGTGTGTGTTATTTAGAATTAATTTTTATTTGATCAAATAAAAATAAGAAGTATTGCGGATGAGGTTCAATGAGGTCTTTCATAAATAAATATTTATGACAAAAATTGTATTGGTAAGTAATTAAGTTTAATAATAAATGTTTTTCTAAAAATAATATTATTTACAATTTTTCACATATATATACAAGTTCATAATTTTTTTTTTATAACAAGAAAATTATAAAAAAAAAATTGTACATTTTTACATTTACAATAATTTTTTTTAAAAAGAATAAGGTTTTGTAATATTAGGGTATTACTTAGTACAACAGGTATAACAGGTAGTACAACTTGTATAGCAGGTAATAATCTACTTAACAGGTATTATCCTTTCATAATGACTTTTTGGTTTTCATAATCTTTTCGGCTACTGTTTATTAGACTATTCTTTCTTTGAAACTTGAAATACCTCTTACTTTTATTTATTCCCCTGATATATACTTTCTTTTTTTACATTTGTTTACAACAATTAACAACTTTTAAATAAATTAATACATTTATATTAACGTTTTTATATTAATAATAATATTATATTTAAATATAATGAATTTTGAATTATTTTTATCATGTATTTACAATTTAACAATAAACTTCTTAATTTAATAATTTCTTTTATAATGAATATCTTTATTCATTATTAATTAACTAATTTTAAATAATGAGTATACTAACCTGAAAAGAAATATTATATAAAATTAATGTTTATTTATGGATATGTATATTTATATGATATAAATATTGAAATAATTTATTTAAGATTTATTATTGTGTACTCCCTGTATTTGTTGAAATGATTTATATATGCAGTGATGGTGATATTTTTGTTGTTTTATAATGTAAGAAAAATGCCTGTTTTCCTCACGAAAACGAGGCTGCGGCGCCCCGAAAAGCGCGCCGCAATCCCGCAACAACACCATAGCCCCACCAGCACCGCATCCCCACCCGGGCAACTGCCCCACCAGCTCTCACCCGCGCAGCTACAAGGATTCTCCGCGCACCTTCCGAGCGCCCCACCATCACCAGCACTCGGCGCTCGACGGAGAGCGCCACTCTGTCGAGCAACATAAATTCGACCGCACAGGACACAAGGTCGTAGTCGACTGACGTGTCGTCTTCCGACGCCCCTCCAGGATCTCTGAAGGGTAACTGCCGAGGAAAGACAAGTCGCCGACTGCCCCCGTCGAAGGAAACCGGCGTCGACTCCCCGACGGACTCCCAGGATCACTGAGGGACGGCGTGGCCTCGACTACGGGTACACCCCGGCACCATCCACCTCGACGTGGTTCCCCCAGATTTGCTGGAGGCCCGTCGCCGCGGATGAAACCGGTCGTCACCTCCGGGTATCCCCAGGATCACTGGGGGCTCGCCGCCGTCGACGGCTATCGAACGCTTTGAAAGGTCCGGCTCGGACGACCGCCACCGTCGAACTGACGGAGCACCAGCGCGGGAACGGCGAAACTACGCCCCCAAGCGGACAAATATCCAGGCTCGCTGGACCGTCCGGCAGAGGGGCGAAAAATTTCGACCGGCCGCGCGGAGCTCCACCGGCCGACTGAGGCCCAGCCCGAGCAGGCCCCGGCAACCGCACCGCCCCCTGGCGCCCGCCAGCCGAAATTTTTACCGCGTAAATTTACGAAACGAAATTTTCACCGCGTAAATTTACGAAACCGAAATTTTTACCGCGTAACTAATACAATCGAAGATTCTTACCGCACAAATGTACAAAGCGAAATTCTTACCGCGGAACCACTGTAATCAAAATTTTTACCTGCGAAACGCACTATTTTGCTAAGCGAGGAATTTTTTTTACCGAGAATTTTTTTTTTTTTGTAACCCCGATTAATCTTGGAAAGGGAAAACACCGCCGATATATTTTATTTTTGTATTCACCTAGATTAAGTTTACGAAATGTTTTATGTATTTTTTTTACTTTATTGATTAAATTCGTTTGTGATTTAAGTCCCTCTGTAATTTCTTTGAACCCCGTCACTTCACCAAAACCTCGTCCCGAACCCCGATTCCCTCCTGAGTTATTCCCGGCAAAAATAACACACCGTTACATGGCGCCCTAACAGGGACAGTTATAGTCCTCCGCGTTCGCGAATTTGGTGAAGTGACCCGCGAAAGATGAAACGTTGGGTGGACACTTTAACGGTCGAGGAATTAAAAGCAGAATTAGTTGCTCACGGATTGAGAACTGACGGTATACTCCCGATTCTCCGCGATCATCTTAAGAAGTACATTCGGCTACATCCAGAGTCGTTCGGTAGCTCACCGCGAGGGTTTACTAAAAGAATGGATCCCGATCTGACGTTCGCAGGGATCAACGATCCGGACGATCGTCGGCGGGCATTAGATTCACTAGGGATTGACGATACGCCGAAGTCTAACGCCAAGAGCAACGTAAGCCGGTTGCTTCTCGAGAAACAAGCCCGCGACCACAATAAAGGGACGACGGACGAAGTGACTGATAGTCTCAGGAAATTACGATTGCCGAAAACCGAAACCGTACAGACAGACGAAGCAATGGCCGCTGCTATGGATCGGATTCGTAAGTGGAACTGCCATTTTTATGGCAGGGACATTTACGCTTTCCTCGAACATATCGAAGAGCTCCGTGAGGTATATCGCCTCACTGACGCTCAAATGATAGCCGGCTTGACGGAAATTTTTCGTGGGGACGCGCTTAAATGGTGGAGGAGTGTACGTCGCACTCTTTCAAATCCCACCTGGGAGATGGTTCTCACCGAGATAAAGAGATCCTATTTCCCAGATCGTGTAGACCGACGGCTTCTTGATCGCATAATGGAACGGAAACAAAAAGACGGGGAAGCTTTCCGAACGTACGCCATCGACTTGATGACGATGATGTATCAGCGCGGCGGTTTTACCGAGGAAGAGCAGGTGGATAGATTGAGGGAGAATATGGATCCAGAACTGAAGGTCCATCTTCATCACCTCCCGTGTCGCGATCCTCGCGAATTCCTGAACCTCGCGGAAACCATCGAAGACCTGATCGCGGGGGTACGCAATAAAAAGAAATCAAAGACCGTCGCTACGATAGAAACACCCGTAAAATCCCTCCCTCCTTATGACCGTAAGCAATGTTGCTGGCGGTGTAAACAACGAGGGCATGTTAGGATGGATTGCCGTAACACCGCGAAACGGTTCTGTTCCTTCTGCGGAAAGGACGGAGTCTTAACGAAAGAATGTCATCCTCCGGCGGCTATGGGAAACGGAGCACGGGCCGACCAGAATACCGCGGCCGGCCGGCCCGGAATGCGGAAGACAAACGGGTCTTCCTCAATATCGAAATCGGCGGAAGACGTTTCTCCGGTCTCCTTGACACCGGAGCAGTCTGCAGCCTTATAAGCGATAGACTGCTGACTGGTGTGAGGAGAATGGCTGGACGAGTAGGATCGAAACGACCCGCGCTTATCTCGCGGACGGATCAAATCCCACGATGTCGTGAAGCGTCCGGGGAGAATTCCGGATGGAGGGAACTCGGATAACCGTGACATTTTTCGTATTAAAGAGCTTAATGTACGACGCGATAATCGGGATAGACATCCTAGACCAGATGGGGCTCCAATTACTTTTCGGAAAAGTAATTATTACCCTACCGACAAGTCGCGACAACCGAGATTTCGAAATCCCTCGGGATCCAAACTATCACATCAGAACAACGATCTAGAATTGAGGAGCTCGTTCGAGCGGGAGAAGTCGGCATCAATTGAAGGTCCGACTCACCTAATAACCTATAATATCCGTTTACTCGATCCGCGACCTATTAAACAACGATACCGTCCGCGGAATCCCGCCATGCAGGTAGTAATGAATGAACACGTGGATCAAATGCTGATGGAGGATGTAATCGAACCTTCCAGCAGTCCGTGGAGTTCTCCGGTCGTCCACGCGAGAAAGAAAGACGGGAAATATCGATTTTGCGTAGATTTTCGTCGGCTAAATAACGTCACCGAGAAAGACGCGTATCCTTTACCGCAGATCCTCGACAAACTCCGCGGAGCGTATTTTCTAACTACCATCGATCTACGCAACGGCTATTGGCAAGTCCCGCTAACGCCTGAAAGTAAACCGCTGACCGCATTCACCGTGCCAAATCGGGGACTTATGCAATTTAGAGTCATGCCGTTCGATCTACACTCAGCACCCGCGGTATTCCAGAGGTTGGTCGACCATGTGGTAACTCCCTCTCAAGAGCAGAACGTCTTCTGTTATTTAGACGATATAGTTATCGTAACGGAGACATTCGAACGACATCTAGAGCTAGTGGGGGAGATCCTTCGGAGACTGCGAGAGGCGAAGTTACAGCCTAACTGGGAGAAGTGTCATTTCTGCTGGACCGAGTTAATCTACCTCGGACACCGGATCAATCAGGAAGGAATACACACTGACCCAGCCAAAATCGCAGCCATACTGCAGCTCGCACCACCCACGAATATCCGGGAGCTCCGACGGTTTAATGGTGTTCTATCGTGGTATCGACGTTTTATTCCGGATATCGCGACCATCAGCGGAGCGCTAAACGATCTTTTGCATAAACGAACGCGCTGGGAATGGGGACCGGAACAACAGAAAGCTTTCGAGGAAGTACGGAAACGTCTCGCGGAAGCCCCCGTACTTGCATGTCCTGACTTCGAGACTCCCTTCGTGTTGCAGACCGACGCGAGCAACATTGGTTTAGGCGCCGTTCTTTCCCAAATTCAGGGAGGGAAAGAACGTATAATCGCCTACGCCAGTCGAACGCTAAAGGGAGCCGAGAAGAATTATTCCGCGACCGAAAAGGAATGCCTCGCGGTAAAATGGGGAATTTGGAAAATGCGCGACTACCTAGAGGGCTATCATTTCACGGTAAAAACAGACCATCAGGCACTGAAATGGTTAGAGGGGATCAACGATCCATCCGGGAGACTCGCGCGTTGGGCAATCGAGTTTAGCCAGTGGGACTTCACTGTGGAATACCAGCGCGGTGAGGATAACCTACTGGCTGATGCGCTATCGAGAGATTCGCACCCTGTCGCCGCACTAATAACCGAAGACTGGTATACTAAAACGAAAGAGGCCGTGGAGAAAAACCCGGAACTGTAAGCGTCGGCTTTTCGGCAACGGGCCGACGGGTAATAAAGCCGATTGTAAAAGGAGAAAGTTGCTGCAGCTGCAGCACAGGCGGCCGACGGACAAGCTGGGGGCGGTGCAAGGATGCACCGCGGCGGCGACAAGGAGGATCAAGAGTCAGTTAGAGGACAGCTACGGAAATTGTAGTTCGGGTTGTTTTGAAAATAAAGGCTAGCTGCGTTACCGAATTAATCTTTACGAGTTTTATTTGCTAATCTCCCTATATCTTTCTATAATTATCGCGAAAGCTATTCCGTGTGCCGTGAATTGTTTATCTTTCTTACATCAGAAGTGGGATAATCTCAAAAATCAAAATGAGTGAATCATATACGCCGAGGAGAGACGCGCATCGCCGACCTGTGCAGCGATCGTCAAGTGACGTGAGTGATGTTAGTGAAGCGTCGAGGCGATCTCGATCTCAGGTGAGAGACCGAGCCGAGAGTGTGACGCGGGACTTGCGAAGAGGGTTGAGGCAAATGAACCGCTATATGCGCGACGTTACGCGACGGAGGTCGCGAGAGAGAGGAAGTTCGCGCTCGCGGCCCTATGATGAACATAAGCTGATCCCGGAGTTCGACCCGGACGAAGATTATGTAACTGCGGAGTTATGGATAAAAAGGGTAGAGGCGATTCAACTGCGCTATGCATGGAGCGACGACGTAACCGTCATGTACGTCGCCGATAAATTGAAAGGAGCCGCCGCGCAATGGTATAGGAGAATGGGAGCGTCCATTTCAAGTTGGAAGGAGTGGAGGAAGGAGCTGCTCTCGACCTTCACGAGACACGTCAGCTACGCGGAGCGACTGCGAAAAATGTTGAGTCGGACGCTCCAGGACAAGGAAAATATGCGGGATTATTTTATAGACAAGGCGGGCTTGGTGAATGCCTGCGAATTTGAGGGAAAACGAGCCGTCGAACTAATTGCCGACGGCATCAACAACGACTCAATTCAAGCGGCAATTCGAGCGGCAAATTACCGAAAGGTATCCGAGTTGAGAGAATTCTTAGCCAGGTATGACAGCCGCCCGACAACAACGGTCAAGGAAAGCGCAGTGGTGACAAAGAAAACACCCCAGGGGGGCGCAAAGGAGATGCCGAAGTCTAAGTTTGAAGCTCCCAGGCCAAAGGGAGAAGTGACGTGCTATGTGTGCGGAGTGAAAGGCCACTATGCAAGAGAGTGCCCGCAGGCGAAGAGAGAGAAGAAAGTGCTGAGCATTGGAGGGGGACGCCCGAAGAACGACACCCGATTCTTCGACGCGGGGGTGAACGGGGCAACGATGTCGGCGTACGTCGATCAAGGCAGCGAGTGCGTGACCATCAGGGAGGGGGAAGCGCGCTCCCTGCCTGTGGAGGTTAGACGCTCGGGGGCAGTGCTGCGGGGATTCGGGGGGGCGACGATCCAGCCCCTGGGAGAGTGCTACCTGACGCTCCGAGTGGATGAAGCGGCTGCAGACGTCGCGGCGTTCGTGGTGCCCAACCATGTACAGCAGGTTGCAGTGATCGTGGGGCAACCTTTCACCGATCACCCTACGGTGACTACAGTGCAGCGAGGAGGCGAGCTGAGATTATTCAACGCTGATCGGATGGGTGTACCGGAGCTGAGTGAGCTTCCTCAGCGTAAGGTAGCTGTGTGGGCCAAGGAAGCTGTGGTTATTCCTCCAAACCAATCAACGCTCGCGGAGGTAATTTGTGATGATTATCGAGGCGATTTCCTCGTGGAATTGAGCGTTCGTTCGAGGCCGGCGGCAGAATATTGTATCCCACGTTGCATCGCGAGTACGTCCGCGGGGATAATACCCATTATAAATTTATCGAGCGCGCCTATTTCCTTCGATAAAAATCAATTGATAGCGCGGGGTGAAGCGGTCCGCGAGGCGTCAGAGCGCGAGTTTAGGGTTATGGCGATAGCACGGGAGCATCTTAGTGAGTTACCTGTTGACAAAGTGAGGGTGGGAGACACGGTTAGTGTCGAGATGAGAGAACGTGTGATCCAATTACTACGCGAGTTCCGCGACTGCTTCGCGTTAGACTCCCGCGAGTTGGGAAAAACTAATTTAGCGGAGATGTCGATTGAATTAACCAGCGAGACCCCGGTTTATTATAAACCCTATAGATTAGCATACGCAGAGCGAGAGAAGCTGCGGGGGATCGTCGAGGATCTCAAAAAGAGTGGAATCGTACGGGACTCTGACTCGCCTTATGCAAGTCCAGTGCTGCTAGTAAAAAAGAAAAACGGTGAAACGCGTATGTGCGTGGACTATCGGGCGCTTAATGCGATAACGAAGCGTTGTCGTTATCCTCTTCCGGTCATCGAGGACCAGGTGAATAATTTGCAGGGGGCTAAAGTATTTTCCACGCTCGATTTGGCTTCGGGGTATTATCAAATACCTGTGGCAGGAAAGGACGTGGAAAAGACGGCTTTTGTGACGCCGGATGGACAATTCGAGTTTTTGTATCAACCATTTGGGCTCGCGAACGCGCCGGCAGAATGTTCCAAATTAGCCCAAAAGGTAATAAAGCCACTTCGAGACCAAATGATCGTCGAGGCGTATGTCGACGATTACGTACTCGGATCATACGACGAAGAAGCAGCGCTAGCTGCTCTGAGAAAAATGCTGCAAAGATTTAGGGAGGTAGGTCTAACGTTGAGGTTAGAGAAGTGCCTCTTTCTATCAAAGAAAATTGATTATCTCGGGTATGAGATCGATGCGGGAGGCATGCGTCCGGGACCCGAGAAAATCCATGCAGTGGAGAAGTTCGCGCAGCCGAACAATGTTCACGAAGTCAGGCAGTTCGTGGGACTGGCCAGTTATTTTCGTAAGTTCGTGAGGGACTTTGCGATAATAGCTCGGCCCCTTACGTTGTTGACGAGGAAGGATGCTGTGTGGGAATGGGGAGCGGACCAGCGTAACGCGTTTGAGGAATTGAAGAGAATTCTCGTGTCGCGCCCGGTGCTCGCTCTGTATCGACGGGGAGCAGCTACAGAACTTCATACTGATGCCAGCAAATGGGGTTTCGGCGGTATATTGTTGCAAGCGGACAAGGAGGGACGGTTGCATCCGGTCGCCTATTTTAGTCGACAAACGACGAAAGAAGAACAGCGGTATCACTCTTATGAACTCGAGACATTAGCGGTAATCAGCAGTTTGGCACGGTTTAGGATATATCTAATCGGCATTCCCTTTAAGATTGTGAGTGATTGTAGCGCGCTGAGGGCGACGTTTGTTAAGAGAGACCTTACTCCGCGAATTGGGCGCTGGTGGATTCAGCTGCAGGAGTATGACTGCAGCTTTGAATATCGAGCGGGGGGAAGTATGGCTCACGCGGATGCACTTAGTCGGAATGCTTTAGTAGATGAGGTGAACGCAGCTGAAATCCAGGAGATCGGGCTTATGAGCATCGAGATCGAGGATGTGTTTCTCATCGCGCAGAAGCAGGACGCGAAGCTGCAAGTTGTTAGAGAGGTTCTCAAACGAGAGGCGACTGACGCCGATGAAAAAAGAGTTCATGAGGAATTTTTATTAAAAAATGAACGAGTGTATCGACGTACGGAGCAGGGAGAGTGTTGGGCGGTTCCCCGAGCACTCCGGACCAAGATAACTGCGTTATGCCATGAAGGAGTAGGGCATGTAGGCCGGGAACGGACATTGATGAAGATGAGAAAAGAATATTGGTTTCCGCGAATGAATAGGTACGTTAGGAGATATATCGCGGCGTGTGAAAAGTGCTTCTTTCATAAGGAAGGAGCGGGAAAGAAACCGGGTTATTTGGGCCTTGTGGATGTCGTCAAGGAGCCGATGGATACGCTTCACATCGATCATTTGGGGCCGTTCGTGAAAAGTACAGGCGGCAACGCGTACATGATCGTAGTTGTGGATGCCTACACGAAATATGTCTTTGCTAAAGCGGTAGCAAGCACTAAGGCACTCCTCGTGACGAGATTTTTGAACGAAATGGCGAACGACTTCGGGTATCCCAGGAAGATAGTCAGCGATCGAGGGAGCGCGTTCACCAGCCGACACTTTAAAGAGTTTTGCTGCGAATTGGGAGTGAAGCACGTGCTAACGGCGGTCGGATTACCGAGAGGAAACGGACAAGTCGAAAGATACAACCGTACCATCCTCGATGCACTGGCCTGCAGCTCGGAGGAAGAGAGACAATGGGACAAGGCCCTCCCGCGAGTGCGCTGGGGCCTAAATAATACTCTCAACAAAGCGATTGGGGCGACGCCCGCGGAAGTGCTGTTGGGCTACACACCCCGGCATCGACAGGAAGCGCGAATTTTAAATACCGTGAGCGGCGACAAAGTCGTGGAGAGCAGGGAAAGTGTGAGAAAGCGGGCGGCTGAAACCATCGACGTGGCGCAACGCGAAAACAAACGGCGGTTTGATATGCGACGGGCGCCGGCGAGAACATTTCGCGAGGGGGATGCGGTAGGGGTACTGCGCGCCCGAGCCTCGAACGACGGCACCTCCACCAAGCTGCTCCCGAAGTACGCGGGACCTTACGAGGTAAAGACGGTGCTGCCGGGAGATCGCTACGTGGTGGGCGATATTCAAGGAGCGCCCAGGTCGCAGAAGCCATACAACGGTACATTCGCGGGAGAACAAATGAAGCGGTGGGAAACAAATATCAGCAGCGGCGATGAATCGACGTCGGAGGATGAGCCCAGCGGTAGACAGGTACACTGAGAGAATTTGGGAAAATTTGAGGTGCTATTGAGTACATAACTGGCGAGTAGGCCACGAGAGCGAGCAGGCTCTGAGAGCGAGAAGGCTCCAAGAGCGAGAAGGCTCCAAGAGCGAGAAGGTTCGGAGAGCGAGAAGGCTCCCCAGCGGAAGCGAAGGTCGATATGCGACAAGTTGTTTCTTTTATATGTTTCAGGGATCCAACCAACTCGGGGTGAACTCGCGCGAGGACGCGGCGTAAATCAGAATGGCCGAGTGTAAGCGTCGGCTTTTCGGCAACGGGCCGACGGGTAATAAAGCCGATTGTAAAAGGAGAAAGTTGCTGCAGCTGCAGCACAGGCGGCCGACGGACAAGCTGGGGGCGGTGCAAGGATGCACCGCGGCGGCGACAAGGAGGATCAAGAGTCAGTTAGAGGACAGCTACGGAAATTGTAGTTCGGGTTGTTTTGAAAATAAAGGCTAGCTGCGTTACCGAATTAATCTTTACGAGTTTTATTTGCTAATCTCCCTATATCTTTCTATAATTATCGCGAAAGCTATTCCGTGTGCCGTGAATTGTTTATCTTTCTTACAGAACAATACTCCGATTATTGTATAAAAGACGGAAATCTTTTTCGACACATCCTGCATTCACTCGACTTTAAAGACAAAGACCGCGAGACCGAGTGGAAGTTGTGTTTACCGACCGACAAACGAATCGACGCATTAAAAGAAAGTCACGACTTACTGACCGCTGGACATTTAGGGATCGCGAAGACCATATCCCGGCTTGTACAAAAATACTTCTGGCCCCGAATGTCACGAGACGCCACTAAGTACGTTCGATCCTGCCACGAATGCCAGGTAGCCAAGGTGCAGCAACAAGCCCCTCCGGGAGCATTGCTTGCTACGAACGTTGAAGAACCTTGGCAAATGGTATCCGTGGATCTGGTTGGCCCCCAGCCTCGATCGCATCGCCAAAATGCCTGGCTATTGGTAATGCAGGACAGACTGACCAAGTGGATCGAGCTTGCTCCGCTCCGAAAAGCCACCGCGAAAGCCGTAATAAAGAAACTCCGAGATTCGGTCCTTCTCCGACACGGCTGTCCAGTAACTATAGTATCCGATAACGGTCGACAATTCGTGAGCAAGGAATTCCGAATCTTCCTGAAGGACGCAGGAATCAACCACCGTCGAAACCCTCCTTATACGCCCCAATGTAACCCGGTTGAACGAACAAATCGGGTGATCAAGACGATGATCACCCAATTCGTGAAGGGCGATCACAAAGACTGGGATCTCTATCTCCCAGAACTCGCGTTCGCATACAATACGGCTAGCTCTGAGGCTACCGGATTCACCCCCGCGTATCTAAACAATGGACTAGAACTCGCGACACCAGGGACTTTCCGACAGAAAGCTGGACGCGTGACAAGCACAAGACTCAGCGAACGCCTAAACGGGATACGCGAAGCTTTAGACCTTGCGAAAAACAACATCGCGAAGAATTGGGGAAGAACGGCAAAATATTATAACGACGGGGGACGCGACTGGAAACCCAAGGTGGGAGAACTAATTCTGCTTAAAACCCACATCCTCTCGGATAAGGCAAGGGGGATAAACACGAAGCTTTCGCCGAAATTCGAGGGACCGTTCCGCGTGACAAAACGTACATCTCCGGTGATTTACGAAGTTTTCCTACCGGAGACAAAACCGAAATAAGCGTGCGCATGTTCAAGACATGAAACCATACGCGTCTACGGGCCTATATAGGGTCGAAGAAAGCGCACCAGAGACCAGAACCGAACCGGAACCCGCAGAAGCTACTACGCAAAGCAAGGTCACATCCAGCCGGAAAACTACACCCGAAATCCCACCTGTGACAGGAGTCACAGACCCAGAACCCGACACCGCAACTCCGGTCGTGGAAGAAAACACGACATCCTGCAACACGGCTGACGGATCAAGAAGCCAGGAGACTTCAACACCGGCAGCAACCTCCGAAGCCGGGAATATCCCGTCGCAACCCGAAAAACCGAGGAGACGTCGAGGAAGACCACCGAAACAACCGGGGCTGGTCAGCAAGCCACCAGGAATACCCCGACGCCGAGGAAGACCGAGGAAGGATCCATTACCCGGGGCGAGACGTCAAACCGGGAGCAACCTTATCCAGCAAAGTACCGACCGTATCACCAGGAGTCATGTCAACCAGCGACTCCGACGACGGAAAGGCGGCGGTACCACCTGATCATCCCCTGCATGTTTCCCTCGTCCAGTGGGACTTTCAGGCAATCGAGAACCTGAAAGTCTGCGGAATCGAAGTACCCGCCCGAGTGGAAACCGGATTAAGGGTATCGATCATCAGCGCTGCGTTGGCGGACAATATAGCGCGGAGGGAAGGAATGCGAGCCTACTACGGTGCCGCCCGACTACCGGTAAATTTTGCCGGAACAGAAATTGTAGACTCGCTGCACACGGTGATACTTACCCTGGAGGTAAGGGGAAACGTCATCTCCCGGCCAGCACTCGTGGTGGACAAGGCGAAGTATCACTTCCGCCTAGGGATGGACGTGATGAATTTACTCCGCGCCCGCACCCTTTACCCAGGACCGGAAGCAGCGAAGGAGAGGCGCCGTAAGAGGAGACGGCTCGCGCAACGTCGCGCCCGGCAAGCAAGGAATCGGCGGGACGACGACGGTCTCGGAGGATCCGATTATACAACAGACCCCGAGGATAACCGTGAGTAGGAGTAAGGAAGAGGAGACGCGCGCGCTAGCTATTAGGAGTATCTAATATATTGTATTAAACAAAGATAAGATAGTTTAAAATAATTATTAAGTTGTACTATCGCTTATACATTTCTTTTTTTTAAGTACATATGCGCTGGGCGAAATTTAGGATTAAGTTTTATTAAGTAATCGTTGTAGTATATATTATTATATTAATTTATACTAAATTATTATTATATTATATTAGAATAAATTTATAATTATAATATATTGTATTAAATTTATAATTATTAATATATTATTATTTTATATTGTAACGGAAGAACTCCCGTTACTAAGGTCCTCGGCGCCCCGAAAAGCGCGCCGCAGTAGGCCCGGGCTCCGCTAGCCCCACCACCCGGGCCCCGTTCCCACTCCCCCGCTTGCGCCGCGCAGCCGTCGAGTATGGGGGAGCGCCCCTGCGCAGCTCGACGGCCGCCCCACCACCGCGCGCTCGGTGCTCGCCCTCCCGCCGCTGACGAACGAAGGGTATATCCGGGGGTGCGCGCCCTTCGTTCAGTCAGTCGGGACGACAGCCTGACACCTCGCTCGTCGCCCTGACTCCCCCCCTGGGCTTGCCTAGGTGTGTGCTCCCGGATACTTGCCAGAGCACACGGCCAAGCCTGACCCAGGACGAGGGTCATCGGGAGTGTCTCCGGACACAGACCGCGACCCTGACGACACGTCACCCCGGATACTTGCCAGGTGACGCGCCGTCTCCCGCGACCGCGACTTAGTGCGCGTGTTACCCCGGATACTTGCCAGGTAACACGTTGCCGCGACTCCCCCGCGAGCAGGGTCATCGGGAGTGTCCCCGGATACTTGCCAGGACACAGACCGCGACCCTGACGACACGTCACCCCGGATACTTGCCAGGTGACGCGTCGGGTACTCGCGCCCGCGACTTGAAGCGCGTGCTGCCCCGGATACTTGCCAGGCAGCACGTAGCCGCGACGATATACGCGTGTCACCCCGGATACTTGCCAGGTGACACGACGTAGGCGACAGCCTCGCGATACACCCCCCGCGACACCCCCCGCGACATTCCGCGACTACTAGTTTAAGGTGGAGGGTAGCGTTTAAGCTAGGCTAAGTTAGTATTAAGATGCGTTTGCGTTAGATCATAAGTGTGTGTGCGTGTATATGTGTGACTCGCGGGTGACTTGCGAATCCCACCCGCGACCCCGGCGTCGTGCCTACTCGCGCCCGAAGTCCCCGTATGAATGCATGTAAGTCACGGTCGAAACCGCGAGTACCGTGACCCCGGCGCTACGTTTGAGTCGCATACTAGCGCATCTAGTTGTAGAGGGTGAGCTGTGACTCCCCGCGACTCGAGGCCTCGCGGATACTCGCGAGTATCCCGAGGAAACCGCCGCATACACATCGCGGATAAACCGCGACTCCCAGCGACCTCCGACATTGCGTATTAACAACTGTACATGTATAAGCACCCCGCGGATCACGGCTGATCCACCCGCGTCTCCCGAAACCGCGAATACTCGCGGTCCGCGTCCGCTAACATATGAATGTGTGTACGCTAGACACCGCCAAAGTAAGGAACTGTATTGAATGTAAAGTGCATGAGTGTGTTGTCCTTTGTCAAATATTAATGTTTGTAATGAATGTAAGATGCGTAAATGTATTTTTTTGTTTGTTAAAGTTCAAATGGTTTATTAAAAGTAAGAAATATTCCTCTTAAACACGGAGTTATTCCTCATTCGAACCCGTAAAATCTCACCCTGACCCGACTTCCCTCCTCCGAACCCTGACACCGGCGACAAGCAATCCGGTGCGAGGGAAATTTCCCGTTACATGGCGCCCGAACAGGGACTCGCGTAGTCCACCGTGAGAACCGTGAGATAGGGTGAGATAATCCGTGTTATGGCGACCAGGTGGGTGGAAAATCTGACTCTGCACGAATTACGCGAAGAGTTAAGAGAACGGCACCTACCTGTCGACGGAATAACTCCAACGTTGCGAGAGCGTCTACGAAAGTTTGTAAAGCGAAATCCGGAGCTCTACGGCGGGTCACCGCGGAAAATTATTAAGAAAATGGAAGGTGATAATCCTTTCGCCCTTATAAACGATCAAGAAGACCGTCAAAGAGCGATGGATAAGCTAGGGTTAGACGCAACGAAAACGACAAACGAAATTGAGCTAGAAGCGGAAATCCAAGGAGGTAATTCCCCTTTGATCACCGCGAACGACGTCGCGAACAGTCTCGCGAACTTGCAGATCGCGAAGCGCGATCCCGATGCCCCACGCGGAGCCGCGGCAAACTCAGAAGCAATGGGCGCGGCGATAGACAGGATTCGTAAATGGAATTGCCACTTTGATGGCAAAGACATTTACGGATTCCTGGAACGAATCGAAGAGCTGACCGAAATTTACCAGCTAACGGATCAGCAAATGATTGCAGGCCTGACCGAGATTCTTCGCGGCGACGCCTTAAAATGGTGGAGAAGCGTGCGACGTTCACTTCGAAACGCGACTTGGAAGGACGTGCTTGAGGAGATCAAGCAGTCCTATATACCGGTACATGTACAGAAACGTCTGTTAGATCGGATTCTCGAACGTAAACAGCGCGATGGAGAGAGCTTCCGAGCCTACGCGATCGATCTAATAAATATGATGCTTCAACGCGGCGGATTTACGGACGAGGAGCAGGTCGATCGACTCCGGGAAAATATGGATCCTGAATTAAAAGTGCATTTGCACTCGGTGTCGTGCCGCGACCCCCGCGAGTTTCTGAAAGTCGTGGAAGCTATGGAGGATTTAATAGTCAGCTTACGGAACCGGAAGAAAGGTAAAAGTGTTGCTACCGTGTCAACACCGGGAAAATCAATCGAAACCTACGATCGGTCCCAATGCTGTTGGCGTTGCAAACAGCGGGGACATACGCGATTAAACTGTCAAAACCCCACGAAGAAATTTTGCTCATTTTGTGGCAAGGACGGGGTATTTACTCGCGATTGCCATCCGATAAAGAAACCGGGAAACGAGAAGGGGGCCGTCCGAGCAGCCCCCACGGAACGGCCCGAAAAGTCACCGATAGGCGCATCTTCCTCGACATTATTATCGGGGGGAATACAGTTGTCGGACTCCTCGACACAGGGGCAGTCTCAAGCTTGATGAACAAAAAGACTGCCGACTTGTGCGAGAGGCTGGGGTGGGAACAAATCCCGGTAAAATTGCGCGCTTACCTCGCGGACGGGACAGGACCGGAGATATCGCGGAGTCTCAAGGGAGAATTTATGATGGGGGGAGTTAAGATCACCGCCGCTTTTCTCGTCCTCGATACTCTAACATACGATGTAATCATCGGGATCGACGTTCTACATCAGATCGGGCTCCGGATGTTTTTGGGAAAGGGTCCCGGGCCGGACATCGCCACAGTCGGGATAACCAGCCCCCCCGGAATACGTGAGGTAACCCCGGGAGAGAGGGAAGCAATCGAGAACGTAGTACACGACGAGAGACAGAAAGCGACGGAAATTCGCGGTCCGACACATCTCGTCGACTACGAGATTCGCCTACTCGATCCCAGACCGATAAAACAGAGGTATCGCCCACGAAATCCCGCGATGCAAGCCGTGATAAACGAGCATGTCGATCAAATGCTCGCCGAAGGGGTAATTGAGCCATCTAGCAGTCCATGGAGCTCGCCGGTTGTATTAGCAAGGAAAAAAGACGGCAGATACCGTTTCTGCGTTGATTTCCGCCAACTAAACTCCGTAAGCCAAAAAGACGCGTATCCGTTGCCGCAAATCAATGCCACACTAGATAAATTACGCGGCGCTCGTTACCTCACTACGATAGATCTACGCAACGGTTACTGGCAGGTCCCACTCACACCTGAAAGCAAGCCTCTTACCGCGTTCACCGTCCCGAATAGAGGCCTAATGCAGTTTAAAGTGATGCCTTTCGGGCTTCACTCCGCGCCCGCGGTCTTCCAACGACTAGTCGATCACGTCGTAACCCCGTCCCTTGAGCGGAACGTCTTCTGTTACCTTGACGATATCGTCATTGTCTCCGAGACGTTCGAGCATCACCTCCAGCTCGTGAAGGAAATTTTGAAACGACTTAGGGAAGCGAAACTGCAGCCGAATTGGGATAAGTGTCGATTCTGTAGAACCGAGTTAATTTATCTTGGACACCGGATAAATCGGGACGGAATTCACACCGATCCGGAGAAAATCGCCGCGATTCTCCAACTCGCACCACCAACGAATATCCGGGAACTGAGACGATTTAACGGGGTGTTATCATGGTACAGGCGCTTTATTCCCGACATCGCGACGATCACCGGTCCGCTCAACGACCTCCTGCATAAAAGAAAGAAATGGGATTGGGGTGCCGAACAATAAAGGGCCTTTGAAGAAGTTCGCGAGCGTCTCGCGAAGGCGCCGGTTCTAGCCTGTCCAGACTTCACGATACCGTTCACCTTGCAAACAGACGCGAGTAATATCGGTTTAGGGGCGGTATTGTCGCAAGTTCGATAATAAAAATAAGTGTTTTCCGAAAAATCGCGAATTACCGCGAGTGAACTCGCGGTTCCGCGACCGGCAAGTGCGGAGAGCGAACGTCCGACCTCCTCGACGGTCGAGGAACGACTGAACCGGGAAGCAACCCCCACTCCTGCTCGGGGGTCTACTGCGCAACCCTTCTGCGCACATACCCCCACCAGACCAATCAGGAAGCAGGAAATCTAGTTCCGGCGGCCCAGCTACGGGAAAGGGAATAAAAGGGGGAAGTAGACCGGATTTCCTCACTCTTCCGCCTGCCGTGAGGACGATAACACCCGAACGCACCGGAAAATTTTTCGCAAGCATAATGGAAAGCTTCGCCGATCCTATGGTAAGACGACCAACCAGACCTCGCCGGCCGGATGTGCCGCGAAGGTCAGCAACTCTGGGGCTCAGCTCGAGGACAGCCACCACCCGTCTACAACACCCACCTCAGTGGGACCTGGCATTGCGGAGGGCCGAGGAGGCCAATATCAACCCGCCGCCCGAGGTACCCGTCCGACGCCTCATAATCCCACCCCCGGCGAAGGCGCCGCGAGGTGAGAGAACAAGGGGTCGAGGAGAGACTCGATCCAGGCCGGAAGGATCTAGAAGGAGGAGACCGCGAGTCCACCCCGCGGAAGTTGCAGCTGCCGCCCTCCTCCACCCCCTGCCGGTACTTTCAGCGGACTTAGACCCGTCCGTTCCGCTGGAAAAAGAACTGAGGCCCATGGCCGCCTCAACCCCAGCACTCCCCATGGAGGAGGACCTCCCGGGGATAAGTCTCATCTTCGAGGGGGCGACCACCACCCCACGACCTGAGGCGCAGACCACCCCACAGGTGGCCCCGCCAGCCGACGCAACGCCACAACTCCCACCCGAAGGGGAGACAACTCAACGGTTCCAGGAGGATGGGGACCTAACGCAGCGATTTCTGCCCGAGGAGAGGGCGCAGACCACCCCGCGGGTGGCCCCGCCAATCAACATCAGGCCCCTCCTGGAAGCCACCTACGAAGTGGTCCCCTGCGCGGAGGTAGACATGGAATTGGAGATTACCCTCCCCGCCATTCCAAGCCCTCCGCCGAGGACTCAAGGAGACCTCCCCGACCTGGGGGTGGCGACAGACGACCCCACCCTTCGGCGAATAATTGAGGAAATCTGCGACCAACCAGCCATCGATACCTCCGACTGGGAGGTGACGGGGGAAATTCGGTGGAGAAAAATGGCCTCCGGAGGAACGATGGTCCAGGCTCCCAACGGGGAGATCACGCACTTCCGAGGCTATTTCCGGAGAGGACAAATCCACTGGGGCGGCTACCGGCAGCGTGTAATTATGGATAAAGAGGGCCGCATCACCCAGGTCCAGCCCCCAGTGTGGAAGGGGGAAGTGTAACGGAAGAACTCCCGTTACTAAGGTCCTCGGCGCCCCGAAAAGCGCGCCGCAGTAGGCCCGGGCTCCGCTAGCCCCACCACCCGGGCCCCGTTCCCACTCCCCCGCTTGCGCCGCGCAGCCGTCGAGTATGGGGGAGCGCCCCTGCACAGCTCGACGGCCGCCCCACCACCGCGCGCTCGGTGCTCGCCCTCCCGCCGCTGACGAACGAAGGGTATATCCGGGGGTGCGCGCCCTTCGTTCAGTCAGTCGGGACGACAGCCTGACACCTCGCTCGTCGCCCTGACTCCCCCCCTGGGCTTGCCTAGGTGTGTGCTCCCGGATACTTGCCAGAGCACACGGCCAAGCCTGACCCAGGACGAGGGTCATCGGGAGTGTCTCCGGACACAGACCGCGACCCTGACGACACGTCACCCCGGATACTTGCCAGGTGACGCGCCGTCTCCCGCGACCGCGACTTAGTGCGCGTGTTACCCCGGATACTTGCCAGGTAACACGTTGCCGCGACCTCCCCGCGAGCAGGGTCATCGGGTCATCATTATTAGATAATTTGCACTCACTTTTTAAAAATAATAAAAAATTGATTGTGAGTTGGATGATTGCGATATAATTAATAAAATGTGTAATAATATTAGTAAAGAAAATGAATGCGTGAATACAACATCCAGTGACAGTGTTGATATATCGAACGTTGCAGATGACATAATAGATAAAAATGTTTTATTTTACATATCGGGAAACGTGTTGAAAAAAATTAATATAAAGGAAAACTGCTCAGAGTGTAAAAAAGAATTATTTACAAGTCAACCTTCCATGCATCACACTTTCACTGGATAGTGGAAAATCCATATTAAAGCAGTGTTTATTTGAATTAATAAAATTGTTAAGTTTCTATAGTAAATGATGCCAACGATTTGTTGCATTCAACCCATGCAAACAAAATAATAGTGCATGCTTTGAAACATTTCGCGTTCGGGTACCGGTACCCATATCAACTAAACCTTCGACAAGATCGTATTTTTTAGAATATTTCTCAAAACTTTTTATTGACATCTCATCAAATTTAAGACCACATAGTCTTTCCTCGTCTGGTAGTGCATTTAAAAACATTTTCAAATTACAAAAATACTATTATTTATTCCAGAGACAATATCCAATTCCGAAACCCAAGCACGAACTGTCAATTCGTGGAGTAAATGCAAGCCTGCACGTTTTAATTTAGAATAATAAGCAGCTGAATAAAAATAAAGTTGCTTCGCCAAATCTTTCTCAGCATCCGAATACTGACATTTATTTTTTTTTTAATTGTAGTTGTATCGTTTTCGCAAACGATGATACTCGTGCTTTGTTAAAAAAATCATGAAAGTCAAAAAATGGCTTTTCCACATTTTTACACATGATTTTCTGTACAATTTGATTATATTTTTTATTAATATATTTTAAATGTCTATCCAACTGCTTAATTTTTTTTTCTAACATATTATTTTTATATTTTAAATTTGCAATGTTATATTACAATTACTAGAACAGTTTTTTGTAGAAAATTTTCTTTTCACTAATAATGCACTTTGATAAATTTTTAAATTTTTTATCGCTGCATTATAATTGTTTTCGTTACTTACATTTTCTTCAAATGAAGGACGCATTACCTCACTTGAAAGCCGCTTATCTGCACCGAAAACATACATTTTTTCAGTATGATTCATTTCATCTTCAAACGTGTCCTCTTGAAGTACCAATTAAAATTTGAAACAAAATTGTTAAATTGTTTTAATGAAATTTTTAACAAAATCTTATACCTCATTTTTTAAAGTACATTGTACTTCTTTCGAATGTATGGGGCCTCTATTAATACGTAACTTTAATCTTCTTTGGCCTTGAAAGTAGTCTGTTTCGCGAAAATTATCACGAAATAATCCGCAATTCCGTATAGATGCAGGAGACCATTTATAAAGTTCTGTGTCCCTAAAAATATTAATAATGTATCGAAAAAAATCTTATATAGAACTATGTTTATATAAATGTTCATAAATATTTTATATCATCCAATATCAAATACAATACAAACAATGCTTGTATAATAAAAATTATAAATGAAAAAAAAATAGAATTACATAATCATAATCAATCATTAAATAATTTCAAAATATACAAAATTGAGATAAACGATTTTATTATATAGTATACTATAAATATTATTGCAATTTTAATTTCACATAATAATTTCAATATTTGATTATTAAGTGTAAAAGATACAATTAAAATATTATTACTACTTTAATTTGATATATATAGTTCAATTAAATCCTTATAGCAAATATTTTAATAATACAGTTAAAAATACTTAAAGTTGTACTTTATGTAATTTACAATTTTATTCAACAGAACTAAATTATTTAAAAAAGTGGTAATTTAAAATTCTTATCATTCATACATATGATTTGAATATCAATTATTCTATATTTAATAATATTTAATAGGCTAGATTCGAGAAAAACCGTTACAATGTTATTAACAATAAATCAATGTTGCTTAAAATATATGTGATATCAATTCTATGAAGATTTGAAATCTAAATTGAATTGAATTTTTTTTTAAGCTTTACATTGTCTATATATATAATATAATATACTTTTAAATATATTTATTTTATTTTTTAGCCTTTAAGCGGTTGGAAATTTTTTATGAAATTTCTCCCCTCTCTCTCTCAAAATTCTCCGTACCTGCGCAATTAAGCGGATTTAACCAAACATCTGATCCGAACCGAATAATGCACCTGCGCTAGGCGAGAGAATTGGCAAAAGTTAATTTAGCGCAATCCTTCGCAAAACAACAACAGGTGCATTATAAGAAACACCGTAGTCCGTGGACTCCTCAGGTAGGGGAAAGAGTAATGAGACGAGTACACATTTTGTCAAAGAAAACTGATAAATGAAAAGTGAAATTAGCCCCAAAATATGAGGGACCACTCGTCGTACATCAACAAATTTCCTCGTCATCTATCAACTACGAGGAGGAAAGGGAAAGACAATGATAGCGCATGTGCAGGATTTGAAACGGTATCAGGGCTATATAAAGACCAACTCAGCCGAAACCGTTTCATTATCCCAATATGAGACGAATCATCACATCTCCGGAGAGAGGATCCACGCATATGGAAGCCCCACGCTGACAACGTCAACGGTCAGTTTGGAGGCAGCTCTTCGCCCCATGAGGCTCGGACTAGTATACCGGCGTGACGGAAGAAGGGTCTGGATGCCGATCGGATCGGTGGTGATCACCCACCAAGTGCAGGATTTGCTGCTAGAGCAAGATTACATGCAGCAAATTTCAAATGTAAGGAATTAAACCAAATTACCCCACTCCTTATAATTCCCCTTCCAAATCCCATTTTCTGAATACCGAACCGCCGCCAAACCGCCGGTTATCCCCACTCCCGAGACAAGACGCCGATATCTCGAGAGGGGATAACTCCGCTAGACCTTTATACTTAAAAGATGAGACCGATTAATATCGTTCAAGTATGCCAGCATGATGCATCGTCCTGTTCGCGGACCGATCCACAGCACCTGTGCGTCATCCCACACGGCCAATTCGTCTCGTCACAAGTTCATAAGTGTATAAGAAAGAAAAAACAATATTTTTAAATATTATTTAAAAATAAAATTGCAAAAATGTCATAAAAAATTAAGATATTCGTGTAAAGTAATTGGGTGCCAAAATTCTTATTACACTGGCTGGCATCAACGATGAAAATTTTAAAAATAAGAGATTTCATGCATTTCCAACAACGGAAAATATACGCAATGAATGGAAAAAAGCATGTGGCATCAATGTAACAAATTTGCCAAAAAGATGCTCTTTTTATGTATGTGAGGATCATTTCACATCTTCTGATTACAAAAATATTGTGAGAGAGAGAGTGCGTCTAAATTAGAACGCAATACCAAAAATTAATGTGAGAAAAACACATTTAAAAGATATTACCAATCAAGGTGAAGTTCATACAACAGCACCTCAGGAGAGCCCAGATCAGACGATGAAGCTGAAAACGCAAGACAATATGGAAGTAGTGGAGTTCAAAACGACGGAATTAATCAAAGAAAACAGCAATAGTATGAACTGAATTTTTTATTAAGTGATAAAGAAGACATAGAAGAAAAAAAGATCGATACAGCATACAGGAAGGTATTTTTGTACAAAATAAAACTACCTACAATAGTAAAATTTTTAAATTAATTAATTTTAAATATAACGAATTTATGCCCAAAAAATCACGTATGTACAAAATTCATAGGTAAACTAGCCAAAAATTATGTAAATTACATAAAAAATTACAAAATGAAGATAATGAGTTGCAGGAATTAAAACAAAAATATGAAAACGGTTTTTTAGAAAAAATTGAAAAAAAATTTAAATATATCCATAAAATTTATCAAATCTGAACTACGAAATTGTGAAAAACCATCGACTGACAAACGATGGACAGTTGACGTAAAATTTTTGCCATAACTCTTTATAAAATGAATCCTCGATTGTATAAATATTTGAGAGTTTTTTTTCAATTACCTTCAAAAAGTATAATTATATCCATTTTATCATCAATTCCACTCGAAACCGGTATTAATGAATCAATTATTAATTTATTAAAAGAAAAAGTTAAAACAATGAGTGAACGAGAAAAATTTTGTAGCATTCAATTTGATGAAATCCATTTAACTCAATCATAAATTGAATGTATTATACAGAGAGTATTCTCAAATAGAGTGAGAAAGTGTCTGCCTAAGAGAGACCGACCTCAAAACTATATATATTATATAGTAAAATCGAGATTGTGTGTACAGTAAGGGACCTGCATATATTGTCTCACTTAACTTTTTCATATGAGGAAAGCTAAAATTAGTAATACGCCACCTATTGGCTTCGAGCGGTACTATCTTGCGCGCTGAGTTTGAATATCGCAATAGTTCGGTCCACGGACTTTTCAGAAGTCGCTCGTGTTTCCATATATGCGAGAGAGAAAGAAGATATTTCTGCTGCCATGTTTATCGCCAAAGTTTAAAATTGAGCTTAGTATTTTTTTAGTGTCTGTTTTGTGACGCAAACCTTCGAGGACCAATCGGCCAAGATTGTTGTTAATGCTTCAAATGGAAATTGACGTTAATTTCTGTGTCGTTATTATAGAGCGGTCGATATATTATCGACGTAATAATTGGCGGCAATATCAACATCCTCTTAAGAGGTTTAATTTAATTATTATTATATATTTCGTACTGATTATTATTACCTCATGTTAATCAAATTTATATGTTAATATATATATAGTAAACTTTCAATTTGATACAAAAAATTAATCTACTGTATTTGTTACAATAGTTTAAAACTTATTATTAACATAACAGTATATGATATTTCATAAAGTAAAAATAATAATTAAACTAAAAAAATGTCAATGACACAAAAAAAGTTCATAAAAGTAGTTAGTTTTATTAAAATTAATTAGTATTGATGAAATTTCTTCATACAGCATTAAATGTAAGAATAAAAAATAGTTATTACCATCAATATTTTGCTACATATAAAATATAGATATAAATAATTAATTCATTTATAAATGTTTTTACAAATTTTATATATTTATTTATATAAATTTGAGATGAATATATAAATTTTATTTAAATAAAATCACAATAATTTAAAAATATAATTTTTAAAATGTTTTGTTTTATTTAAGGTTTCAACTTAAAAGTTAGGAATGTGTGAAAGAAAATAGAAATATGATAAAAAATGAATTTACATTTTATTTTTCATGAAACAATATTAACATGAAATTAAAATATATAAATTTATGTTTACAACAGTTTTCTTTTACTTTCTATTAAAAAAGTTCTCCTTCTCTGTGCTCCAATAATACAGTAGTATTTTAAATTAAAGTTCCATTTAAACATTTTTAATTGTGTAATGAAAATATTATTTTAAAATACAAGCAATTATTTTTTTTTATTAAATAAGTAATCACTGGAGAATTAATAAAATATAAATTTTTTTATATCCTTTATCATTCTTTAAGATTATATTTCACTAATATATCGCCAATGAAAATAAAAATTTAATTAAATTTATGCTTTTTATCATTTAGTAGATTTTAGATATGCTCTACAGTATACAAAAAGGAACTTTCGTATTCAGAGTATTTTGGAAATTATATAATAAGTGATTCTTCAAATTAAAATTTTTTTTTTATGCAAATGCACAAATTTTTATCGGAACCTGCTATGATCTGTCATACACATAATATGTATATATTTATATACTTTAATTATAATTTGAATGTACTTATATATATTGTTTAGCTAACTATCTAATGTAATTTAGTTATATGATATTGCTAGAGTGCCTTTGTATTAATTATTGTGTATAATATACAACTATGCAATAATCAACAAATTTGTATACAAAGTGTTCATATTGTTTATTTTTTGTTGTTATAAATATACATAATTTGTTAAATATAATATAATTCTTAAATAAAACATTTTTTGTATCTTTATTATTTGATATAATTTACTTAATAAATTTTTTTAAAGAATCAAATATCGTAGATAGTTGAAATATAATAATAAATCTAGTTGAAAAAGTATATTAAATAGTAACAGTAGTTTTATTATAACTTTATTACTAATTTAATTGCTAAAAAATTTTATCAATAAATATTTAAATATTTATAATTTTTTTTAAAGTTCTTTTAAAAATAATTTACAACTTTCAATAATATTATAATGTATTATCCAAATTTAAAAGTAATATTGAAATATGTTGATATTAAATAGGAAAATATGAAAATAGCACATTATATTCAATTATATATTTTTAAACTGATTTGGTATTTTTTTTTCGGAAAAATTATCCAGTAATATAATGTGCATAAAGTTTTTTTTTTTATAACAAAACAAACACTCTGTATACAATATCCAGAAACAATATGAGAATCAAAATTCTTTATAGCATTAATATTTGCGAGCGAGCGACATTTTATTATCAATATTGTGTAATCGCAGGACCATTTAATATATCTACAGTTACAGATTATCTATTTTGTATGATTATTATACAATTATATAATATAATATAAGTTACATAGCTTATATTTCAAAACTAATAAAATGTCGTGCATCTTATTAAACTTCCACTTATTCGACAAACGGAAATTATGTTCTATATAGATGTAAATAAGACTTATTCCACTTTCATCCCTTGAATATATTCTACATGCAAGTATACTTTATTCATAAATTATTTACTTAGTATTTTTCTATACAAGATGATTTTGCCTAAAAAAAAAAACGTTTTTACTTTTTTATAATAAGATTTAAAGAGATGAAACACATGTTTTTTAATATCTTTTCACTTTTTACTCCTTAGACAATGATTTAAATGATCGAAGTGCTTAATTAAAAACTTTATGATTATGGATTATTTATAATTTGGAAATATTTATATATTTAAAACTATCATATTGTCAATGAAGATAAATTATTAAAAATTTAAAAAAAAAAAAAAAAAAAAGTTCAAAGGTCTAATATTTAAAATACATTTTTTTTTAATTACAGAAATAGATAATTTTAAAAAACATTTCTTAAATGTTATTGTTTTTGACGTAGAATTGTGTTTCTTATATTGTGTGATAAATTTATGGGTAAAATGAGTAGTCTTGTTTTATCGTATATTTACGTACACATTTGTATAACTGAATAAAAGAGAACGTGGAATATCATTTTTTAACACTTTTTCAATTGTTTTATATATTTTAACAGAAAGTTTATGAAATTTCAAAACGTATTCAATATTATTTTCGTGACCATGACCATCTAATAAATGTTTATTGTCTACATTAAGTGTGCATGCACTAGATTTTGAAAAAGTGATAGAGTTGGACAAATCCGGGATCGAACTTTTACGTGGATTTTTATCCAGATTTAAGTAATATTTATTTATACAAGTATAGTATACTTTCTGTAGATTTATATAGCGTCATTATTAATGACAAAGGCGACGTTAAAATTATTTCTTAAAAGATAAGCTTTACGTCGTCGTGGATACATACAATATACGTACAAAAATCAGCAGATTCATTAATTACACTAATGAGTTCAATGACTGATTTAATTTATTAAAATCTATTTTCATACAATAAATGAGTAATATTTACAAAATATTTTTTGAGTTCAAAAATATTTTACATTTAAAAAATCTTTTATTCTTCATTTTTCAAAGAATATGAAAAATTAGATGAAATGTTTTTCATACATTGAAATATAATCATAATTATATTTTTAAAAAAATTTACAATTTAATGACAAGTAAAATAATATATAAATAAAAATATGAAATATTTAATAATTTATTTTTTGATTACTAAAAGTACATTATATTTTGAGCCCAAAAAACTTTGTGATCCCTCTTTTCTGTATAATTATAATCTATTATTTTTCTATTTAAACATATATTTTTCATGAATTCCATTCATTCTTATTTTCATAAGAGTTTTTTTTATTTTTCTTTTCTTTTCTACTCTTTGTTATTAACTGTATTTTTTTTTATACATTTTCTAAATATAAATGTATTAGATCTCGAGTTTTAATTGTATGATTTGTGCAGACGCTATTATAAGTATAAGCTTTTCGTTTCTTTAAAGCTGTACCGAAGAATTGGCATTTTATAACCAATGGGTGAACAGAAAATAAAGAAATAAAGCGCAAATATATTTAATAAAGGTAAAAAGTACAATATTTCTGCGGTTTTTATAAATATATTTATAAAATAATTCCAAATAATATATCTTATTTGTTGCAAACTGAGTAAATGTATACACTAGAATAAATTTGAATACATTAATTAATTGACATGACTATTTTTTCTTTACTTATAACATTTTATATGCCTAATTTCCTTTTTTTTTATATATATATATATTTGGCACTATGTTTTATCGAGAGTATAAACATATTTCTTCTTTTTCATAATCTTTTTACTAGAAGATTTAATTTCTCGGTAAATTCAGATATATTTTTATTATATTTAAATTTCAAAGTTTTATTTATTAGTAAAATTAAATTATTTTTAAATTCACTCAAATTTTTAGATATATCAGGATCATTGTTATTTTTTTATTATGAACATATCATAATTCAATTTATTAATTTAATACAATAAAAATAAATTTAAATTTAAAAAAAAATTTAAACTTTATAAATCTAGTAAACAATTATGTATTAATTTATATTTATATATTCTATGACCTCATAAACATTTAAAAACATTAATATTTATAAAATATGTAATAACAAAATCTAATGATTTAATTAATATATGGAAAAATAATAAAAATCTGGACTGCATCTTGATAACTTATGTTTACAGACATATATTAAAATATATAAAACAAGAATATGTTTCATTCAATCATACATTGATTATTTTAGGTATTTTACAATAGAATCTAAGCTAATATCTCATGTATTCAAAACTTTTAAATTGAAAAAATTGATTTTATAATACAAGTTTACACCAAGTTTATATAAATACATCAAATATTTTATATAATTATTTTTTCAATATTTCCATCTTTGCTATATAAAATATATGAGTATTAATATTAATTTTATTACAAATAGATTACTAGAAATTGTGAAAGAATTTGTCATTGAGAACTACTAAAATGTTCAGTGAGGTCATGATATATTTATATAAAAGCTTATAGATATTAATAATACATTAGTAAAGATATAATCAATTTATTAAAATATTTAAATTAAAAATATTTAAAACTTCCTAATAAATTTTTATATTTATTTTCGCATAAAATTAAAACTTAATTGATTATTCGCAATGTTACGTTTATCGAGTATAATAAACATTCTTACTATCTAGTTTATCTTTAACATTCTAAACTATCTAATCTATTTTTCTATAGAAATCAAAAACATCATTTATAATTAATTCCATCGGATTTTTACAAAATCTTAACGAATTATTAGATTAGTTATTAATTGTCTATTGCACGATTCTTCCCCTTTATTCATTAAAATTACATACTAACAGTAAAAATAAAAATGTCAACACGTAAATTTTGGAAAGTTCGAGCAGAGACTGGTAACGTTCTTTTATATACACAAAAGTCATGACAGCTACACTTGTGCACTTCATTAAAGTTTTAAAACATCTTCTCTAAATTGTATAAATACTTTCTTCGATAAGCCTTACGAATAAAAGTTTTCTCTTTGTTGATATAGAGGCAGAGGAGTTACGGGTGACAGATCGTCATCATCTATACTACAATCAGCGTTGAATGGAAGACTTGCAAGAGCATTTACTGTAAAATATTTAAATGCATATATGAATATATTATTATATGCATATCTTCATTATAATATTTATACATGATACAACTTTTAATTAAAAAATAAGCTAAAGATATACTGTAAAGATGTACTAGTTATAATTCAGCATTGATGTATGTAAAATAATGTTGTTAAAGTAAGCGATATATTATTTATATAATTTTACAATTGTTAATTAAATGTATTTTGAAAGTTTTTAAAGTAAAAGTCGATATTAATTATATTTTTTCCACCATTTATTTAAAAAGTAATAAGATAATGGCTTTAAAAATATAATTCTTAATGATTAATTGCAAACAATTATTGCTTAATTTATATTTATAAATTAAATATTCTTCAACATTATAATGTAGCAAATTAAATGTTTGAAACAATTTCAATAATTTTTAAAATATTACTATAATTTTGACAACTATGTATTGTAATGTTTTGCCAGCAATGTCCTTAATGAATTATTTTACAAATATCAAATAATGCAAAATTTTCATTCACAACAACAATAAAGTCAAATAAAAAATATTTAATCATAATCATGTGACAAAAAGAAAAAAAAAGAAACAAACCTGACAAACAGTAATATGATGTGTATTTCCTATATGGAGAGATGGAGGAAGCATGTCAGTCAGTGTGCCTGGTTACCTACACACAGCACAAATGTTCCAAACAACAATCTACTATTTGGCAAGTTATTAGGTTTATCATCATGGTCAATGCATAGAAGCTGTGCGCCATTATTTATAAATAAATTAAAAC
Source organism: Eupristina koningsbergeri (assembly GCA_018907245.1). Classification (NCBI taxonomy): domain Eukaryota; kingdom Metazoa; phylum Arthropoda; class Insecta; order Hymenoptera; family Agaonidae; genus Eupristina; species Eupristina koningsbergeri. The sequence goes on along the minus strand of JACCHV010002782.1, from coordinate 490,270 downwards.
AGTCGTATAGAGCGTTCTGCAAAAATAGTATGATAATATACTATTTTACTAAATTTAGTAGCATTACACTGTTACGATATTTTATTTTATTAAAAAAAAAACAGCACAAAATTAGTAACAATTCATTTTTTTTATTGCACGAAATGTTTCAAATAAACAAAATAATCAAAATTAACTTATTTCTATATTATTATAAATCTTTTCATTAATTTAAAAAAAAAAATATTGAAATACACAAATATTATGACTCTGTATAAAATTTTATTAATATTTACTTTAGTTTAAAGATGGCTTATAATCGCATTGACTATGAAATTCTGCCAAAGCAAACCTAAAGTATTTCAGAGCAAACACTCGAAACGATACTATGAGACGTAATGAGCTTAAAGACGAGATAATACAATGATTTGCATAAAACAAAAAACAGAAAAATGAAACAATATTAACAAAATTTTGACAATAAAATATATGAAAAAAAAAACATGCTCGTCACACCTCTAAGTCTAACAAACATTAATGTTCAAAAACACTGATGTATCATGCATAACGAGTGAAACTCCGAAAAATCTACAAAATTTTACTAGAATAAATTATAATTCATGATTCGTACCGGCGACCATTTTACTTTTTTCCATTACTTGCTTTGCTAATATCTGATTCAGTTGGAGAATATGATCCCTTTGACGTTTCTCTTCAGCTACTTTCTTTTTTAAAGAATTAGATTTTTCAGTATTTGTATCATCCTCTGAAAAATAAATAATAATACCATTATTGATTTTTTACTGTTATAAATGCATTATTCGTGAAAATAAAAATAATTTATAAATAAAAATATATATTTTAAAAAATTAAATGAAAATAAAACCGAATCATCAAATTATTATGAAATTATTATATAAAAGAAATTCATGAATAAATCTGTAAAATTCTATGTATTAATAAAAGTGTTATTAAATTTTAAATTATTGTACAACTTATTTAAAACTTTAACTATATAAATCACTACATAACTCGTAAAAAAAAAAAAAAATTTAATTATTGCAAACCTGTACCATCCGCAGCTGTGACTGTAGTTTCAGATAGCATTTTCCTGATTGACTCTGCTTTTTTTAGTCGATGTTCTTGCTCTTCAGCAGTCAACTCTGGAGTCTAAAACATAAAATATGTATTGTAAATATTGTGATAATTGTACCATCTATATAATTATGATATAATTAGCCAATATTAAAAAAACGATTATTTAGTTTCATTTGTTGTTAAAATATATTTTTACCTTTTCCGGTACATAGCGTTCAGGTATGATGATCTTATTTGGTGTACCTAAAAGTTGATCAATCGTACTTTCATTATATTTTAACTCCTTATGGCTTAATGTTGACCGCACGACATCGGGAGCATTAATTCGTGGTCTCAAAGCTCTTTCCATGTCTAAATCATCTCTTGCTCTTCCCATATCCTACAAATTTATGTTAATATTATAATAATTTTAAATTAATAATATTACTTGTTTAATTAAAACATCTTAAAAAATTTAAAAATTTAATTAGTCAATATTTCTCAAAATAATGAACTGATACGTTCATTCAACAGTTAATTTAAAAAACTATAATTATAGTTAAATAAAGTATTTTGATAAATGTTGAAAAGTTTGTTTAAAATTTTATGAAATATCAATAAATATTTTGTATATATATATATTGATATGTACAAATTAAAAATTTTATTTTACATTTAGTAAAAATGTTAAATACCAATCACTAAATTATTGAATTACTCTTATTAATACATTTATGATATAGTATTAATTTATTTGAAACTATTACATGTGTTAGTATTTCATATTATTGCACATAAGATATTATAAATTTATATATGAATTCAATATTCATATATATATATATAATTACTTTATTAGAAACTATTTTTGTTAATTACAATACATGACTTTTAATTACATTAAAAATATATATTTTTTCAACATTTATAAAATTATGGTTAATGCATTGATTATAAATACTAAAAAGCAGTTAGACTAATGTTATCTAAATAAATGCTACAACTATTTATCTACAGCAGTTTCTATATTAAATTTTTAAACAAATATTTACAAAATTATATTTTTAATAAATATTTATTTAATGATTTTTCTACTTTTATTTTACTAAGCAAATAAATAATTCGAGTATAATTTATTAAAACAATTACCAGATATGTTTATAATAAAAATTTATGTTTCGTAATAAATACATTTTTAAACTATATTATCTTATTTAATAAATTTATTATTGACGATATCTAAATACACTACTGTTATATTCCAATGTTTTTTATACAAACCTAATCATTCCCAAGATTAATTGATTTTATGTTATGAGTAAAATAGATAAACAGCTACATAGTATAAAAGCTTGAAAGTAAAAATGCAAATTTTAAATGATAGTTGCATATGAAACAGTATTGTATGAAATAAGAAATGATGAAAATGGTGAAAGTGTTTTTTCACATATAGTATAACGGTTTTTCATAGGATTACATAAATACAAAATTACAAGGTTCAAAAAAATAAAGTAAAATAAAATTGGAAAAAAAGAAAACAAAATGAATGTGATCAAATTTTCCAACTACATATTAGTTTGTCAGCAACTAAAATCCAATTTAAAATTTGTTCTTACACCATTAAAATTATTGTATCAAATCTATGAAAATACGTATTAAATAACTAATGTCAATTATATAATTCAAATTCAAATACTTAAGCAATAAATATAGAATACTGTTTTGTAAAATGTCGTTATTCTAGTTTATAAATATTTATTTTATATTAATTTAATTTGAGTATTATTTTATAATTACTTGAGATAAGCTTAATAAAGTAGTTGGAAAAAGTAAAATTAAAATGATCAAATTGATTAAATAAATTTGTAAAAACCAAATATTAATAATAATTAGTAATTTATACCAGAGTTTAAAACAAGAAAAATAAATTTAATCGTAATAGCGATAGAGTTATGTAAATCAAATTCAATTCGAAAAGCGCACACGAAAAGTATTTGTGCTCCCATTTTTCAATGCAAAACTACAACTCCACGACATCCGCTGATTCAATCATCCGCTAATCAGAGATTTCCAGTGTAAAAACAAAGAAAAAGGCAAAACCGTAAAAGTCCCAGAAGAAGAGAAAAGATGTCTACCATCTTGGCAAGAGTATCTTCCAAATCGAAGAGCGGCTTGCTACTCGAAACGGTATAGTGCCTTCTCTTCTCCCTGGGCACCTGCCGCCTCCTGAGCTTCGCGCCCTCCGGCTTCTTCTCGGTCATTTCCTTGATGATTTGCTTGGCGGCTTCGCTCTTGAAAACGGGCGAAAGCTGGGGCGATAATTCGTTCGTGAGGCTCTGGACGCTCTGGCTGGGCGAGAGCAGCTGCTCCGCGCCCTCTCGGAGCTTCGTCACTGGTTCCGGACTCGTCGGACTCATGCACGAGTTCGAGTCGCCGAAGTACTGGTTCTGCTGGAGTTGCTGTTGCTGGTGCATACCGTACACGGGGTAGGGGCGCTGATACGTGGGGTAGCTTTGGCTGGGACTATACGGTGGACTGGTGGAGTAGCAGTAGTAATTTGTCGGAGATGAGAAGCTCGGAGTCTGACCTTGAGAGGACGAGTAGCTTGGACTCTCGTTCATATACGGAGATAAAGTGCTGTCCGAGCTGGCCGCGTCCTGATTCTCGAACTGTGCGGGGTTGTTTCATGTTTATGTGAGTGGAGGGTGGATGTGTGTGGTCGTGATTTTTCAAGTAGAAATGAGTAGGCGTGGACAGGATGAGAGGTAGCGAAACAAACGAATATACAAATGAGTTTGGCCGAGCAGTTTTACAGGGCTTCTTTTATGCTAATAGGGATTCTATTGAAAAGTTAGCCGGGTAGCTGATTTTTTGTATTATGAATGTTTTGAGCTTTGTACAGATTTTATTTTTTACTTTTTTAACATCAATACATGGATGCATGTATTTACAAAATTACCTTGTTCATTCTTCTTAAAAGACAATGTGAAGGTTCTAATACAATTTTACATCGCAAACATTTTTTTATTTGTAGTTTTCTTATTGATTGATCAATGATATTCATTCGAAAAATATCATTTTAAAAGTGTATCGTTTATGAGAAAATGAAAAAGTTTTAAATCACTATATTTACAGTAAAACTTGACTAGTATATGAATATTTTTATCCACAAAAAAAAAATATGATTAACAAATTTACAGACAACCCTAACTGTGACAGGTCGTAAAAATATTTCTATTTAGTTCAATAATCATTTCAGTGTATAGAATCTTCACATTTCTTTAATGTAATACAGGGTTTAGTAAATTATTAATGGAACACGTTAAAAGTTTAACATTTGAGATGATTAATAAAACATTAACAAGTAGATTCCATTTCTTTCAACGTCTTCCCTCCATATGCACACGTATAAACACGTATAAATATGTATATGTATATATATATAGTAATAACAATAAAATTATTTATATAATTAAAATATTCATTCCTAAGCAGCGGGTAATTAAATATTAAAAATCTAACTAATATAGTTTGTCGGTGCAAAAAACGAATAAACACTGTCGTGTAATATTTACCCTCACGCGTTGACGTCTGGCCATCATATTCCTGAGGGCAGTCATACTGTCGCTCCGTGGAGGTGGTGGCACTGGCCCCTGGTGAACACCAGGGTGAGGTTTTTGCCCACCAAAACCACGGGGTAGAGACATACTGCGTTGGAACTGCATGTCGTTGAGGTCGGATAACTGAATATTGCTCTGCGCATGTATTATCGGTGACTCCTCAACCACACGGTCCAAATGATTCTATTAAGTAATATAAAAGTAAAGTAAATAAATCGATCGATCTCAAAGAATCATATTTCATTGTAAACAACAATTTAAAAGTGCAAATACTAAACGTCATGATTATTTTTATATTGCACGATAATTTACAAAATATAGATAATTTGAAATTCTCACATCGAATTGCTGAGAGCCGTTGAACTCATCTTCACCAAGTCTCTTGGCTCCTCCTGGAGCTTGAAGTCCGTTTGTCAAAGGAATGCCGATATTTCCAGTTCTATCACCCCGATCTCTTTGACGCCTCTCGGATTCACGTTTTACTATACGAACAGTTTTGATCTCTTGCTTTTCGCGATTGTGCATCAGACCTGTGATTTCAAAGAAATTCTTGTAATATTCTAATTTAACTTTAAAACTAAAATTTATTGAATGTGTTAAACATTTTTCACTTTATGTAAATTATTGACATAATTCTTATTCTAGGATTGTTTGTTATTATCTCTCGCTAATAGATAAGAATAAAATAATAGAAAATTACGTAAAATTATTATTAAATTATTTAAACTTTAAATTCCTATTATATCATGTAGAATTTGAAGAAAAAAGAGACTTTTTATAATCAATTTTTTAGAGTACTTCATACTATATTTGGATATAAGAACGAATTATTATCAAAGTTAATTTAAAAAATACTACATCTAGATGCACAAAAAATATAAACAAAATAATAGAAAATAGAAAAATATAGAGAGCCATTGCAATTACGAAGAGTTCCCAAGTCGAGGAAAAGATTAAAAGATATGAGAAAAAGTAGATAATAATTAAATTAAGATAATGTAAAAAATTTCGTTTTAAATCAAATAAAAAATAATTTGTGGTCATTGGTCAAATAAAATGACTTTTAAAAACTAATTTAATAGTTAATAGTGATGGTCTTGCAGTTAGGCTCAAGAGCTTACAAAAGAATTAATTACTGGATCTTAGTAGAAATAGATAACTGAATAAATTTAAGTAAAAGTTAGCCAGTGATCGAATTTAAAGAGATAATTCACCTAGAGATTCAAAAGATTTTGTTCAGAGTTTCTATCCACCAGAATAGAAGATTAGCCAAGGCAATAAATGGCATGAAATAGTTGAAATCTCAAGCCCATGGATTAGTTGGAAATAAATCAAAGTGTGAGTGTAATCCATTAGACCTTCATTGCATTTGCAATTATATCAATTGTTTTATTACATTTTTGTCCCTTGAAAGTACGAATTGCATGAATTATGTAACTTAAGCTATAATTTTTTTTTTTTCAATATTTTTAATTAGATCAAAATTTTTATTCCGTAATTACAAGGTATAATAATAATAATTTTAGCAATATCGATGTATTGTTCTTTATAAACTGTTTTTCAAAGCAATATATAATTGTGTTGGATGTTCTATTTACGGGATTTGCATATGTAAACGTATTACAAAATTTTAATTATTTCCCTCACTTATTTATGAATAAATTAAATAAAACTGAAATTTTTTATATGATTTTTTATTTAATTAGACGTGAAGTTTATGAATAAATTTTTCATTTCACTCACCATTAAATTTACTTTCATCGTGTGCATAACCGCCATTCATCATAATTAATTCTTCATTTGGTGGTGGTGGAGGTGGTGGAATGTACTCCGGGGGAAGAATGGGACCGCCGTTAGTCATTTGGTCATAGTGTTTCACACTCTCTGTAAATAATTAACAACATCACGTATTAGGTTACTAGAGATATATCTTTGTAAAATTAAAGAATAAGTATAAATAAATAAACAAACTCGACCACAAAATAGAAGAAATATTCTACGAATCCATGCGCAAACATATTTCTCTATCTAAAATTCAACGAACGTTGCAACTAGTCGGAGAATAGATTGTAAATTTTACTGCACACAAAATAAATAATTAGACAAAAATTTCTATTAATTTATTTAACAATGACATGTATAACAAATATGAAAAGATGAACATCGTATAATTATTTGTTTTTCGTGCTCAGTACAACTCAATTCTTACCTAACGCGGTCCCCTTTTTGCAACGTAACTACACTGTAGTGCTTACTGCGTGAAAGTCACCAAAGTCTATTTTTCAAATAATTAAGTAGGTTTTTAATATAAATAGGTTACTTTGTTGATTTTGAATGAATAATGTTTGTAAACATTGAAATGAATACTGATGATGTGAAAATTGAATTATGATTATGCATGAATTACCACCTCAGAATATTTTGTACAATTATCGAATTTTCTTGTTATTATCATTTAAATTATTTTATCAATTCATTAACTGTAAAAATGTTTGTCAAGACAAATAAGATAAGATGATTAAAATCTTCATTTGCACTGATAAAACCATCCGAGTACATATTTATATCCAAATATCATTAATTAAATAAAACATATCAATTCTTATTGTTTTTTAAACATTTAGAAACAATAAAAGTTATATAATGAGATAGTATTACGAACTTTTATGTTAATCTTTTTTTTATTTAATAACTGTAATTCAATACTTAATAAATATTTTTTTCAAATGTTGAATTACTGAATTGTATGAATTGTATCTAATTAATGAACCGTATGAGGATGATTAAATAAAAAAACAATGTTTATGAATGCTATCCAAGAGTACCATGATATAATTTTTAAAAAGGCATTTAACTTTATTTATGAACAAATTACATCATTAAAAAATATTAAATTAATCATCAAAACATTATTTATTATAATGTCTACAATATTTATATAAATGCTAATTTGCGTATTTTCTCAAATTAATTAGTTAACAGTTTACATAAATTATATATAAATTAATAAAAAAATTAATATCTTTATTTTGAAGATAAATAGTATTATTCATCATATTTTTCATTAACAAGAATAAATCTTTTATATTTAATAAAAAAAAAACAAATCAGCATTAATTCATTAATTTTAAATTAAACTTAAGAAAATTGATTGTATTACAAATACTAAAAACAAAAATTGATATAAACATATGTACTCTTGAATTATATTATTAAATATATTCGAAATTTAGGACTGGAATCAAATTTTTGAATCTATGTACTTTTATGTGACTTTTAATCAAAATACTAGTATAAGTGTTGAGTAAGTTTAAAAAAATTTTTATATAGAATTATTATTGCATACATTTCAAAATTACTAAAAATTTTAATTTTATCAAATTAAAAAAAAATTAAAATTATATCGCTTAAAATATTTACAACTGAATGATGAATTATAATTTAAACAATTACTTCATTAGATAATAATTACAATATTAATTTACAAAATTTACAAAAATATAAATTTGTATTGATAATATAAATAATAATACTTTATATTTTTCAATTGTAAAATTAATCAACATAAAATCTCATACTTGAATATTAATTAGATTGATATTTTACATATGAATTCTAACTACTATAGTAAGTTACTGAAATTGATGTAAACTTAGAAATAAAAAACAGAAGGAATAAGGAATTATTTCAAAAAACAGAAACAATAATAATTCTATTAATATCATACACCATTGTGGAATACATGTGCACAAAATTAATAATATGAATAAATTACATTATCTTTTCCTATGTATTTTATAACAAAATACTCGATATTCGTACATACTATTCAAACACAATGGGGTGCTTTGAATTTTTTAGATATTGTGATTAAATTTGTAATAAATTTGGAAAGTGAAAGTGCCTTTGTATCACATTCTTGAAGTTTTTAATTTCAAAATAATACAATAAAAAAGTGGTACTAATTCGTGAGTGTTTTTACTTTTGTTTTCAAAATTCCAAAGGTAGGAAATAGTTACGAGGTCACGTTTAATTAAAATTGTAAATCAAACAAAGTCGAATTTCTTCCGAGTACTACGAGTTTTTAAGATTTCCAAACTTTTTGCCCTATTTATTTAAGACCGTAATTTAATACCACAATCTCATAAGAAAATTTCAATTTAATTTAAAAAAGAAAAAAGGGAAGAATAAATTTGTTTCAAGTCCTAAAAAAGATTTAAAATATTTTCATATCATATTAAGGAAGAAAAAGTTCTAAAATTTTTAGAGTGAGACTTCATTCAGATGGAAATAAATTTTACCTTTAATAAAATGTTAAATCAATTAGAAATTTGATTGAAAGTGTAATGCTAAATTTAAAAAAATAAAACTGTAAAGTTTTAAAGAAGATATTTCTAAGTTTCTTGCAGTTATGAGGTAAAAGAATAAAAATCTCACTCGAGAAATCTTGGAGAAAATGATTGGACTGACGAGACTTTAGGAACTTAAATAATAAATGTGCGATTTTGTGATGTATTAAATGAAAGAAGAATAGAAAGAGAAAGCAGAAACTCACCGTGTCTCCTCGGATCTTGAACAATTGTATTAACGTAGAGTGGCACGACATTATTTTGTTGGACAGGGCTGCTGCTCTTGCCCTGCATCTGATCTTTGAGCAGTTGCTGCTTCAGTTGGTGCTGCTGAATCTGCTCCCTCATCTGAGGGGAAAGCGCAGATATGTTACAATTCTGAGGTGACGAAATATGACCCTGAGGTTGTCTGCAGTACTGGGAGGAGGAGGAGGAGGACGTGGAAGCTGGGGATCGCGGCTGGTTCACCAGGTCTTTCGTGTACTGCGGCGAATTCATCATCTGCTGGTGTTGATGCTGGTGCTGGTATGGACTGCCGTTAAGTTTCGCGTGGGGAGAAACGGATAAGGCCGGACTCGAGGACAGATCTAGGCCGTGCTCGTGGGTGATGCCAGAGTCCAGGTCCGTTTCCAGCCAGGAACTCAGAGTGCGTTTCTTCATCTGGTGAACTTGCGGAGCTGGAACAATAACAGACGGTCCAAATAAATTAAAACGATCTTAAAATGTTTTCCTATTACCTGGTCAGACGAATTATAATTCAAGCTGGCAATTTTAAAGAGGAATTAAAAGAAAAGCTGTACTTGTGATGATAAATAGATTTTAGTGTATTATACAAGATAGATGCAAGATAAATGTTAATATTGCTCTAGAATTGAATTTAAAGGGAAACGATCATACTTTCTTTATATTTAACTTACAATTCGTATTTTTTTGATTCTAAAAAAGTTTATTTTATATTTTTTATTACTATTTATATTTTTAAAATATTTAACTATTGGACGAGGGTTTTTTTTATGAATGTTTTATATTTTATAACTTGTGGTAATCTTGATTGATATTATATCGAGTGTACAATTTATTTAATTAATAATAAAAGATGTAGATTTTACAAGTATAAGCTTGAAATTATGAAAATTTGAATATATGACTTCTTTATATTTGATATTAAAAATAGAATGTATGCTAAAAAAATAAATTTCATTGATCTTAAAAAAACTATTGAAAATTATCTATTAAAAACTTATATCTTATTTAATGTATGATTTAAAAATTTAAAATAGGATTTCTGATATTACGTATCAAAGTACATCACTCAAATTCAGTTTTTAAACATTCACTAATTTTTATCGGATTCTTTGAAATGTGACGTAACATTATCATCAATTCAATTGTGTACATATGTATTATTCGTCGTGAAATATCGTTCACCGAGATTTGATAAAATCAGTATTCATCTGGTAAGCATTAAGTATTAAGTTTTTATGGAAAAAAGGTAGATAAAATAAAAAGGTTAAGAGTACGTAATAACAATAAATGTTGGGTGTAACTTACTGGAAGTTGCCTGGGGTCTGATTTGCTGGACGAGGCTGTGTGATTTCTCGGTGAGCTGCCTGACTTGGACGCTGAGCTCCTGACGTTGACGCTGCAGGTCGCCCACCAGTTGCTGGACTCGGCGAAGCTCCTTCTCGAGGGCGGCGGTCGTGCCGCTAGACTCCCGGGTCTGCACGTTACCCGCGTACCTGCGCGAGGCCTGTAATTTTTGGCGCAACACCACGAGGTCCTGCTCCAGTCGGGCGTTTTCGGCCACCGTCTCCTCGAGCTTCTGTAAAATCATTAAATGTTTATTTAATACGCCTCTAAGGCGATCGACATACATCGCGGAGACGAGCTCGTCTACCGAAATTCTTCAAAGATTTTCGTACACTTTCACTTCCGCGATGTAAGATTTTTTTAATTGACTTAAGTTTTATCATTTATCATGCATTGCTGTATATTTTGTTTTCCGTGACTTTTAAATTACTTCGCATGCATGACTTTATTTTACATTGTTTTCAGTTTAAATAAACTAAACACTTACTAGATTTACAGAGAAGATTACTATTCAATTGCAAGCTATTTCTTCATATCATTTTTAAATATTCATGTAAAAGTGAACAGATTTTAATTAAAATGATAGATTGAATTTAAATTTCTGACGATAATATTAAAAATTTTATGCCAGATTTTTAATAATTTACTTATAACAAGTCTTTAATATTTTTTTCAATTGATTGCTAATGTCACTTTCAGTAACTCTGTTCAGATAAAATTATAAAAGATTTATTATCATTTTAGTTATTATAATTATTAGTATTAAAATTTAATATTCAGAAATAAATTTAATTTAAATTTATATTAACTAAATGTGAGTGGATAATAAAAGAAATACAATAATTCCACAATAATATAAAAAATAGAAAAGTTAATTTGACGTGTGTAATATTTATGCACAGCGTGCAAAAAGATTATTTTCATTTTACATTTAATGCTTTATATCATATTATATTGAAATATTTTTATTATAATTTTTTTAAAGCTTTACTGAATTGCGATTAATCATCATATGTACCAATAAAATATTTGGACTAAATTATCGTGCGCTGTTAATACAAAGAAAATTATAAACAAGAAATTATTTAAGTGTAAAAAATAAAAAATGAAAAATGATATACAATTAACATTAAAAGTGTATCGTTTTGTTGTATTAAAAAAGATTTGCTAAAAATAAATTTTAAAAATACTACATTAAACATATTATACAAGTATAAACATTTGATATAAAAGACAACATACATAATTATAGTAAAGTTCTTGTTTCCTTTCATATTATTCGTATTATTTCATTAACACTTTATTAAATTTACTCATGATGTAAGATAATTCAATTGCATAATATCTGCTTATCATTTTATAGATATTTTCTTTCTCTCGTATATTTCTTTTAAAAAAATTTATTATTTATAATATAATTTACAAAAAAAAAACAATATTGAACTGTTTCTCTTTTTAAATTAATATCATTTCATTTATTTGTTTTGTATTATGATTTTAATTTGCTCAATATTTATTAAATTTATATAATTAACAGCTCAATAGTATCCGATCTACCTCAAAATTTTAAATTGTTTAAACAATTATTCAAATTAATTTATGTGGAAGCCAATATCTATCAAGTCCATGCATTATCATATACATAAAAATTATATATCAAAATTAAAGGTAAAATACATCAAAAAAAAAAAAAAATATATTTAAAAATAATAAACATCTACATTTCTTCAAAACGACATTTTACCTGGAAGAAAACGGGTTTCACCTGTAAAATAACGAAGCCTGTATTATAAACCGAGCTTCTTTGCACTAATTTTTTATTAAAAAACTTATATTTATATGAATTGCATATGACTTTTTAGAAAATGTGATTAAGGTTACATATTGCGAAACAATCGCATAGTGGAGCAAACGAATAAATCTGTAATGAAATTTTTTTGCACGCTTACATTCATATTAACTATAATTAAAAATCTTTTCTATACCGTAGAATTCTTTGTATTTCATTACTCTCTTTATTTATCTTTTTTATATTTAAAAGTCATTTGTAGTGACGTAAGATACAGTAGGGCAGTAATAAAATGTTCTTGTGTCTAGTAGGAAAGTAATTTTTACCCTGTATAAAGATACAATGAAATTACAGCTTAAATATGCATGAAAATTTAAGAATATTTAGTGTGTGGTTGAAGGTGTAGGTGAGGCAAAATTGGAAATTCCGCGCCCTCTTGAATACCAAAATTAGCAAGAAAAACTAGTGTTAGGTTACGCCTCGTGACCGCGTCCACTCCCATCTCCGCCCGGGTCCCCATCCCCATCCCGGACCCCATCCCCGTGTACCTTGGAGTTATGGGCGAGAAGGAGACGAACTCGGCTAAGCTCCCGTTCTAGCAGCAACTGCTGTTCTCTGTACCGCTCAGCTTCCGCGGGATTACTCCTGTTGCAGCCCTGCATCTTGTGCCTTAAGCCGCCGAGCGCTTTTTCCAACAATTCCTACAAAAAAAATTGGACACGATCTTTAAAACATTTATTCATTATTCATTAAACTTGCTCTTATCTAATTTTAAAACCGCTACTTCTGATCTTTATAAAAAAGTATAATCTTCTCTACCCTCGGTTATCTTAATATTTTAACTACATTCTATCGATCTGCATACAGTTATAAAATGTATTTAAAAATCCGAAAAATTTTATCAAGTGATGTAGCAAATGCTTTTATATTCTCAATGAAATAAATAAAAGTAAGTTCAAGATTTAAACTGTAGTGTAATACCGATTAAAAATATTTTAGAAATCTTTTATTCTCGCAAAAAGAAATGCAACAAAAATTCAAGAATTTCACATACGCAAGAGTCTTAGTAGCAAATATATGTATTGTCAAACCTTGTTTTGTTGGAGGCTGTGAAGTGTTCCAGATTCCTCTTGGAGTAATTGATCCAACTTGTAGAGTTGTTGTACCTTCGCCTATAGTGATAAAAGAGAAAATATTTTTAATCTTACATTCCTCGCGACTAAAAAACAAATCACAAAATTATAATTCACTCTTTTTATACCTATATTTTTTATTTAATATGTGTTTAAGTGTACTCGATTCACGAAGAAAATTCAGTCTTTGTCTTCTCTAAAGGATTATTGCTCAAATTCATTTTAAAAATAATTTTGGTCGATTGTTTTAAACATTTTTACTTTCTTTAATTGCTTTTTAAAATAATAATAATAATAATACTAATACTAATAGAAATAAAAATATTAATAAAATTTACAACATTTTTATTAATGAACGTTTTAAATAGTAATACATAAAAGATTATAAAATATATTAAAATATATTAACACGATATACATTTCAAAAAATTTTATATTAACTTTTATTATGATATACTTTATTAATAAAATATATTTGTTCGAATACTGTTGTTATAGTAATAATAATGATCTTTTAAGAATTTAAAATCTTGTTGAAATTAATACAAGTATAAATATTTAGAAAAATTATATAATATCAATTAAAGTCTTTAATAAAATTGCACGGTTTTGCGGAAAATAATAAACTAAAATATTTTTCTTTGAAAACTCCGCATTTTAATTCATTCACATTATTTAAAGTATGTTATTCAAAGATTTATCGTTTGATAAAAGTAACAAAATCTTGATAAATTTTGTATAATATTAGCTTATAAATGTACGTACGTAAATACAAAGTATTTCGTGTATGAAAATATAAATGGTAATTGAAGTTAAAAATAAGATAATATTACTTGATAAAAGTTAAGCATTGAGAATATTTCTCTTTAAATACAATAATTGGGTCTTTATAGATGTATAAGGATAACTAATGTAATGTATTTTCAGCAATGAAAATTGGTTGGGTAAACATGAATGAATATTTTTATTTTCGTATTTAATCAGTGCTTAAAAATTTTATAAGACTATTTTCTTGGAATAAAATTATTTTATCGTGAAACTTTAAAGAAAATGATGAATTTCTGGTCATGAAAAATAGTCTCCATTAAAACTGTATACTTAAAAAATATATAAAAGTAAACTAGCTTCACGTTTTGAGGATAAGAAGTTTAAATTGATCAAAGTTTGTTTGCAGTGAATCTAGATGAAAGAAAGTTTATATTCATTAAGTGAAAGAAAAAAAAGAAAATAGAAAAAAAAAGAAAAAAAGAAAAGAACATATTGAAAAATAATATATTTGCTCGACCCTTGAGTCTAGTGTTAATTACGTCTCCGTGAGGTGTCTTGGGAATAAAAGGTAAAACAAGCAAAAAGCGAAAAATTGTACGTGGCAATTTTATATCTATATATTACATTACAACCGCGGGACGAAACGGTTGAGTCGATGCACGGTGACAACGCCAACTGGCGTTGCGCCTCACCAATTTCACCTAGACAACTCCACCCGATACTCCCCTCCCAGACCCGCACACCGATTGCTCGCGTCCTCGCCAATCCCCGGTGCATCGGGGCACCAAATCCTAGTGCCAGTGGAGTGGAAACGTTCACGATTAACGACTCGGAACAATCGAATATCCATACCCAATTTACCGTTTATGCATTGATACTCTCGCGAGCCAAGTTTCGCGCAGATTAAAAACACGTGAACTTGACAATTCACTCGTGTTTCGTGAAATTTTATAAGCCAAGTGCACACCGAGAGCCAAGTAACTCCTATCTCCATTACCTCCTTCACATTTACGAGGATCAAAAATACTTAAAGTCTTTTCCGACAAGAACCGCGATACTTTTTACCGATTTGGACGGAACTGAGCAAACACAGGATTTCTGATATTATTACTTAAAAACAAAACTGTAATGAATACAATGTACACTGTAAATTACGCGATCCCCAATCGTAAACTCATCAAATAAGATGTTTTTATAGTTGCTATACCTATAAGTTACACTGTAAGAACATTCGTCTGTTACTATATTTTACCTTTTATTCTATCTTTATTTTTCGAAGAATACGACACAGTGTATAGTAATAATATCATAAAGAAAGATGCTTTGTGTACGATAAAATTTCGACATTTTTACGGATCATATTGTTTGTAGTACACTTAAAATAAAGTGTTACACGTCATGTTCATGTTGTTTTTCGAATCTCGGTAAAATATTATATTTTCATGGGCTCTTTAATTTTTATACTTAAAAACGTGATGAATATAAATATATGTCTTGGTAAAAGTATTTAAATTAAATATACGAGTAATGAATGTGATTAATATTCAACTTGTACTTTCTAAAATAATTCTTTCAAACTTTTCTTTAATTTAAGACTGTTTATTATCTGTACTGCAATACGTATTCACTGTATAACAAACAATGTTTTCCATTAGGCAAAATTTTTTATCAAATAATGTAAATTTTTTTTTTTAATAATGTTAAATTAACCAAATTAAATTGAGTTACAATGTAAAACATTTCTTTGCAAAAAAATAAAATTACTAGCTTAATTTAGTGAAAAGTTTTTGATATCTGTTTAATGTTTGATAAACAAATAGTAAGTGAATTATCTTATAAATTTTTTATTAGCAATTATCTAAGAGTTTCTGATACTTTCATTTTTTTAATAATGTTTTAAATATTTTTCTTTTTAGAACATTTTTCATTGATAAATTATTGAAAACTTGGTCGCCCAGTAACCTTATTTTACCAATTTTACCATAAATAAAATAACCACGCAATTATTGTTTATGGTTGATTGTTAATTATTAATTGATATTACGAAAGGTTGATATTTGGAAAATCACCTGAAGTTGTCCGTGATCGGGGCTGAGTCTATCCCAGTCACGGCGTTCCTCCGCGATTAGCCGCTGTTCCTGGACCCGCTGATTGAATTCGAGTCGGTCTCGATGGTCTCTTCCGCTCTCGGGGACGAGGTCGAACCTGGACCCGAATAAACTTCCGGTGCTCAATCCGTTCGTCTTGTTGCAGTTGTAGAGCGAGCCCAGCTTTACCATATTGTCTACGAGGTTGACGAGCGGCTTGCCCTTCTCATACTTGAACAAAAAACAAAAAAAAAACACAAGTCAGCTTTTACAAATCTACATAACGAAGTAGTAAGAAATATTTACTCGTATTCACCGGTTTTGACCACTTTAAAATTTCACTAGGTCATACTTTTACTTCAAAAATGTAAAGGCTCAACTAATTTTAATCGAGTGCATTGTTTTACATTCACACTAATTTTATGTATCTGCTACTTTTACTTATTATTACTAAAAATTATTTATTCTAAAAATATTTTCAAAAGACAAACATTAATTTTAATTTAATTAATAAAAAAAGAACTTTATAATTACTTAAAAATTATTTAAAATATAAATAAAATTTTAAACATTTTCTGAATTTTATAATTATTGCTAAAGTACATAAAATAGATTTAATTATTTAACACGCACGTATAAATAATTACAAACGTGTAAAAAGGTTTACATATGAAATTACAGAAGATATTGGGTAATATCATAGTTTTATTTCAATTCAAACATATTCTCGTGTACACCCAATATACCAGTTACAATAATGTGACCTTGATAATTAAAAATTTATAATTATTAATTTTTAATACGTATATTGATCGATTTTTTTATAAAAAATAAATAAGAGATTCCAATAAATAATATCTACAAATCAAAATATTTTTTTTTACACAGCGACTATGAATTTTATTGTTCAAATTACAATAAAATATTTAATTTCTTAATTATTTATCTTTAAAAATTTATAGTGCTTATGAATAATTTTATATTGTGGTTCATCAAAATAAATAAAAAAATTTCTTATTAATAATTCAAATTAATTTAATTTAAAGTTTACAAGCAATGCATATATTTCTTCTTTAATTAAACTCTCATAAATATACATATATATATGTATGTATTATTGAATTTCTTATTATTAACGCACTCTTTTATTAATTTTTCATTTAATTGTATTTTATCAAATCTCTTAATTAGTTAAATATGATATTTTATACAATAATATTTCAGTTAGTAAATATTTTTTTAAATTAATTATTTTTATGTTATATATTACCTTTTGTATTATTGAATATTAAAGAGCTTTTAAACAAATAAAAATATAGTTTTAAAATACACTTAAATCTAATTTAACAAATCATGTAATAAAATTGTAGAATAATAATTAAGTTTAATTCAGAATTTAATATTGTTTATGAGAATTTGAGAATGAAAACCAAATTATTAAATAAATTAAAAAGAATGCAAAGATTTATTGCAAAAATATTAAAGAAAATTTAATTTATGTTTATATGAATGTATTATCGGGAAAAAATAATTTAAAGAAAAATATAGATCGATAAGTTTATACTCTCTTATTGTATAATTTTTTAATGATATTAATAAAATTTCACCTGCTTATATATATATTATATTTTTAATACTTAAAAATGAAGTGTAAAACTTTTATAAAATTACTATAGATAAAAGCTGAAAGACCATTAATTCAATCGAAGCATAAAGTAATATACTTTTACTCGAGTTTAAAGATCAAAGATCGAATAAATTGATGTCTATATGAATTTACAGTGCATATGCGATTTACTTGCGGAAATTTATTAAATATTTCTAAGACTTTCGATCTGTAGTGAATGCTTCCATTACCAAGGCATTACATAAACGTATGCGTCGAATTTTCTAAGTTTTAATTCAATATTTCAGAATTACTATAAAGCATACAGAATTACTTATTTCCTTTATTTTCTCTTTAGAAATTATGAAAAAAATGTGGAGAAAGTATTTAACTTTAAAAATTACGGATACATTGAATGCACTTACTTAGACGCTTTGCGTGGAATAATTAATGCTATGGTACTTGACATTTTTTATAATGATTTTGAAAATATTCACTTATACCATTTTTACATGCTTTTATGCATGATAAAGATAAATTTAGTAAAAACATGCCTAGTTTAGCGAAAAGATTCCAAAAATATTTTATTTAAAATATTTATGTATAACAAATTTATTTATTTTTTTTTTTTAATATTTATTGATTTAAATATTTATGTTAATTAATTCGTTTACTTTTATGTTATTCTATTTATATTTCAGCATAAATTTTCCATGTGCAACGAAAATGCAAATTTAAAAAGTTTTATAGAATGTACAATAAATTAAATGCATGAATGAAAGTTATAATCAAATAGTACAGTTGATTTTTTTAATATTCTACAAATATTAACAAAAACTTTAAAATAAAACGGCATATTTTTTGGAGAAAAAAAATCTGTACCAAGCAATATTTTATTACAGTTCTTTTATGAGTGAATAGAATTATTTAAATAGTTAATCACGACCTTAATTGATCGTTAATTCTGATACAATTAACTTTTATTAACGGTCTTTATAAAATAATTTGTTATGATTGAATGGGTACTCCTAATAATGTCAATGAACACTTAGAAATAAATGTGTAATTGGTCACTAAACAATCGCTATACATTTTATAACCAATTATAAATTATTTGCATCATCTAAAGGTAAACACGTAAAATTGTATTAAAACTTTAATACATAATGTACATCCGTGCGATTTCTAAGATATATAATTTTAAGTATAATAAGAATTTTCATCGTAATTTTTTATATTATATTTCTTATTTTTTAATTGAAAAATCTAAAATTAAATATAATATTAAAAAATTTTAAGTTTATAAAGTAAATTAATTTTAAGAAATTAACACATAGACATTTAATGGCAAATTTTTAATAATTTTTAATTAGAATTACCAATAATTAATTAATAATTACATGATTATTTTATACCTCTTAAATTTATTGAAATAAAAGTTGTAATAATATTTGAAACTTTGTTTTCTCTAAAAAATACTTTTTTTTGCAGGAGGTTTTATAAAACTTTTACAAACCATTTTTTAAATAAATATTGCATTAAACGTTAAATTGCAAGCTTAAAAATGTTTCAAACAAAGTAAGCCACGGAAAAATGTATTTTTTTTCCTGTGGAAAGTAGTCTCCAAATATAATGGAATTTATTATAGGTACACAAAAGCGACGACGTACCTGTTTTTCAAGGTCCATAAGGTGCTTCTTGAGGTCTTCCAGTTTCTGTAAGTTTTCCAATCTCCTTGGGGTGTCGAGTTCCACCAATCTAGCCTAAGAAGCCAAAAGAAAGCACTTTGTGTTAGAAAATCAGTTTCCCGCTCAAAATCGAAGAAAGCTGTGCATTTACTCACACCGAAATATGCCGAGTATTACAAGAGTATTAAAAGTGAATGTAAAGGCTTATGCACTTTTTTATTGCATTTACATATGTAATTGCATATGTAAATATGGATATAAGTATAAATAGAAATAGAAATAGAAATATAAATTTAAATATAAATATAAATATTAGTAAATGCACACATGCACGTGTTTATCAATTTTTCTCCCTTACTCAATGCTCCTTGCCAGTTTAGTTTGAGTGAATTTATTTATTATTTAAAAGCATTAAATCATTTAAGCACCATTTTTATTGAAAGCATTAATCAAGAGTTTTGTATTGAATTATACTTAAGAAGAAGTTGGCCAAAGTGCGACAACTTGTATTCTTGAGAAAATAATTTTCGAAACTTTAAGTGCGTTGCAGTTTTATTGAAGATTTGTATAAGAGGAGCCGAGCGATCCGTGAAAATCGTTAACAAAAAATCTCAAGCTGTTGATAAACGAATAAAGTTGGGATGAAAGAGTGAAATACTGCAGAGGATGAGGGAGAAACGAAGGAGCGGTTTTTACGAGCGAAGCCGAGATGAGTTCTCGCCTTGTAGCCGTTCCCGGGTGATACTCGCAATCACTCGAACTCGATTCGCGTGAGAAACATGGTCGCAAGTCTGCGGAGGGTCCGAGCGACACGTGGAGCGTTCGCGGGGAGTTGAGGCTCGGACAGCGAGGCGATGACTGGGTCGGGGTCCGAGATTCGAGGAGACGTCGGCTGGACTCCTCCGGTGTCACGGGAAAGGAGCGGCGTCGGCGTCGGCGTCCGCGGCGGGAGACTTATTTCCTTCTCGGAAACCCGAGTGGCGTTTCGCGCGCTCAGCTGAATCTCATGGGGAAGGGCAGGGCCTCGCCAATGGAAACGGAGAGCTGGCGTTGGCGTTACGTCGATCCGCTTCCGTGAACTCGAGTGCTTCTGGTTCGGCGAACCGCTCGATTTGCAAAACCGCACGCTTTTCGGAGATCCCGGAATTCACGAGATTTGCAGCGAATCTCGATGATGCAAATCTCGTGAATTCACGCAAGATTTGCTCTGGTTTACCGCTGCGCCCGCGATCTTCGCGTCGATCGGTAGCTCTCTGTTTGTTCTCCCGAGCTTTTCGCACTCGCTCGCGCTGATGGATCCCGCAAACCTCCCCCCCTCCCCCTCCCCCGAACACGTGGCAATTGCGAAAATCGCGATCTTCGCCCGGAGTATTTTGAGGATGAGCTCCCGGAAGGTTAATGCCGTTTAGGAGAATATCCCAATCGCATTAAATCCGTAAGAAGTCGGCAATTAAAATTTCCCTCGAAACGTCCGCAAATATAAAAATAACGCGGAACACGGAGTTTGCGAGCCCGAGCTCCGCTGTTTCTCCAAGCCGATGCAGTATTTAAATAACACCGAGTATCAGCACGAAAAGGGAAAATGAGGAAAATAAGGAAAATAAGGAAAATAAGGAAAATAAGGGAAGGAAGGAGGAAGGTTGCGAGTTTGTAGCTCCAGCCAGCAAACTCGTCAGTTCGTCATTGGGACTTGGGCCAACTTTATGTCGGAAAGGCCGGCGAATTAATCAGACCCTTTGTTCTTCCCTTTGTACTTATCCTCATCTCCTGCTCCGAGTTAATGCACGCGAAAAAATATCCTAGAGAAGAATTCGAATAAACGCGCAGCTTCGAACGTCGCTCTCCGAGCTTAAGAGATAATTACTATTATTATTATTACTACTATTACCATGTGCGTCAGAATTGTTTTGGTTCGTTTTTGATCTGCTGTACATGTATATCCTCTATCTTAATGTCTTTATATTTAGTGTATTGTAATAACTTTTTTTAATACGGTAAGCACGTTGAATAATTTTTTCAATTTGAACGGTAAACATAATAATATACACCTTGAAAATTGCTTTAACATTACGATTGGTAACTTTTTTAAAAATATGATTTATATATAATACGTGTATTATCTAAGGGGGAAAAAATTGGCTTTCAACAGAATTGTAATGAATGTATTAAATTATGTATATTTACAAGGTAAAACTAGGAAAAGAGCATGTGAATAAAGAGAGATAACTATAAAAATAATTGAAATGATTAAATATTTAAAATATTAATATGTAATAAATTATAAGCATGTAATAATAATATAATTGCTCAGTGCTTAAACCTAAAGCATATAACATGCAATAATCTATTTATCAAGCAAATTTGTAATATCAAAGTCGCAAGATTGTATAATTAAAAACCTGTTAAAAAGGGCAAAATATTAATATCTGAAAGGTACTTAAAATTAGTGACACTTTAGCGTATTAATAAGTAGAGAAATAATCTAAAATTAGAAAGATAAGGCGAGAGCGTAGTATTTATGTCTGGAACCTTCACCAAAGCATTTTATCTTCACTGCTAAATACCTGTTTAAAATGCAAAATGGCATAGATCGAGCATTATAAAATATATTAAATAAAAAAATCTGTTAATATGTAATATGTAAAAAAATCAGTATAATTCTAAAAACTGAGTAATTTATTCATGTAAAAACAGAGTAAAATCCATTGTAATAGAAATACTACAGTACACTTTTAGGAGGCTATATTTTGTTGTTTTACATTAAATTTTGAAAAAATGCTTAAATATTCATTAACCAAAGCAATACGCATCAATATAAATTGCAAATAAACAGAAATTTTTTAGTCTGGAAATATAGGCGTTTCTCTGCATAATGAATAAAATTAATAATATGGTAGAAATTAAAATCGACCATAATCAAGCAATATTAAATTAAATTAAATTACAATGCCCTTGCAAGTGTACTTTTTAAAATTGTTGTAACTGTAATTTTTATAATAATATTACTTTTATTAATAAATAACTAATTATTCATGCAATTTTAGGATAAAAATTGTATAATATTTTACTAATAACAATGAAAAAATTAATCATGATAAAAAAAGTGAGTAAATAAAGCTGAAGTTTATAAATTTCTTACACTAAATTAAAATTAAACTTTATGATCTAAATTAAAATTTATTTTCTATAAACAGTCATTCTTAATTTAAAGGAATAAAATTTAATTGAAAGCATGTTCAAGCAATGCTAAATTCTAAAATAAATTTCTATTCAATATAATAATAAAAGTAACCGAATATGCGTATTTTTATTTTATTTTAGTATAAATATATAAATTATTTTTATGTGTTTAAAGTTTTGTACTATTCTAGTGATTAATTACAAAATTAACTATAAAAATGTTTAATGATTAATCGATATATTTTTAATATTTTATTTAATTTTTATTAACGGTATTATTTAATGGTATTTTATTTAAATGTAATTAATATATCGTTGACATAGCACTTATACATGAATAATATAGTTAAGAAATTAAGAAAAATACATATTTGTTCTGTTTTAATATTAAAATATTATGTAACCATTAAATGCTTGTTACCGTCAATTACAACGATGCTTTCAAGGGTAATGAATCTTGCTAATAATGCAAATGTGCATCTACCGTAAAATTCATAAATTCATTAGGCATTTAAAGAATAATTTACCAAACCAAGTTTTAAGCCTAGAGTAACAGTGAAAGGTAAATGTAAAGATTAATGTTTTAACTGTGAAAACTAACTAAAAGTAGTTGCAAATCGCCAAACTAAATTGCTTATAGAATACTCCCTTGAAATGGAGAAAAGATGTAGTCAAATTTAATTACAGGTTTCTTGTCTTAAGCAAGCTTTTAGCAATGGATCCTACGCTGCTTTTACACGCAATGAAGCGAGATCCTAGAGTCAGAAATCCCTAAATTAACCGTAAAAAGTACGAGCAAAATCGAGAGTCAGGAAACCGAGCCAGCCAATCTTCAATTGAGCCTCGGATGATCGACTCGTCACAACCCTCGAATTTCACCCTTAGCCTTTTACGAAGCACCATAATGAGGAGGGAAGGGGGTGGGGGGTGGGGTGGGGGGAGGGTGGCTGCGGACCTGTGCCTCGATCTCCATGTGGCATGTTTCCATGGCCTTGCAGAGGGTCGCGCTCTGCCTGCGCAGTTGTATCAGCAGGAGCACCAGCTCCTCGTGCGTCCTGCCCAGGAGCTCCCCAGCCGAGACCTGGACCAGGTCGCCGCTGCTGCTCGAGGGCCGCACGCTGCTCCTCCGGCTATTCGGTTGGCTCTGCGGGTTTCATGCAAACATTTCTTAGTGCAACGCCCCCGCACACTCGAGTTCGAGTCCGAGTCCTTCTCTTTGAATCCTCATTCCTTCCTTTCGGACCTTCCCAACTTCTCCTCCCAATACACTTCGAACGTACCACGCGACTTTACTTTGCACCACTCGATTTTTGCGAGGTCATCGCCAAACTCGCAACGATCTTACTTGTGGGGGGGAAAGAGAGGTGACGTTTAGGAAATCGAGAGAGTCTTTCGTTTTTACCATTGGGTGTTTTTACCAGATATCTCAGCGTTCTTGTACATAAATTTTCGCTAAAATATATTTCAACATTTTCGGATAATTATAGTCGGTGTATAAAGCATTCGTGTTATATCACAAAGTTTAATTACGCGATTAAATTCATAAAATAAGATGTTCTTAAACTTAATCACTATTTTTATTAATTATTAAAGAGCGTTTATTAATCAGTAAAAATTTATGAACAATTCAATCAGCCTTTAACAAAAATGTTTATTTATGTCTAGGTATTTACGAGTAATAAAATGATATTTCAATATAATCGCAGCTATTATATTTTGAATAAAAGAGATCTCGTAATTAGTACGTAACAGAAATTACTAAAAAATATAAAAATAAATGGTATAATTTTAGAAAAATACATCTAAATATTAAGCGTCTCCAAGTGAAAAAGAAATGTTCATCTGACTTTCAAGTTAACCACAACATACTTCCTAATAATACAAAATTACAGTTTAAATTCCAGCAGGAATGCAGAACATAAATTCGTTTTAACAGAGTCGCCCCGTCAACTTTCCTAATCTACTTTTTCAGTTTAAGTTAAAAGTCAGAGAACAAACGAAAGAATGCAGATAAGCGAATGGAGCTCTGGTATGGCTAATTTGACGAAAGCTCATTCGGTCAACGCAAAACGTGTTTAGAATTACTAGAAACAGACGCATATTAGTAATAATTTTCCCTCGGGAAAACTTTTGTACGCGAAACAATTACGTGAAAGTGTGTCCTCGTATCGCATGGAAAAATATCACTCACGGATTAAATTGAGCTTCTGACACGTATTGTACAAGCTTTTCCACATTTTTCTATTTCGAACTTGTTTCAGATCTTTAAAACTTTTTACAAACTTTGTTGTGAACACATTGCGCCAATAATGTACTTTTATGTGACGTAACTATAATCATTATTTGTGTTGATACAAAGTCTAAATTTAAATGTTCGTTTATATAACTAGTTTAAGACGGTTTGGTCAAAAATATTTGCAACGAAAATATTGAAAATACTAGACGCTTATTTCAATTTGTGATTTTGAGTTGTTTAAATCCTGAAATTGTTTTTGAATAATCATTTCATAATACAAAGCTGTGATTAGAGTGGAATTCCATTCGTGATACAAATTAAATTGTCTTCATTATGTATTAAATAATTCAATTTCAAAAATTCCGTAAATTATCTTAACCAATAGGATATTGCAAATTAATAATTATGTTGAAATTACGTGCAATAAAATACAATTGAATTTATTTTTGCATCATTATTTCAAAATAAAAGTTTTATATTTTGTTCGATGTTCCGATAAGGAAATTTTTTATTTTTATATAATTTGACTAATTTATATAATTTAAAGAGAATAATAATTTTTAATTCTTTTATAAGCAGACTTTTACGGCCAAATGAAGTAATTTGATTTGCTATAATATTCTAGTAATCTGATCAACTAGTTTTTTTGCAAACATTTACTACATAAAAATCGCACTTAAAATTAAAACCAATAAAGCTTGAATGATTAAAAAAAAGATTCGTTTTAAAAGCCCATGTATTTATTACTTGAGATAACTAGTCCATAAACCAAAAAACACTGCTATTTCAACTGAGATCATTAAAAAAACGTAAGCGCGGCAAACCTCGGGAGTTAAGGTTGGCAAGGATGGACTAGAAAAGAAAATCATGGGGCGAAAACGATGAAGAATATGCAGAGAGACCGAAGCCCTGGAAACGGCAGAGAGAAACGAGAGTGCAATAAAACCCAAAACCCATCAACGGGGAAACTACATACGTTTGCTCTATATACTCTATATGCGAAGAATGGTAGTTAGGTACGAATGCACTGGAGCGTAAACTTGTAAACAGAAACACTCGTGCCAACTTTTTCCGAAATATACAACACAACAACCGCGGCGGCGGTTCGCTCCACAACTCTGCTTCTGGTCCGTAAACGATCTGCCGTTGTTGCTGCCGTTTCTGCCGCAGTGACCGCAGTTACCCCACCGACGCCTCACTATTTTTTGCGAACAGCACGACAAAAGGAGATCCTCGAGAGGAAAGCCATCGGTTTTTTGCCCAGTAGCACCTTTTTCGAGGAATCTCCTTGATTTTGATTTTCCCGAACAAATTCATTCGGCGGCACGCTCTTTAATCTTTGGGTGAGCAGGAGTATTTTTCCCGATAGCCTACTTTGCCCATTCGTTTACATTTAATATGTACCAATTAACTCCAAAGTGACGTCCTTAATCCTTTTTTTGTCTCCCAAAGTCACTTGCAGTCTTAACTACTCGCACCATAAGCTTAACTTGAGTGTTTATTTATGAAGTCAATAAAAATTTGTAATTTCGAATCCAAAGCAACTTATTGTGCCATTATTTAGAGAGCCGTCAACGTAAGATACAAAAGCCACTAGTTTGTAAGTTACGATCAGCAAACGATTCATTATTCTCGGTTCCCGACTTTCATTCGTGCGCTGCTTTACTTAAATAATCAAGGATTTATTAATGATATCCACTCGTAACAACACAATGCCTGCACACGCATTAAATTCAAGACCGCAATTTATACGTATAAATTGTACACTAAACATTTCTTTTAAAATAATGCTCAATACATAAATTACCATTTTCTTTTTTTTTGTTTTTTTTTGTTTTTTTGGTGTTTTTTTTATGCTGTATATTCACAAGATCAAATAAAAGAAACGTGCAAAAAATTGCAGAAATCAAATTGTACTCGGAGCAATCTTACTTATCTTAAAAGCGTTAGTACGAGTTTTTGATATTATCAGGATTAATAATTTTCGCAGCGGTTTCTCTTCTAAAATAATGCCTGCCTTGGATGTTTGAAAGAAAACAAGCGGGAACTGGCTTCTTGCAAACAACAGTAGAGAGCAGCTGGGACCGCGTTGTTTATCTCGAGGGTGTTACTTGAAATTTAAGACAATTAACCCAACAAGCTAAATTATCAAAAAGAGAAGGAGAGAAGCTGAAGCCTAGAAGGGTGAGAAGCTTTTGTAGGGAGAGAACAAGTAGTTAGCTGTGGCTGTCTAACTAAGTTATACCGGAATCGAGAGCGTCACTCGATGGTCCTCGTCGTCTGGAGGATGCGTTCCAGGCAAAAGCGTCTGCTCACAGGAAACAACCCCGGACAACAGGCCGCAGCGTCAAACAACTCGGGTACAACGCGAAACAACGACGGCGCGAGTGTGGACCAGCGGAACGCGGACCGGAGCGGAGCACGGGACTGCGAGCTGCGGATGGCTCGACTCGCTCCGAGCGAGTTCCAGTCCGGCTCCGGTCCAGGTCCACGGTATGTAAAAAGGCCTGGCCTCCCCGTCCCCGTCGCCGTCGCCGTCGCCGTCAACCGCCAAGACGCCGAGACGCCGCGCCTCTCACTCGAGCCTCTCTCTCGCACACGTGCATCTCCGGGTCCCAGGAGCGGCGTCGAGTCCACTTGGACCCGAGCCCTTCCAACGGTCCTTCTTCTTGCTCGTCTCCTCCGCTTTCGCTGCCCTGCTTATCCGCTTTCACGTATCTTTCACTTTTTTTCTTTGTTCCCTTACTTTCGTGTCGAAAGTTCCCTGCTTTGGTCTCAGAGCTTCCGATTCCAATGCCCTTTGGACTTTTTTACCGATCTATCCGGATTTATCGATCCAAACAATAACAATAGTAATAATCATATTCAAACAAATTTTTCTTTGATTGTCTTTCACTTTATTGCATCTCTTGTACTTTTCAAATCCTATGATATAATGAAGAATCTGATAAATTATCCTCACTTTCTTTAAAAGTGCATCCCGATTCTCTGCTCAGTGACAATAAAGTTATGTCCATAAAAAAGTTATATTTAAGGAAATAAAAAATATTTTCTTGGATTTATGTATTCTGTAGTTGACACTTCTTCAATAAAATTCAATACTCTTAACACATAAATCTTATTCTCATCTTTCTCGCTTCTCTTTCTCAATTTGTTTCATTTACTTTTACTCAATTTCTTTCTTACTTCAAACTTGTACACTTTTGCTTTTTATCACTTTTTTAACGTGGCTAAGCTTGACTAATACACCGAAACACTGTCGTGTCTATTTTTGCTTTCAGAAAATGTCAATTTAGTTGATTACTTTCCTTCTTTTTTTCTATTTGTCTTTTTATTCTTATTGATCAAAAAATGAATTTCTCTTTATTATCTTAAAGAATCTTCACCTACCAATTTACTTTTTTTTTATTGTCTGATTTCTTTTTATTAAAGATTGTTATTTTTAAATTTGAAATTTAAAAAATTAATTTTGAGAATAATATAAATTAATATTTTTTAAATTCTGCTAAAAAAAGAACAATCTGGAATTGTAATAAATTCTTAAATTGATTCAATGATTAATTTTTTATTATATTGAGATAAAATTAAGAACACCTATACAACTACGAAAAAAAAATTTTATATTTCTTCATAAATATTAACTTTCAATCATTGTAAATGACTGAGAATTATTTATAAACTTTAAAATAAAATTCTTTTAATGAAGTATAGTAAAATAATTGTTTTCAAGTTAAATTATTTAAATTTGTTATCTTGATAGATAACGTACTATATAGTGACAAAATCTACAGTATTGTTCTTATCTTAGTAACACAAAGGAAAATTCAAATAACGGTTTATAACCGCGAACCAGTAAATTCAATTTGTACGTGTACATAAATTTAGAAGATGATGATTTTAGTTGCTGAAAAAGTCAATAAGCCGTAAATTATATAAAATATAGAGCAAAGAACGCAATTCTAATTAAAGCTGACGTCTAACCGCATATATGAGCGATGGATTTAATAGTGCTCAAATAACCCGTAATTATTTCTTCTTTTGAATTCCGGTCTACTCACACCTATTGTACATCCGATAAATTTCCAATTATCTCTGAAATATATAATCCTAGTGATACGTATTAAACACCAATATTTCAAATATATTTATCTACGTTGAAGCGAAAAAATACGACCTTATCAAAATTACTCTCATTTGAAGTAAAAATTTCTAAACATTGCAACGATCGTTCTCGTATGATATTTTGATATTTTAAGTGAACAATATTAAAAAAGTACAAATGGTTGCACCAAATTAATGAAAAGATCGTTCCTATACAAATTAAGGAGTTTTGGGCGAACCAACGTAATAATAGCCAAGGGAGAGAAAAAAGCCTTCTTAGTTGGCTGAAGATCCCTCAATATTCAAGAAGAACTTGAAGGCATCTTTTGGCTTCGCGCACCGGTTTCATCCTGAAACCAAAACAGTGCAGATCAATGCAGAATCGCGGGACCAAAGTTGCAGCCGAGATCAAAGAAGGCAAGTGTGTTGAGAGTGAGGATGAGAGGACAGAGAGAGAGAGAGGGGGGGGGCCCGAAGCGAAGAAAAGGCGATTCGCTCGGGAGATTCGATTTCCAGTGGGGATGATCGGGGCGCCTGATGCCGGGATTACGGCGATGGGATAGGCGGCACACATGGACGCGAAAACCAGTCCCAGGGTCGGAGCCCTTTGGGCTGCCAGGATCAAGGCTGCCCACTTCCCAATTGACTCCCCAGATCCTCTCTCTCCTGTGCTACATTCTCCTCAGCCGTATATCCGTCCTCTTTCCGCATCCGAAGCCCAAAACCTGTATTAGCCCTCTATATTTATATTTATTTTGATACAGATATTGATACCGATATCGATCCAACTTCCAAAGACGACACCATCCACACACACTTGGATTAATTCATTCCTTCGGCACTGCATTCCTTGAGGGCCGTTGTAAATATTAATCGAACATGCGTTCTTTGGGTCAATTTTCGATTCGACTGAGAATACCATCTATTGTGGCAAATGTCGCAATCGATGCACCAATTTAAATTTAAGTCCAACGCATTTTTCACATTTATTTTTAATTGGACCTCAAACTGTTAATTGTCCAATCGTAAATCTTTATATCGCAAGGACTGTTATTAAAAAATTAAAATTTTTTATTTTAATCGGTTAACAAAACCGTAATAATTCATTTGCTGAAACACTAAATACAAAAAAAAAAAAATTTACAATTTTATCATATTAAATGTTATTTTGTTCTATTACTTATATTTTCTCAATTAATTTTTATACATTTGTCGTTAGCTACATTTTTTACCTAATTGCCCATTTGTAAGTTATCTAAAGGAATTTCATAAAACATTAAAACTCAAATAATGTGTAAACTTCTTAAGAAATTAATTATTTCTTAATTTATATAACTGAGGTACTTTTTTATGCTATAATTGCATGTAACTATCATTTGTATTATATCGTAACTGAGGTTAAATCCTGTTCGAACAATTAGTAAAATTCCATTACTTAATACTTCCATTTATGTGTAAATATCGAAAGTCGGATCGAAATTTCCCATTACCTAATCATTACATGTAAAGCAGAAAAAAATTCTAATTTCAATGCACAATTGGATATTAGTTTTTATTATCATAGGTAATATCGTATAGTAATGCAGAATTATAATTAAAAAAAAAATATAAACAATGGCGAGTTTAATTTTCAAGTTTTACTTGTAGAAAAAGATCAATGAAGTTGATGGTAGTATCATTAAAAAAATTTTGCAGAATGGAAAATTATTTCGTACTATTACAAATTATCATCAACTATACACTTGTTAAGAAATTAAATACAGCAACTGAATAATGATGAACGCGCAAAAAGGTATTTTTTTGCTTTTGATAATAACGAGGTTTAACTTAAATGTGTGTGAAAAAAAAGGGTGCAAAATCTGTATGCGCACAATTACCTGAACAACCACAAATCTATTATCTCGACTAAATTATTTTTAATTAACCGTTATATAAAAATTTACTGTTGTTTATAAATGGCAAGTATAGTTATAGTAATGAACAAATAAGTGAAGAATCAAGTAACGAGTAAAAAAATAGATCTATACATATTATATTTCAAAGAGAGGAATTGTAATTTTAAGAACGATAAAAACTATGACGCTAACCATAATGGGTATTTAAAATAATAATGGCTTCAGTTTGGGTTAGGAGTGAATGACACGTGAATCTTTGATTTCTCAGGTAAACCATAAATGTCAAAGCCAATTCTGAAAGTTAACAATTAGCGGGGGCGTAACATGGGGAATGACAGTTTTGAGTAATTGCCAAAGGGTAGAGTGACATGTTTGTGAGGTAGGAGACGGCGAATGACAAAAGCTGTCAGGAAGAGGCACCGCATCAACTGGAAGATGGGGAAGTCTTCCGAACTCGTTTATGTGTTCGAGGGCTGAGGGCTTTGTCCCTCTCGTGAAAGTTTGTAACTTCGGGATGTAACCGGAAAACGGATGAAAAAGCGTGCAAAGAGTCGTTTGGCTCCCAAAACTCACATAACGAGTTCCTCGTATAATAGCCCTCGCCAACTCCTACCGACCATTCCACGAATCCTATTTTACATCCTCTTGTTACAGTTTTTTTTTAAATTTAACCACCAGACTCAACTTTAACCAACACTCTTTTCACACTTTTTACAAGGGCTGATGTAATAGTTACCGAACCTCCAATTTCAACCAATAACAGAAAATGCCACTTTTCAAAAGCGACTACGAAGTATTTATTTATTTGAAATTACGTACCCCCTTTTACATTGTAATCGATGTAATTAAACCAACTTACATTTATTAAAGCAGCTACGACTCTCGTCTTTTTCACGCGTTCTTTACCATAAATTAATCTAATTAATGAATTTTTTAATTAAAATTTCATTCATTCACAAAATATCGTAGGATTTAGCACATTACAATGAAATATGTGATTCATTTTTATGTAAGAACTTATTATATTTCAAATTTAATTTAATCGTATATTTTTATCAAAACTTGACAAATTTAATGAAATGCATTTAATTTTTTCAACGTTATTTTTATTACTATTAATTTGTACAATGTCATCTTAATAGTACAAATTAATTAAATTCATTTAACTGGATTAATTAATATTAAAATAAAAAATTATTACTTTAAAATTGATTACGTGTTAAAAAATATATATATATATATATTAACAAGTATTTAAAATTGAATAAAAAATTTTAAAGCTCTTTATAATAAATTTTATTTACAATAGTTTCATAGTTTAAAGTACATACTTATACTATTTTTTCTCAATTTTTCTTGTTTTAAAAGTAGATTATCAACTTTAACATAATTTTGAAAAACTTTTTTCATAATAAATCAAACAAATTATGCAACATATTTCGAATACATAAAAAAATACAACTATTAAAAATACACTTTACACAAAAAAAAAGAATATGGAAATACTTTATTCACATAGTATGATATTTTAAATTAAAAATGAATGCTTGGAAAATTCGACCAAAAGCTTGCGCAGATTATTTTTTTACAGTATTGAACTGATGAAAGTAACTCCAAAGAGTAAAAGAAGAAAATTTTTTAAAGAAGATTTAAAAAAATTAATAAAAATGCAAGATTTGTAATATTTTTTGATTTTTTTCTCGAAAGTTGGTACTGTTCTCCAGCACCTAAAGAGAATAAAATGTCGGTGTAATGACTTTGGAACTTTTCTTTGTCCGCATCATCAGCATTATTTTCGTGCTTTGGTTGTCGTTGATCCATTCTTATCTGTCCGTCCCACTTTTTCCCTTAATTTTTAAATTTTGTTCCGTCTCGAGCTTTCGTGTGTTGGTCTTCAGTTGCTCACGGGTTCGTGCAGACTCGAGTATAATTTTCGAGAGGAAGAGGCGCGAATGCGATGGATTCCGAGGCATCAAATTCAAACCTGGAAACCGGTCCAGAACTCGGCTCGTGCACGCAGAGCTCCATCTATAAACTCCGATACACCTTCACAACCACACAGGTGTGGGTGTCGGTGTGTGCGTGATCTTTATGAATCCCTCGTTCCAAAACAACTTTATTGTTCTTAGCGTGATATTTTATCTTCGGTAGCGTTTCAGAAATTAAAACTTACGTAATTTAATAATTTCACCGTAATATTTCATTAAGCATTATGGCTTTCATTAAATATTAATAGAGATTTTTTTCTTTAAATAAAATATTATCAGATTAAAATTGCACGGGTAAAACTATAGTAAAACTAATTATTCCTCGCTATTCAACAAATATTTTAATCCTTCTTTCTATTTGAGCCTACATATAATAAAATATATTAATATATTATAATCCTTAAAATAAAAACATATTTTTTAATATCATAATATAAGCTAATTTTACACGATATTTTAAATGATTATAAAAATAATTATATTTTAATAATTATCATTTGTATTCAATTAATTGTCCACGATATTACAGTCAAATTTTACACTTTTTTTTTCTTTTAAACGAATGATACACAAATATGATAATAAAAAATAACAACAGTCTTAAATTGAGCTAAATATATTAATTAATGTAAAATAAAAAGAATTATGAATAATACATTATTAATTGTTGCAATAAATTATCCAAAACTCAATTTTATTAAAAAAAAAAATAAAATATATCTAAACTTAAAATGAATCTTAAACACTTTTCTACACTTGTAGAAAATAAAATTTTTAATTAAAAACTTGTTAATTACAAACATTTACAAACTATTAATTTTTTAATAACATTTTAGGAATACTTAAAAAAAAATCAACATTGCGGGATGAGTAGAATAAATTAATCGTTACTACACATAAATACAAATAAAGTTTTGCTATTATATGATGAATTAGTTTTCCAAGTTAATTGAGTACCTAATTATCTTTTGCATTACAACTGGTTGTCCCCAGTTGTTCAATACTCTAGTCACGTAATTTAATAAAAAAATATTCGTTAGTTTTTGCTCTTAAGTCTTTAAGATCGTGTTAAATCACGCGCAGAAGCACACGTAATGCCCAGTAAAGACTTAAAGAAGCTTTGAAGACTCTCTCTTGTTAGGGAACTCAAAGGGGTTGGGGGGGGGGTGGTTAGATGATCTGGGGGTGAAATCTTGTGGCACAGTTTTATCGTCGCAGCTGACGACGGCAGATTTTGTCAGGTACTCACCCTCTTTTGCAGAAGGTCTCCCGATTGCCTGGAACCGGAGCCTCGTTGTAGATGTCGTAGCACTGGATTCCCGTCTCGCTCCAAATCCCTGCCCATGGGGCTTGACATCCCTCTGTCACCTAGAACATAGATTTTACGTGAGGACGAGCATCACAAATCCTCTGCACTCGCG
This sequence comes from Eupristina koningsbergeri, assembly GCA_018907245.1. Lineage (NCBI taxonomy): Eukaryota > Metazoa > Arthropoda > Insecta > Hymenoptera > Agaonidae > Eupristina > Eupristina koningsbergeri. Next base: position 455,763 of record JACCHV010002782.1, on the reverse strand, counting down.
TTATCGTAAAAGATTCTACTTTTATTTTATTTTTAAGGAACCTGGCTAGCGTTCCGCAACGACAATAACCTTCGATCGATTTTCTTTTTTAATTGAATAATCAATAGCCTCGAACTATCATTTTCCCATTATTTTATTTCTTCCGTTAATCTAATTATTTGGTTTTTCGCAATTAGAACTTATCTTGATCTCAATAAAATTCATTTGCTACGAACAAACTACACTGTATGTTTCATTTTACCCAAGTTTTCAACATTATTTTTTCTGTGAAAATATTATAGATTTATAGATTTTCAAAGAGTAATAGCCATTTTTTAGTGGCTTATACTTAAATAAATATCAATTTATACTGGAACTTAGTTTTCATTAATTTAAGAAACATTCGAGAATGACAAACAAAAATTAATGAAATCAACAAGCCTTCAATTAGAAACACTTTAAAAATTTATTCGAAATAAATGCTAAGAATAAGTTTTTCTTATTCTTTAATTAATAATGGGAATTCATATGCCTTAATTACATTCGATTCAGACATTTGAAAAACTATGTTTACAAGCTTCGTTGTGAGATTGCAATTACTAATACTGTTACGAATTCTAATTCTATGCCTAGGTTTTTTATTCGTCTTAACATTTCAATTGATTCTTTTTGGTTCAGCATTTTAACTTTTTTCTTTCTTCTTCTTTTTTTCTTTAGAGGAAAACTTTCATTCTCTGCCTAATAGCACATTTTTTACTTTGAAAACGTTTACAAATCACCAAAAGAACTTTTCTCAATTGATCAGCAGTTGGTTTTATAACTTATTCAGAACCTTAACTTTTTTCTTTATCTGTTCTTTTCCTATTCATTGATATTAACAACTTTGCAAAGTATATAAAATAATATTATTAACAATTTATAATGATGTTGTTACGAATTCTCTACAGCATGATAAAAAAAGTATTAAATTATATGATGCATCTTCCAAGATACTTTAATTTTGTATCCATTATAAATTAGAGAAAAATAATTTAAAGCTCATTAACAAAACTATTATTTAAATACGTAAATATTATTCCTAATCATTAAGAAAACGTTTTTTTATAACTACAAAATACTTGTTAAAATGTAATAATTTAAAATTTAAAATGCTGTATATTTGTTTAAGCGAGAGAATAACTTTTATTGTATATATTTTTTATTCAGCTCATAAATGATAATTTCAAAGTTAATTATATTGTTAATTACATTTAAGAAAAGATTTAATTATTACATTTATATGGTTGAAGTTATAAAGTTGTAGATTGCGATATATCAAAATATGTGTTTTAAATTGACTAGAGTCTGGATTATATAAAGCTAAATGAAGCATTATTGATTATAAATTATAAATGCTATTTCGGGCGGAATAAATTTTGATAAATGAAATTGTAAACACGTGAAATATGTAAGATAATGCACTAGAGTTTACTGGAATTCTGTAAACTAGAAGATCGAAGATGGCAAGGTTCCTCAGATAAAAGACCGAGCAACTACAGCACTTGTGCATCATATTAACCAAACACTAAATTTCCCTAGATATAAAGGAGAGAAAATTGCGTTCGTTCGGAAGCTATGAGTTTACGCGGTAAAATCCTTGAGTTTATTACTCGGAACATCATAAACCAAAGAAGCTGCCATTTATATTCAAAAGCCGCACTCAATTCCGATTTGGACAGGCCGACGCATATTTTAGGCGATCGCGCGAGCCCGCCAACGGCGAATCCGCGCCATCGGATAAATTTCGTTGTTTCTGAGGTGCATCTGACAGGAAGCTGGGAGGCTGGAAAGCTGGGAGGCTGAGCCCGTTCCACTGTTGTTTTGAACTTAACTTCGGCGGGGAAGATACATCACACCCGCCCTCGTCTAATTATTTCAAGTGGCGCGTGCCTTCTGCACTTGATACTCGACAAATTCCTTGACAAATTCCGAGGACGAGTTATAGATCAAGTTTGATCTGCAGCTCAACATCTTTGCACTCGAGCTCTCCCGCTTCCTCAAGAGTTTTCATGTGCGCTCATAAATAAAGCCTCCTTGTTTAAATAATCGTGCGCTTTTCCACAACAGCTCTTTTATTATCGGCGAAATCTTCGCTTCAGAGAATCCGAGCTTTGCGCCCAATACGCACAATTTTCTCTTTAGGCTTTGAAAATTAACAGAGCACTTCTGAACTGATACATCAACGGTTGGCGTTGAGTAAGTAAAACTTTAATAAAATATGCGCATCATCGACTCTGATGCACTAATCATTATTTTTGGCCTGTAGCCATATTAAAACAGATTATTCAACTATTCCATGATTCAAGACCTTTCGAGAAAATCGGATTTTGCAATTTTGCAGTGTTAGGAACTGTATAATCTTTTAAATCTCTTAAACAGTACTTATTAAGAGATAAATATGCAAATCGAAATTGAAACATTCATTTAAATTGTGAGATGCATTTCTATTTTAAATACCTACAAGTTAGCTCAAATGAGAATATACACTAATCATTGCATAAATAATAATTATTTTCAATAATATATAATACATAAACCAATACATAAAATATTGATAAACCTCTATTTATATTTTTTCATGGTTAGATATTATAGAAATGAAGAAATAACACATGTTTATTTTAGCAATAAGAAATCGAAGAATTTATATGCTATTGTGTGTTTTTAAAATAAATTAATATTAAGTAACAAAAATTTATATAAATTCACAAAGATGCTTCAAATAAGCTATAAACGATTCTGTGAACACAGGCAGTGATATTTAATTCCTTAATTAATGTTCTTTATCTCATCTTTATAGGTTTCTTGAAAAAAAAATGTTTTTAATTAATTGAAGAGAATTTAATTCGTTATCTTAATTGAGTCATTTTGTGATGAATGACCAAAGTCATTGAATTAAAGAGATACCAATTAAAAATAAGTTCTAGTTTTAAGAAAAATGTGTCTTAATTGTAAATTATTTTACTTCTTAATTCTATCATAAACCTAAATTATTTTTACATTATAAAAACTCTAATTGTAAGTATTGTTTTTTTAATAATTGTTTTGTAATAAGGAAATATTGTTTCTTAATGAGAGTTGATTATTGTGTTTGCCAAAAAAACAAATACTTTTTCTTGATTATTAATATACTATTCGTTTATTAACAACGAAACACAATGAACAGAGTGAATTATCGCTCATGTTTCGAGCGATATTTTTTGCAATTAACAGTTTTTTCTTTAAATAAATTCAAGTATTTAGTCAGAATGATATCTAATCTCGATGCAATAAAAACGATTTACTAATTTTTTTCTTCAAATTTCACGAATTACTGATTGATGCGGATACACGAATGAATTATTCGGCAGTAAATGAAAGTTCAGTTATGTCTATCAATCTAAACCAGATTTATCTTACTGAAAAGGATAAAAGTTTTATTCGAAGTCAAATCCGATAGCTGCCAACATGCCAACAATAATTCGTTTGTTCGCATGTACATCGTTAAGCGTTTAGCACTTGAGGTCGGAGGGGGTAATGGATATTTCGCACACTTGGAACCTGCACACATCGTCATCTTATTTTTAATAGCCCAAATAGATACTTACTTTGGCTGTGTGTGTGTCTCTCGCTATCACTGGGACTCGAAATACGATGGTCGATCGGCGAAATGACTCTCAAGTGGTTCGTAGGGCTGACGAGACGTTGTCCAGAACAAGGCGAACCTATTCTCGGATCTCTCAATTCGCTGCTCAGCCTATTGTTTCAAACAAAAAATTACAAGGCGTTCAAATTTTATATCCTGTCGATTAACTTTAAGATTTAGTGCTTTGAACATTAAAACGGACAATAAATACATTCATTTTATTATCATTTTTAATCATACTCAATGGCATGCCCATTTTTTTTTTAAAAAATTCTCTTAAACCAACAAATTTCTAATTCGTTAATCTTTTAATCTTTTATTAAAAAGCGAAATGTATGAAACAGGCGCTTATAAAGAAAATTATATACTTTCGACAAATATTAATTTTTAAATTATTGGGCATGATGAACAGTTGATTAAATAAAGATTGAATTACGAATGGTAATAATTTTACAATATACGAGTCAAGCCAATTTTCAATAAAATGAACTCTATGATATTAATCTGTATTGAGTAATAAGTTAAATCAAAATAAATAGCATGGAATTATTCACTTGTGAATTTTAAATTTCGGTATTGTGTAAATTTAGATTGAAACTTATTTACTACAGATCAGTGATCCTGACACTTTCAATAAAGCATTGCGATATTTCCGTCAAGGCATATTATTATTTTCGAGGATATTACTCGAAAGGAGTATTTCGAGGAACTTACACAAGGAAAGTAATATAGGTATTGTAAGGATTGGATCGTCGAAGGATTAAGAAAGGATGGATCGTCAAGTATTGAAGTGCCCGAGAAAAGGAAGAGCACCTCCTTCCTTTTTTCGCTCCAACCAATTTCTGAGTGTTAAATCTTGGATGTTGGTTATTGATTAGCTGCGGGCTATTATCGTTTATGTCGAAACTCACAGCCAACTCGAATCCCGGAAGGTTAAGGCACGAAACCTATGTCAGTCGTGTCAATATTGAAATTGAGAAAATTGCTGCCTCGTTGTCCAAGCGAGCAGGGTTTCCGATTAATCCAAAACACTCTACACGCGAGTAGCTAATTTATTTTGCCATAAATTAACGCGCATACCAGCTCATTTCAAGTAATTAGTAATTTTTATCCTTAACTTTTAATTTTTTATTTTATATTAATTACTTTGATACGTAAACTACTTTACACGGCGTCTTTCTTTATCTATTTACATTATGTAATAAATAAAAGTAGATCTCTTGCTATTAAATTATTCTCCTCATCTACTTCCAGAAATACTTCCACAACTGTATTAGCAATGATGTGCTGTACTGTATGGAGCTTTCACATCAATTAAACTATCATTATTTCAAAATTATTGACTATCGCTTTAACATCGCAATCAAATATCTAAATATATGAAAGTATTACAGATTTGTGCAATTTAATTGATTTTAAATATCTATAAATTAATTTGGTAACCGCCAATCTAGTCTTAAATATATTTAATAATATTGTAATACATCTAAAGATGAAAAAAAAGAGTTTACTCGAGGAATTTAATACTAATTAAAATTTGTACATTTTGAGTCATTTCCGAGATAAAATCTAGATCATCATTATAAAATATACCGATAAAATTTTTTATAAATCTATGATAAAGTAAAATAAGAAAGTATAAAATATCTTATGATAAATTTTAATTATATGTAATATAAATTTTATAATTTAGATATTACTACTAATTTTATTTTTTTTTTTAAGACATAAACGATAGTTTTTTATGTAATTTTTAATATTAAATTATATTAATTAATTAAAATCATTAAATTTTGAAGCACATATACGTGTCTATTTTCTAATGTCTCTATATTTAATATCTAATTACATATAATTATATTTGCCCTTTACTTGTATGTATTTTTGTGTTAACCAATGTATGAATAAGTAATTATAATACCTGACTTGTATATACGCAGGCATATATGATTTAGTGTAGTAAAAGGTAAAAGATAGTCCTATCAGATCTTTTACAGAATAAATTTATTACTCAGATCTTATATCATCCTCTGCCTATTTACATATCTTGTTGTGATTTTATTTTTATTTAAAAATAACTCTACTCTCCAAGATTGTTAAATTAATTTATTTCACAGTAAAACTTCAACAAACCGAAAGAAAGACGAATAAATAAATTTTATTGACATTTAAATTATTCGGTTGACTTAATTTCTATTATATTTGAAGTGTTTTAAGTTTTGTCACGATTGAGTTGGGAGATATTTGAATATTTCAATGCAAATGTTTTACCGGGGACTCCTATCTAGAATCACTTGTAAGTAAAAAAAAAAAAAGATACACAAATCTGAAACTGTAACCTCTGCGATATTAACATTTAAAAAAGTATTACAAGTTTCATTTTTTTTTTTTTTATTTCAAAAATAATTCATAAAAAAATAAAAACTACAGGAATTATCAGAGGATCAACGCATAAAATGTTCCACCAAGGGAACTAGAAAGATTAACTCACGTTCTAACATCACCACTGCTGGCAGCCTTCAGGATGTGTGCCGAGTAGTGATCGGTCAACTCGTGATCCTGGCCCACCATCGTCATCATTGATCCGGTTTGCGATCCTGGTTGTTGGTGAACTGGGAGGTTTGGATGTCGGTGAAAGCTGGAGATCGAAGCCCCGACGCCGCTAGATCGGGACAGTGGGAGTGTTGATACCTGGTGGTTCTGGTGGCTTGCGGTTCCATTTGGGAGAGGTGATGGTTGTTGTTGCACTTGTTGTAATTGTTGTTGTACTTGTAATTGCTGTTGAACTTGTTGTTGCTGCTGCTGCTGTTGTGGCTGACGTTGAGTGGGCAGTTGTGAGGTACTGACTGCCCTGGGCGGAAGCGGATCTCGGCCGATGACTGAGCCAGAACCAGAAGCTGAAAATAAAAAAATAATCCAGTTAGGGATTGGCGAGCTATTGTTGTTTACAAAAACTTCCTTGAACCTCTATTAATCTAATTTCAATGAAGGATATTTTACTTACAATTTTTCATGGAGTAATAAAATATTTTGTACTTATTTTTTTATAAAATTTGTTATTAGTGTTAAATATCAGTATTAATACTTTGCACTTTCAAAATGTTATTATCTACGATTTTCTTAGAAAACTCTTTGCATCTTTAAGTTTCTTAAATTTGTTCAATCATAAAATGGAATTCTATTAATAAATATTATTGCGTTTTTACAATAAATATTAGTGATATTGTTTCCAATGGTTCAAATTAAACTATTTCAAATACCAGAAATCTATATAGATAATCTTATATTTATTAAAAATTTTGTTTACAACTATGTAATCAATAGATTATTATTTCAGAAATAAAAAATCAATATTATAAAGATCGTTTGTTAAAAAAAAATGTTGATCAGATGAAAATAAAAATTTTATTCCAGTACTATTTATTATACATAAGAAATAAAAATTTAAAGAAAAGTATTTTTTATAAGTTTATTTAAATTTCTATTGATTCAATAGAAGACATTATATTTGTACTTGACATACGTCAATAATCGTTTTCACATACTTCTAAAAATACTAAAAATATAAATTAAATTTTTTTAAATTTTCGATAATATTTTTAATATATTTTTATAATGGCTTCAGCGACATTTAGTGTATAAATTATGATTTTACTTTTATGAAATTTAAATTGTTTTGAAAAAATAACAATTTTATCATAAGAATTAAAAATCAATATTTCTTAATTTTTATTTATTTACGTAAAATAATTAATTTATTATTTAATTTTTTATAGTGTAGTAAAATATTGTTTAAAATTTATTGAAGCATTAATTTTTAATAAATTTATATATTAATAAGTAATAAAATTTATAAATAAGTTACTTTTTAAAGCATTGGTTCAAATTTTATATTAAATTCTTTAAATTCTCCAATATAATATTCGAAATCAAATAAATATTTACTTTTTTACTAAATTATCAAGATATAAACATAGATTAGATCATCGTATAAAAAACCATCCATTTTTAACAAAATTACATAACAATGACTTACATAAAAGTAGTCGAAAATAATTAGTGTTAATCTGTGCTGTCGTAATGAAACCGGTAAATTAGCCTATTATATTTGCGCATAAAATGCCTTTAAGTATTGTGAAAAGAAATAACACTTACAACAATTACATTGTATTCTTTTTCTACCTTATTACTTTTACTAATTTTGTTATAAGACTGGCTCTAATCATTCTCATTGTATATATCGTTTATTAAAAATGATGTAACATAAATTAGTTGCTAAAAGCATTTTTGTATACATGTCATCATAAGTAAGCTTAATTAATTTTGTTGCTTCAGATAACATAATTCTCATATGTTCTAATTTATTTCTTTTTTCTTCATTTTCTACCGTATAATTAAACAGCATATTTTATACAATTTAAAAATCCGTAAATTCGCACATTATTTAAATTTAAATTTATATAAAAATAAAAATGAAATTTTTTGTAAATACTCTTTCTTAAAAATTATTTTTAATTATATTTATTGTTTAAATACTATTATATCTTACATTTAATTTAGTAACCCTTTTAACATTTAAAATGAATTTTTACAGATGTAAAAATAAAAAGCATAAATTTTTCAACTTAATAATATCGTTAAATTCTGTTATTGATGTCTAAATTAAAACCAAAAAAAAACTAAAAAAAACCCAAAAAAAAAGCGAAAAGGAAATTTTAAGTTGAATTACATTTCAACTGAATGACGAACAAAAAATTAATAGTCGACATATCGTTGCATTGCCAAACGATCGCCCGAAAAAACTCCGTCTATTCTTTTCTTCTTCTAAAGGAAGAAAGCATTAAAGTATTTGTGTCGCGTGCTACGCGGAAAGATTAAGGGGTGGAAGGGAAGAAAAATACTTGGAGGGTGTGAGAACACGCCAAGCTCATGCATTTTAAATAAAATCTGGTGCAAGTGCGAGGACGTCGTCCTACGTAACCGTCAACTACGTCACCCTGATTTATTACCCTCGAGTTCAACGTTCTCCTCTCTTTCTCTCTTTCTCTCTTTCTCTCTTTCTCTCTTTCCTAGTCTCCCGGTTTCAGTACAATACATACGGGTGTTATAATTTGTTTGTTTTTCAATTGAATATTCGGGTATTCAGTTTTACATTGTATCCTACCAATTATCATAAATTAAATATGGTTTTATAACTTATTTAGCATTCGGTATTATATTAATTTTCCACGGTAGGATCTTTTCCATTTCTATACATAGAATTACTAATTTTAATGAAAAGTAATATTACAAATTATGTTTATTGCACTTAGACATACATTGAAAGTAAACATTAAATTCGCAAAATATAATAAAAGAAATTGAAAATTGAATTTCATGATTTTAATTTATTTTAATTACTGTGGGGCTGTAGCACTATTATATTAAATTTTATGGCTTTTACACCATTTGACCGAGTCTTCGTAAATTATTTCATACAAAAAATTTCCATTTATAATTGTAACCATTTGTTCTAAATATAAAAGATTGAACAAAATTCAAATAAATTTAGAATATATTTCAGTATGCATTTATTATACTGAATGGATTTTAAATTTATGTTTGATATCATATTGAATTAAAGCCCACGACAGATGCATAAGAAAAATTGGAATAATCTCCTTGAAGTGTCACTTTCGAAAAATGTTCGTGTAATATTGTACAAATGTTTGTTGAAAGAGAAAAAGTGGAGGGCTCGAGTAAAATTTCGCCATGGAGAAAAGAGCGAAATGCAAAAAACTGTGAACATTATTAGCAGTGACAATGACAATTAGAGCAATCGAAGCGCTCTAACGAAGCGCAAATAATTTGCACAGTCAGGAATTCGCGAAAAAGAAAGAAAGTACAACACGCGTGAAGTGCACCCGCACTCATATTCGCTTAAACCGCAGCATCGTCCATTTCCGTCGAGTGCTCGAACAAAAGGATGAACAAACGCAGCCAACCGGAAGCTTTTGTCCTCCGTTGGATGAGTCCTCGTCTCCGTCTTCCACCCTGGAACGCGGAACTGAAATATTCATCTATTCTACAGAGCAAGGAAACAAGAAAAATCGGAAAAATAAGAAAAATCAAATCCCATAAAACCGATGGAATTCTGTACTCGCGTCCTCGGCTCTTCGATCTCATTTTTTTATTCTTACAACTCTCATGAGCAGATTCCTAAGCTAAATTCTCTTCATATATATCTTACATAAGCATCATACTTTGAATTTTCACTATGTGCGGTATTTTTAAATTGATGGAATACGGAATTACTCGGGCAGTATAATTCATTATAACTGAGTGCCCAAATTTATAATATCAATTTATTATTTCAATTTCATCCAAAGTACGAGTTCTTAGCTTTAAAAAATTTTCATTTTGCTTTAAATATTACTAAAATGTTATATAATTAGACTATTGCAAATAATAGCAAATAAATATTGAATGAGTCATATTTAATCGATGACATAGAATCTAAAAAAAATTGTTATAAAAATAAATACAAAAACTCTATTAAATGTAATAATTCAATATAAAATTAACTTGTAATTTAATTTTAACTTACTGAAATTGAAAAAGCAATTCGATTACTAAATAATTTTTAAAATTAACTATCGCTTTTCAATGAGCTATAAAAAGTTTACTGTTTCAAATTAAGGTAACGTGGATATTTTTTGTTAAGCGAATATACTATGTATAATTAATTAACTTGAAGAGATTTCTTGAGTATTTATTTAATAACCATTTCATATTCTGTTGATACGTAAAAATGATATACCTCTATATGTATTCCTATGTAATATTATAAATTTTCATCAAGTAATTTTTATTGATCCACAAAAAATGTAGGTTGATTTATATTTAATAAATTTATAAGCGTATAAATCTAAAGTGAAGTTAAATAACTACAATAACAATTACCACAAAAATATATAAGAATAGAATAAAAATCTAATAAAAATTGTTTTAATAATCTGAAACCACTAAAAGATAAAAAATATATCATAAAAAACCACAAATGAGACAATAACCGTATCGAATCATTAGAAAATTATTAAGAATACTGAAGTATTTTTTACTTAAGTTTTCTGATTCCTTTATTATTTTGGCGGTTTGGTGAAATTTTTCTCTATTAAAATTTAATTAATACACAAGAGAAACAATGGCGTGCGCGAAATTTACTTAGCTATCGACGCTTTAAGTTTCTATCTTTATATTACACACTACTTTTTTTCTAATATTCTATATTTTTATGTAATTATTGTATATTAATTTTTATATATATGTAATATTAGAAAACAATCAATAAATTATTACAAAAGACTTCTAAAGATTATTCTGTTTAAACGTATGCATAAAAGTTTTCATAAAAATAATTAAATTAACATATTAAATTTTTATGATAAAAAAAGAATTATTATGTATTAAAAAAATATTATACCTAAATTTATGTGATTCAATACAATTTAAAATATTTTACTGTAAAAGGTATGAAAACAAAAAGCTCATAAATTTGTAAAAACAAACAAAAAATAACATGTCATTCGTAAATAGATCATATATTTTGTAATAAAACTAAATATATCATGTGAATAAAATGTTGCTTACTGCAAGCATCTATCTGTTTCATTAATAATCTATGTCAACAGCTTATTAATGAAATAACCTCATACGACCGAAATTAACTGGTTTTTCAGTCTAATAATTACATCTAGAGTATACATAACCGAAATATGGGTTTAAATTTGAAATACTGAAATCTCTACATTTTGTTACAAATGTTAATTCAAATGTATTTATGTAAAAGAAAACAAATATTTTAAAAAACTAATATTTTTAACTGGTCCAAAACTATCCAATTATTATGTGAACTACTAATCATATCTAATAGTATTTACAATTTGTTAAATATATAAACGCATTAAAATTTTTCAATTTATATATACATATACGTAATATATCACTTCTGGAATCAAATCCATGAATCGATTGAATTCATTTTTTAAAAAATTTTATCAGTAGCTAATGACAGTACATTTCTGTTTTTTACTTTCTCCTTTAGAGAATTCTTGTCGTGATTTAATATACTGAGGGATGAGTGTGAACTCGAGAGTCGCTGCAAGTAAAAATCATTTCAATTGATGAGTTGCGTTCCGAGCGTGCGAAAAGAAGATGACGAGCTGCAATTTCCTGTACCACAAAATTAATAGCCATTTTCTTTGAATCACGAGAAAGAAAGAGAGAGAGAGAGAGAGAGAGAGAGAGTGAGAGAGTGAAATAATGTTCGCGAAGACTATTAATCGCGCGCGGTTGGCTGTGCAAGTGATGGCTTCCATTCTCGCCAAAATCTCGAGCAATTGCAAATTCCAAATTTGCACTCAACAAATCATTTTATTTAAACTCTACTCTACTCTGTTATTCTGATCTTTTCAGGTATTTTACTTTCGTGGTGTATCTTTTTCTTATAAATTTAAGGTTCTTCCCTTAAATCATTTCAAATTTTTGTAATATCATATTGATATCATATTGCATTTCATCGTATGCTTTTAAATTGTAATTATTCATTAATGCAGAATTTATTGATTATGTTATTTATTAACGCTTGATTTTGCGTAAATGAAAAATCAATATTGACCACTTAGTATAATTAATCGAATCATATTATTTATTTTAAACAAAGCATAAACATTGAAGAGTTTTTAATTAGATTTAAATATGTACTTAAATTAATAATTGAGCGAAACAGCAAATATAAATCATAAAATAATTCATTAAAGTATTTTCAAAATAAATTTAACTTTATGTCTCAATTCTTAATTTGAATTAATTATTTAATAATGCAGAATGTACAGAATTAGAGAAAGTTCCAATGATAGTGAATGGAATTGTATTCAAATCGTAATTACGAAATTCCTCTTTGAAAATATGCTAAATTTCCTAAAAACACAACCATCAAAATTATGCAATAAATCCTGCCGCGACTACGCATTTCTCCGAATCAGAAACCGAAATTTCTCATCTGCAGTATTTTTTTTTACCAACTTCGTCAATTTGCCGCTAGTTTGACTGCATTCAAATCGCGTGATGAAGAATTCAATTTTCGTTAGGTAGACGGAGACGCCCGCTGATGGATAAATAGAGAGTGCGAACTAGGAGGGTCAGGGTGAAAATGAGAAAAAGGAAAAAGATTTCCGTAGTGTGGAGCAACCGGGGGGACACGACAAAAACTGCCGCATGAAATCCTTTAATTAAACTTTCGCTTTGAAACTGCACGTACGTGCTTGTCCATAGTTGCACGGTGTCCAGGCGATGGCTTTTGTTTCACTTCTGTCCAGGTCGACAGCCATCCGATATCCGCGGGCGATTCCACGAGTTTCCCGGGCTCTCTTTTCTACAACTACCAACTGTCGCTTTAATCCGGCTTTATCATCAAAATAGAGATTCTCCCGCAGAATCGAAAGTTTAAACGCCACTGATAATGAACGAAGAACTATCACTAATTGCGATGGTTATTTGTTATGCGAGTGGAAATTGCTCGTTCAATTACGATACATTTGTAACCTATTCTTTATATAAAATTAATTATGCAATTCAATTTGATTTCTTAACATCCAACCGCATCGCGTGTTGCACTCTTCATTAACTTATTTGCAAATACGAACAACTGCTTTTTTCTTCAAACTTACAATACCACTAGTTTTCACTGATTTTCGTAATACAAATATGACGAATACACGGGATTGCATTTTAATAATTTATTTTAAAAAAAGGAAATATTTATTCAATTCTCAAAGAGTCTACCGACTATTAAGTTTATATATATCATTACTTTTATTTAGATTGATTATAATAACTTTCACTTTATGAATTCTGTCTAATATCAATGCACATTAAAAAATACTTTATAAATGAGTAACACGTTATTTTATATATTTTATTTAAAAATTTTATTAATCTAATAAAATTATTGTCTAATAATGTGCAGTAATTGATTTGCTAATTCTAGTAATAAAAAATTATGTTTACTTGGATATAAAATTTTAATAGCCATCTCCATTTTGAATTAATTAAATCTAAAGAATTTTTAAGTGTATGTTAGTATGGTTATAAAAAAACACTAATTAAAAAGTAAACGACATGTCGATATACTTGATCTTGAATTTCTTCTAAAACCTTTAATAACAAAATAAAGAAATTTTCAAAATTTTATAGAAAAAATTACAAGAAATTAATAAAAAAATAATAGAAGCAGCTGTACAAGTAGCTATATACTTTAGAAATTATAAAACTTAAATTATACACGGTCGGAAGGGATATTTAATTATTTACTTTCAAAAATGTAACAGTAACTAAATTTAGTCTATTAAATATAATTATTAATTGTATTATTATGCATTCGCTTGAAAAAGGATTATTTCTATAAAGAATGCATACATTTTTCAATTTTATACTCCAATATTTTTAATGAAACAAAATTTATATCTAATAAAATATATCCATAGACCAATAAATCGGTAATTTAATTATTCACAATTCAATGCTTGTTAAGACATAATTGAAATCGAGTAAAGAAGAATAACAAAAATAGTTTTGGGTTCTTTTAGAAAAATTGTTGTTATCACCTGATTTCTGCAAAAAATTTAAAGTAATGACGTCATGCTCTACTTTCTTTTCAGTTGTTCTATACGTAGCAAATAATCGTATTGTTGATTTCTTTTCCGAATTCTCCATTTGTAGTTCTATCAAAATAAAAGTTCAATGTAACTGCATTCACACAGCAAGTAAAATCATAAGACAACAATTTGTACAAATATAGGAAAAATATCAAGAAAAATAAAAAGTAAAAGAAAGTTGATTGAGCAGAAAAAAGTAAAAAACAATTTAAGAGTATCTTTGTGAATTTTGTTTCATCCATTTATCTCTGACTGTGATTTCATAGCTACATTTGCGACTGGAATAACTGTATATAAATTAAAGTTGCATCGAGATAATGGAAAAAAGTATTACTTTGATGAATGTTAATTAATAAAATTCTTTTTATAATGTACTAATTAGTTGAAATATCTTTAATTTATCATTTTTTCAATCTACATAATTTAAAAAAAAATAGAAAATTTCTTTTAATGCATACTTAATCACTGAATAGTAAAAAATTATTATTTACTGATAATACATTACATTTCTATTAAAAAATTAAAAGATAAAAAATGTTGAATTTAAATTAAAGTGATAAAATTACAGTAATTTTATATTCTCATTCAGAATTAAGAAAAATGTAAATTATACATTAAACCTGTATATTATATTTCACTTGAAAAAGTAGGATTCCTTGATAAATGTGTAACCATACTGATATGTACTTTGCTACAATAGATAATTTATATGAATTATTTGTTAAACTTGCAATAGAAAAATCTATGTATTACGTGAAATGGTATATTTAGTCTCAGTAATCAAATTGATAAAAAGTTTGTATTATGTGTGATTCGAGTATATGTATAAATTTGTAGTTTTGTCTTTCTCGTAAACAAAAAACAATAAATTTTGATCTCATTAAATTTTCGTAAATATATTTCTACTAATAAATACATTTACTATGACATATTAAACTAATAATAATTCTTCTCTAATTAGTATAATTTTATAAATTAAAGTAATATTGGAATTATTGAATAGTTGAATAACTTCATGTAACGAAGCAATAAAAAATGGTTTATGACCAAAATTTTAACAAAAAAAATTACAAAAAAATTATTAACTATATCTTAAAATTAATTTACGAGGAATTAAACAATAACTTTAATAATAATTTGACTTTTTTCAAATTAATTTCCTATATTTAATTGTACCCAAAATGTATTTAAAGTTGTAACATTTGATAATAAAAATATAAAATAATTATAGTCTATCATGAAAATTCATGTTTTTTTTTAAAAATAGAGAAAAATCAATAGACTATTTTTATCATTAATTACAGTGATTTATAAAACATCGATACAGTTATTCGAAATCGAACTTTTAATTGATTGAAAAACTATTAATTTAAACCTTGATAAATTGTTTGTAAAAAAATAAAATGAAATAAAAAAAATAAATTTATTATTATATTTTTATATTTATTAATTATATTTATTAATAAAGTACGGTTATATTCGAATATAATAAAAAAAATCTTTCTTTTGGTCTAAGGATATTGCACTATGGCACTAGTTTCTTATTCAAAACAGGTATTTATTCTTAAAGAAATAGAAAAAAAAATGTTTAAGATATAATTTTACCAATAAAATACTAAAGAACGTTATAAAAATTAAAAATCATAAATACATCATGTAATAAATAAATGTAGTAAATAAATAAATGCATAAAAAGTACGCTTAGATAAATTAACGTTAAAAATAGTTTTATAATATAAATTATGAATTATAATAGTTGTAAAAGATAAATTATAGAAGTTAAAAATAATTTTTTTTTTTTTATTTTGATTTTAAAACAAGTATTAATTTTACAAATAAATAGAGCTTCACTTGATTGCGGTTAAATTGGTAAGTTAAAAAATAAATTGATAGATAGATAGGTTATAAATTGACGAAATTAATAAAATATTACTTTATTTTTTAGATTCGGTAAACATTTTAACAGAAAAATGTTTAAACTACGTTAGAATTGCAGTTGAGTATATATGTCTTAACCATAAAGTCCTCAGATTACAAATATGAGAAGATGTTGGGGTCCTATTTCTTGAATTGCAATTAGTTAAGAGGAGAAAGTTGTATAAAAGCAAATGAACAAATAAAGAACGAAGCTTGATATGCGCGCCACATTTTATTGTGTTAGTAGCGTATTGCATTAAAAAGTTGCGTGTGCACATGAATTGGACCGTAATCCTAACCGGTCATAGTCGCGGTTGTCGTCGTTGTTGTCGTCGTCGTTGTCGTCGTCGTTGTCGTCGTCGTTGTCGTCGTCCTCATCGTCGTCGTCGTCGCCCTCGTCATCCAAGTCGCGTGACCGACTTTTGTCCGCAAATCCGAGCCGCGACTCCAATGAGTTACATTGGTATTCACACAGGTGCCCTCAAAAGAATTTATACCATAATTTTTATTCTGTAATGTAAAAATGTGGAGTAAAATACAGCTGCGGTATGTCGAATCTGTTTCACGAGCCAAGAGACTTCTTAACCACTGGCGACAACTTTGTATTTTCTTTCTTTTTGCGTGCTGATAAATAAATTGCGATGAACCAACAGAAGAAACTGCGTTGAACGCAATTATTTCTTTTACATCTTTCATTCGGAATAATTCGAAGCGAAATAATTTTATTCTAAATGAAAATTGTAGTTAATTCGTCTAACATATAAATAATTAATCATTTTTAGACAAATTAAAAAACACAATGATTTATTGTTGTCCAAAATAATTAATGCAAAAAAAAAATTTAAATGAGTTATGGATGATGTTAGGGTCGGCATTTCATTACATGCGTGATTGTCGGCTACACGGTGGATAATCGCAATTTACAATATCGATTAAACATTATGAAATAGAATGAAAATTATTATTAGCTTAATTTCCATAATTAGCTAAAAGGTGTACACCGTAAATTTTATTTTTACAGAGTTTAGTAATCTCCGTCGATAACTGTCACGTTTCTCACTACCATCTTGGAGGGTAATTGAAGCGGGTGCGATTAATCCAAGCTACAGAGGAGCGAAGCCAACCAAGACTCCATGCGGCGCCTCCCACCCACCCCCGCATAATTTACACAGAGACCTCGAGAGCTCCTGTAAAATAATTAACTTTGCTTCATGACATTACTAAATCCATTTCGCCAATACACCTTTCGCAATCCCCGACAAGTTCCTCGTCCCCACTACCCTTAATTAAGATTTGCTTAGGCTCTACGATAGACACCAGTTTGAGGGACACGGAATTTTCCGTTTCCCTTTCGATCAAACAACTGATCATTCGACAAACACACCGAATACATTTACACGAAACTCACGATAAACTTAACTATTAGTTTAATCGAAATTTTTATGAGTACTATGGAACGATTTGAGCCCCAAAGTCTAACATGCTGATATTGCAAAAAAAAGCAATGAATTAATTCAAACTTAAGAAACAAATTATGTAAAATATTTTCTAGTTAGAATTTTAACCTTTTTTTTGTCAAGTATAGCAGTTCGAAACAGCATGTACAAACCGTATCTTCCACATTTACTATAAAATAAATATCTGCAGTATCTTTCTTTTACAAATGTTTACATTTTTTTTTTTTTTTTAATCCAACTTATTTGCATATTCATTAATTAATAATAAATTATGCGTCTATAAGTCTTGTAATAATCAAATTTTACATTCTTAATTTAGGATATTTAAAAAATATTTCAATATTTTACATACATTCATTGTCCAAGATTATTTAAAAACTAACTTAATTATTTTATGTTATACTTTTAAAGACATTATTAAAAAAGGCAATTAATGCACTTTGTTATAGTTTAAATGCCTTGGAACTAGATTTTCAGATAAATTTAATG
This sequence comes from Eupristina koningsbergeri, assembly GCA_018907245.1. Classification (NCBI taxonomy): domain Eukaryota; kingdom Metazoa; phylum Arthropoda; class Insecta; order Hymenoptera; family Agaonidae; genus Eupristina; species Eupristina koningsbergeri. The sequence continues at coordinate 437,563 of JACCHV010002782.1, read as the reverse complement.
AGCAAATTAATGTGCAGTCTTAAAAAAGATCTCAATAGAATTGTAAATTGGATCTTATATCAAGATTTTAAATCATTTTGACATTTATTACATTAATTATTTATAAATATACGTTCGTACTTCTTTTATTCAACAATGTTGAAGATAATATTTTCCATAATTGTATATAATAAAATTGATAAAAAATTATTTTTAAATAGAACAGCCTTTTATAAAATTTATTACATATTATTTAACAATTTGCAATACTTATAATTTTTATAGTTCAGATAAACATAAACTTTTGATTGAACTAGAAAAAAAACGAATAACATTATTCTTTGTAATGGAATTAACAATTTAATGCAATTTAATATGACGTGAGAAAAGTTTTAATATCCATGATATGTGAAAAATAAATTTAATTTTGTTTGTTATTTCAGCTTTCATTTTTCAATCAATGTGTATATTTTGTTGTAGACAATATAATTATTCTCTTAATAATGAAAAAATAATTAAATAAATAAACAGAGCTTTATTGTAAATAATAATGCTTCGGAAAATAGAAAATTTCTAATTTTAAGTTATTTTTTGGCTGAATTAGTTTTTCACTATTATTCCTTACAATTTTTGTATCATTAAATAGGAATAAATATGCAAAAACCTAAAAAGAATATAATTTTTTATTCTGACATTTATTATATAATCTTTGAGCCGATTAAAATGATTTAATTTTGCTTAAGAAGGATTATGAATAAGTATACTTGGATATTCTTATCTATAATTCTTATGTTCTAAATTTTGGTATTTCTTCTTGCTTAAAATCTCAGTCTTTTCTTACTTTGTGTTAACATGGTTTTATTATTAAAATTTACTAACAAAATTGTGCAAAAATAATAATTATGAATTTATTATTTCTGTACGTAAGTATAAAATATATAATATGTAAGAAATTCATTGATATTTACTGATCTTCATTAAAATCTTTTATTTTAAATATCCAATAATTTACAGAAACGTCAAAAAAATCTTAGTTTTTAATTTTCTAAAAATTTATTTATTTTTTTGAATAATTTTTAATAGAACTTTTTTTAACAGAACCGTGCTTTCTAAAATATTCAATAGTTTTATTTCAAAGATGTTATTAGCCAATCATAATCGAATTATAAAAGTAAATGAGGTAAAAAGTAAAATTTTTATGAGAAATTCTAATGTTTATAAAGTAAACAAACGATTAATTTATCCAACAAGATCCGATAAACGTGCATTTAAAACGAAAAGAAAATCACGAGGTATATAGGTGTCTGAAACACCAAAAACAAATTGTTTAGTTAAGTATGACAAATTGCGCGTTGGTTTTTTCAGGTAGATTCAATCAGTTGAGCCCAAAGAAGAAAAAAACTATCAAACTGCGAGCAAGACAGTCTGAACTTTACAAAATAAAAACCAAGAGAGAGAGGCGAAGACACGACGAGCCCTTAACCCCTACGTCGACATAAACAACTCGAACGCAGTTAACTTGCAGCTCATTAATCTGGAAGTATCGCAGCTAATTGATACAAGTTCACAGGCCAACACACGACTGAGCACGATTTTCCGGACCCGATTGTACCCCCCCCCCCACAGCCCCTACTGCTGTATCGCACCTTCCGGACAATCCTTTTCAGGAAAAATGAAAATGGTTCCGGGGGTCGAGCGAGTCTTTTATTGGCAAACTGTCTCGCCAGTTCCTTTGATCGCGGAACATGAGACGTGCAATGCATTTTTTCTTTTTCCTTCGGCGATGGCTAATCAGTGGCAGGTAACGAACTCTTTAATCTCGATTTTCTTTTACATTTAACTTGGCTTGATCGTCGACGTGCGCGATGAGAACATTTTCATCTGTAATCCGCGCAAATTGCGGTACTATTTTTAGACATCAAATACGTAGATGAAAGTGGATAATGTTGCTTTACAAATTTAAAATTGCACAGTGTATCTAAAATGTAGACTAGTGTTATGTGGAGATATGAAAAGAGAAAGAACGATTTTTTTCGCTTCTAATATCCACATATTCACAGAATAAAAGGTCGTTAGTATAGATAAAAGTAGTTTATCTCGTTTTTTATAGAGTTTATCTAACAGGCTAACGAGTGGTTTCCTCAATTACTGTAACATTCTTTTTGGCAAGAAAAATGCGTAATGGTGGCGAAGAAAAAGGAGGTACTATGAATAGAGGAGCGATTAAAGAAAACTATTTAGTGTTTGCTGGTTATCTCATAAAGAGCTTTCCCGGCTTTCACCAGAGATAGAGGTGAAAGGAAGGGACGAAGCAAGGACTCGTCACAAAAAGAAGAGGCTGCAAAAATTTGAAAATCGGTTGCAGGTGGCTATTCCACACATCAAGGTGCGGTAACGCGGAGGCACCCGCGGAATTTGATGTCGTTCAATTAGGTCGCACTGTGCACGCGTGCACCAGGGCTGAAAAAGCTGGGTGTCTTGGAATCACGGGTCCCGGGTTCTTGGATCGGCACAGTGGGTGCCTGGTGCAGTCCAGGAATGCCGGTCGCGAGAACAGAGCAGCGAATTGGCGGCGAGCCACGCATTTGAATCCGAGCGAACGGTAACTCTCCATTCGCTGGTATTGGTGCTGGTCGACACCAACACCAACACTACCAGCCACTGGCTCTACTTATGTCAGCCACTGGCTAGAGATGCAATTCGAGCTACTAAATCTCCTCCCCCCCCCTCCGACTCTAACTCCGGCCGAGTGCCGCTTCTTTTTCACCTTATTCGCTTATTTCTCAAAGAACTAACTGTTCTCTCTCTGGAAGACCGAGGAGTTATCTTATGGGAGGCGATAAGAAAACACGCGATTTGGGTTCTTCGGTATTATTGCTCTTTTTGAACTCGAGGACCATTCCGAACACAACCGCATAGTCTTTCCATATGTTAATTGTTTCGATATCAACGACCAATACGTTCACCGGCACTTTTATTTTGTTTTCCTTTAATTCTCTTGAAAACAAAAGGATACTTTGTTCGCCCCCCTATCAACAGCTATCTTTCTATTTTAATTTATGCAGGAATCCTATTCTCTGCTTTATTTTCTCCTGCAAAGAATTCGTACAAGAATTTGTGCTAATTTCTTAACATGCTCACATAACACTGATGCCCCAGTATTACTGACACTAAAAGCTATTTTTTCATGAATTATTAATTGCTGGAAAAAACTATTTTTAGGCCAATAATTTTTGGTGTATCAATGCAATTTTAATACACATCTACTAAATAATATTAAATTACATATAATTTAAATCTATAAATTACACATGGTAAACATATCAACATAATGATATTTTCTCGCCAAGACTAGAATTACATTAACTATTATGCTATGACAAATATGCGATAAAAATACAAACAGAATACAAAGTTTGGATAAGTATTGGATAAAGCGTTCAAGTTACGTTAATATTCAGTATTTTTACATCTATTAATATAGACCCTCGTTCGGTATCTAATCAAAATAAAATCGCCCCTTGCATTTCATTCTCATCAGAATTAAAATATTTTCCCGAGAAATATTTATTTCACATTCTCCGGTAAAATTCGGTAATCTATTTCCCGAAGGCAACATAAATCATGAGTGATGCAGCATTTGCGAAATTCCTGATATCGAGTGGTGTTTGCATTCGGAACACACACACTTACCCGCTAAGTACTACCTGACAGATCATCCCGAGTCACTTGTCCGCTTGTTATCCAATTTCGTATTCCACTCACATTTCTCTCTATTCGTCCCTTTTTTCATGTTTAATGTTACTGTGATGAAAAATGGGCGCGGGTTCGGGTTTTTTTGTCTTAAGTAAAGCGCATATTATGAGCCCCGGCGTTCTGAATTATTCAAAAGAGGTGTATTGTACGGCGATGTGGATTCACATTAACAACTCTTTGTGTATGAGAAGAATCGATGGGAAATTTGGGGTAGAGTGTCTCTGGAATCTAAGCTCTTTCTATTTCCGCTTTGTTATGTTAATTAGGAATTTAATTTCGTTCTTTTGTATTGTAACTTAAGATACAATAAGAATAAATACACATTTTGGGAAACAATACACGACAAAATATTAATTGTTGTCATTACGTGTCCTATCTACTTCTAAAGAATCTTAAAGCTTCAAAATTCATTATTATTATAGTTATTTATGCTTTGTAAAAAATCATATGATGAATATTCAGTTTTAAAATTGTAATCAATACATTATAATCGTCATTTATTTATAGTTATGTGTTTGTAATGATTGTTTGTTGCGATTTTCTATTTTTTGGGAAAGATGTATTTGGTTTTTTTTCAAAGCATAATAAATAACGATCGGCAAAATGACCCTAAATTATGAATTGGCTATAATAGAGCTACGTCAATTACACGTTCAAACGTTCGATTAGATTTCTATTGCTCATACCTACTTTTACCCGAAGAGTATTGAAAACGAAGAAAACCCTTTTCCAGTTCTTCGTTAATCATCCATACGGAAGTAACAATTTATTCATTGTGCGAAATTTATAAAATTAATTTTAGTTCTATTAATAAGCGTTGTTCTCGATTAAACAAACTATTGGTTTCTCGGAAACTCTACCACGAACGGCTATTAATGATGCGAGATAAACATTTTCCGGCAAGTTTAGAAGTGACCGATATGCAGGTAACGCGTGCAAGATTAACCCACCTGCATCCGATCGAATAACAACGAAAAATATCCATATCAGTCAATTCCGCTTACATTTTCAATCTCTCAACTTTCTCACAGACCATCATCAATACTCGCTTCCATCTATCTTTGGCTCGTGTGTATGCCGGGCTTCCCTTTACAATCTATCTCTCCTCCTATCTCTATTCATCGGCCGAGCTATCCCTTTTCATTGGAACTTCTCGAAAAATCGAGCACGTATTTGGAAAGAGCAAAAGGGTAGCCCGTCCGAGGATTCAATACACCTCGGCGATTCGGTAAAGGATTACATAAAGGAGGAAACACTACGTGTGCCCCGTACGTGCATGGCCAGTAAATAATTTCCAGGTGCATTGATCCCTCCCCCCTGAAATAAATACCCGGAGGAGCGCTGGACCGACCGAGGACAGGACTTTCTTTTTCTCGACACGAGTACACACGACAATTACTTTTTCGCTCCTTTTCTCCTCCCCTCAACAACGGACCTCGGGCTTTCGCTCGTGTACGTGCTCTTTTGTTTTTCTCGGACATTCGACACTTTACGCGGAGCTGAATCGACCAGCATCCCAGCATCCGCTACTCGCACTCAAAAACCCACAGCCATTCTTTAATCCGATCCCTCCTCCTTCCCCCCCACCCGACATTAGCAACAGATTTTATCAAATGCTCGGCAATGGATTCGGTCTTGCCTAAAACACTTCCTACCCTCCCTTCCGTGTGTGTGGGTGTCAGAGTCACACGTGCACCGCCTCGTTCTATTTTTAAACCTTCGATATTAAAAAAAAAAAATATAGAAAATAGAAGGAGCATTGTATTGAAACGGTCTTATTTTCCCTTTTGAACTTCTATTTGGATAAATCATAAGACAAGCGAGCTAATTTAATAGAAAATGTTGTGGTAATGCGAGCGCAGCTGAACGTATGAATATAATTTTAATTGAGATAATCTTTTAAATTCCAGTTTCAAAATCAAGAGTCATAAAATTTCCACAAAAAATTATTCGCTCTGATGCAATTTCGCAAGACGCTAATTCGGTTGTTATGATTTGAACAACAAAAGTCTTGCAAAACTTCTAATAAAGTAATATCTTTTGTTAATACTACATAATATTTTTATGTCGTTTAATAATTAGCAATAATAACGTGAATGGTTATAGTGTTTAAGTTCTAAGAAATATAAAAAGATAAATTAAAATTTATTATAATAATAAGAATATTTTTTATGAAATGGCATAAAAGTTAGGATACTGCAATCATTAAGTAGTTAGAAACAGGAAACAGTAATTCGAATAGGACGATATGACTGAGTGATCATTTCCTTCTCATATCTACTTAAATTTTGTTCTCGATACTTTCTAATGGCGCATTAAAAAGCATGGAGCAATGTTACTTTATATATATATAATATTGTAGCTCGGAAAATTTGCCCCAAACGCTGAATACAGGAGGAACTCGTAATATTCTCAAAGTTTTTCCAGGCGTTAAAGTAACATAATAACACTAGGACTTTATTCGACCATTCGCGCATTTATTTTGATTATTCGAAAGCTCAAGAAGGTTCGTTAACCTCGATTTTTAACGCCCGACAGTCGCCAACCACTCGCGAGATAAATGCTGTAAGAGCGATAGCTGAAATTCGCAGATGTGTGGGTTAAGCAATGTGGACATTAGGTTTTACGCGCGAATCGTACAAGGAATGCACATTCTCGCGCTCATCTCATCTCTCCCGAGACGAAAAAAGTAATTGTCGAGAGTCAAAGTTCAACGACTCGAGGATCATCAGCTCCGGAGTGAAGCGAAATTGCTTATCGTCTCCTTTCGCCGAGGACAAAGCCTAAGTTAAAAGCGAGGGGAGTTGGATTAAGAGGATTAGTCGCGATGTTGTCGCTCTCTTTCGAGATTCCTTTCGAGCACGTAACCCACTGAGCAACTCGTTCGCGAATTCGCGCGCAGCAAACTCTCGTTAACTCCGCGACTGCCCTCACTTTCCAAGGTCACAAGGACAAACTAAGATCCTGGGGGAAACATTCGCGGTTGCCGTTATCGTTAATGGGTCTTAACTCGCCGCCCCACCCACCCCAATGTTGTTCGCTCACAACTCGCGCGTTTTGACTCGAGACCAAAGCCTTTTGGCTGACTCGAGCCAACCTAAAGACTCTAACTGTATATCCCAATATTTAAGTGCTTATTTTCCTCGGCAGATACCACGGGAGAGGAGGAGAATCGGTGATTCGTTAAGGAGAACGGGTTCCTCTCGGCTTAAACATTTTTATGGTAAATTATTGGGTGTTTTCTCCTCGCGCCAAAATGTATTCTCTTTCGTAATCGCCCCTTTTTTTGGCTTATACTGAAAGAGTGTCATCCGCTAATTAAATCCTAAGATTTCGCACAATTGACGAGGCAAAGAGAAATAACAGACTAATTTGTGTATATTCGTTTAAATTACACATTTGATGTCTTGGTTATGACGATTTAAATTTAGCCCTCGAGCAAAACCGTTTTCGTCAATTTTTTTTAATTGGCATTAATAAATCTAGGGTAATAAATGGGAATTTTGATAAACCATTCGTGGTACCAGCAGCTCGTCTATTCTAATTATTAGTAATTTTTTAATGAATTTGATAAGAATAGTGATATGATTCTCAAAGCGCTAAATTGGAGAATGAAATAAAATGGAGAAAAATAGCTGAATTCTAAGGCAGTGATAACTTTAATTATCATAATTTCTCTAACATTAATTTGCGTACCAGCAATGAAACTCATGAAAAAAAGAGCATAATGATAGAGTTTTCAGACTTCCTACATTAAAATAACAAGTTGTAGGCTCAGCCCTACGTGTATAGTTAGCATCGCATAGCGGTTTCGATCCACTTGGAAAAGCCAAGTCCGATTCATATTTTCTTTCCTCGGTGATGCTCGCATTCGCCAGCGTCGCTCACGCAGAACCGGAAATGACTCGAGCCAAGTTAATTCGCGTGTTTCGCTATCGCGACGAGAGATTCGCGAATAAATCGGCACGAGGGTGAGTGGATCCGCGAATTTGCATTTGTCCTACAAAAACGTCCACAACACCGCCCGAGCAACCGTTTTCTTTTCTCCGGACAAATAAATCAAACTATTTTAGTGCGTGTCTAGTACGGTCTAAAGAGGAAGTAGCCATTTTTATCATCGCAAATATGAACAGGAGTGGATAAGAAAATATTGAAAAGGGTGCTTGGAACTTTTTTTAATCCCTCACTTAACATACTGTTGATGCTACTATTGAAAAATTAAATCAAGTGTTGTAAAAACATAAGTTATCTCGATCGCGGATATTTTTCAGAAATTGCTCATTTTATAGTCACAAGAACTTGAGGAGTAATATTACGGGTTGCTTAAGAGAAATTTTACGATCATTATCATATCAAATCTTCGTTTAAAGGGAATAAAAGTAATTGTGAAAAAATTTATTTTTTTCTAAATTTAACGGGAATTTCTTTAATTTGCATAAAATTTACCTATAATTTTTTCATTTATGCGTCTGACAAAAAGCAGCATTACTTATATTTTAGTAATCAATTTATATACAAGTAAACTATTTTTAAAACTGAAACGCGAGAATTCGAATACAGAACAGCGGCTAATGCAGATTTTAACACCAATACTTTGTTTGCGCTTGTGTACGTCTATATAAATTGTAATTTATGGGTATGTGTTGTAAATTCAATTCAATTCAAATGCTCATTCATGCAAGACTAGACCTATACATAAAAATAGATCAGATATAAATAGAAGCAAATTTATAAATTTTTAAGTCCTTATAGTCCTCATATTTCATAATGCCATAATCTAGTTTTCAAATAGGAAGATTGATCGATCAGTCCGATGGCCAAGACTACGAATGAACTGTTTTCAAGTCTGAATCCTTAAAATTTCTATATCTTAATTTACATTATGTGTTTCCGGGTTATTATTTATAATAAGCGATCGTATTCTTCGGCTTGAATAAAACATTTGAACAGTGCAGAAGGGCCAAAGAAGCCCATAAAGTTCGTTCTGAGCGCGAAGTTGAAAACGCAGAGAATTTGTATTGGGGAATGAGTGAAAGAGTACCGAAGCCTTCTGTATAACATCATAATCTTTAAATATGGATGTACAGATAAGAGCATTGAGAATTATTTGTAAGCGATCGCTATAAATCAGAATTGTAGACACCGATAGAAGCAGAGGATTACACTTTAAAATACTCTGACATTCGAATAATTCAAGTTTCCAAATACTGAAAGTTTCATGCATCCTCTGAGCTTAGAGGCAGTTACGAGCCGTCCGCGAAGAGGATATATAGGTCGCACGTGCTACCAGGGAACAAGTGCAGAAATTGAGACAAACGCCACGCCCACCACGAGGGCCTTATTACGAAGGCAATTGTCAGGATCTCCGGGTGCCTCCACATCTTCCGACTCGCACGCGCACGCACGGCCTTTGGGAAATGGCATCGTGGGAGCGGAAAACCGGGAAACCCTCGGACTCGCCATTTCCGTGTCGTGTCGCGCGACAAAAATTAATTTCCCGATGGCTCGTTTTTAATTCTCGCCTTTAGGCACCGACACCCGTCGTCGCAACCGCTCGCTCCTTCCTTCAAAATTTAAAAATATCTTTTAACTTTTAAACTAGTCTCGCGCTATTATTTTGACCTCCAGTGAAAAAATAACTGAGTTTTCACTGCAAAAAGTGGAATACAAATTTTCCTATATAAAGTAATGATATTCAGGAACAAGTTTTTCGAGTCTCGTACAATAGAAATTCATGATATATTTTTTCGATTATATTTAGGCGTTTAACAAATTTAGCATACCTACCCAATATTCAATTTTTACCACGAATAATTTCTAGCTATACCAATATTAAAATAGTTACTGCGCACAAAAAATCAGTTTTTTTAATGTCTTTTAATATTTATGAATTCCACTTTTTAAAGGTGATATTTTAAAAATAATATTATTTAACAATTCATATGAGTTAGAATTTGCAGGATAGCATTTAAAATAATGATTTGAATTATGTTCATATATATTATTCATATTTAAAGTTACTTTAAAAATTTATCTCTGAAAGTTTGTTTTTGCAGGGTTTACTTAAAGTTTTAATATTCATTATTACTCAAAAATGTTCACCTTCATACTAAAATTTAATGGGATTTAAGCATAAAAAGAAAAATTTTTAAACTGGATTTAATAGAGGTCAATATCAAAGACTTTTACTGAATATAATAGCGGGTGAACATGAATAATTACTTTTTTTGTCTTCGTGCTTCAATTATGCGTGGGAAGAGGTACACATGTGCAGTGAGCCTTTATCTTTTTATCTTTTTCTATCTCACATATCAAAATCAAAAACGAAATAAAGTATAATATTACTGCTATTAAGAAAAGTAGTTGGTCGAGTATTTTGTAGTTTGATTAATGGAATCATGTTGTATTCTTATTTTAGCAATGTAAATCATATGGCAAGTATTTTGTAGGTTAATCATGCACTTGGACTCTATCACATTGCGACAATTATGGCTGAATGAATAATGTAGAGAATTGAGTGACACGAATGTATTCGTGTTAATGCCCGTACAATGTTTTACACGTACTAACTGTACATGAAAATACTTCAAAACACAAAAGTTAACATGATTTGTATTATTAATCTTTATCTACCTGCAAGATAAATTTATCCAAAGGTGAATTTTCATTTCATTATTTCATTAGACGCACAATCTAATATATTTTTTAATTTATAAAATGACTTTAAAAAAATCTTGCTTCTCTAATTTTAATCGAAGGAAATACATTGAAACTGTATCGGTATATATATAATTAAAAGTTTCAATATTAAACATTATTTTTTCACGATTTAATTGACAGGTTAAAAAAATGACTGATAACTTTTCTTACAAAATTTTTTATCCTGGGTAATTATGTTTAATAAATGATTGTTATTAAAGAAAAAACTACCGGGGTAGTGAATTGAAGCATTGAGTAAAAAATTAAATTAACGCAAAATAATCTTATAAAAGTATTGGTTTGAGCAGCTAAAAAAATGGGGTATCAGTTAAAGGAAAGTTGAGACCGGCACTTTCATAAACGGTCTATTAAATAAATATAAAATTGAATTGGCTGCCGAAAATCGTGATAGCGTTAACCGAGGAGAAAATGAGCAAAAGTACCACCGCAGAAAAGTAAGAGTGAACTCCAGAAGAAAATATCGGAAATGTAATGTTATGCTCGAGGGGAAGAGGGTCAGCGTCAAAGACGAGGTTTCAGACCTGAGCTTTTAGCTACCACTCGGACAATGGGAACTCGGGCCCCCCGACGCCCCCATAATTATTCTCGAGAGGGTCATGAACCAGAAAGCCAAGTGACTCCCTGGTCCCAAGGTTGTCTGCTTATTTATCATGCGTCCGTTGAGCGCCAGGACTTCCGGCGACCCGCCGAATACGATCCGGTTCACGAGCAGAACCTCGATTCTTCCGTTCCGAAGGCTGAAAAGGTGCGAAGGCTCAGGAGGTACGAAGGCAACCTTGTCTTTCCTTCTACCTGTCTTTACCTGCTGGGAAGGGATATTAGAAGACGAACTCTTTGTTTCGATTTTTTTAATTTACACCGCAATTCTTACTGTCTCGAGGAACTTTTACTTTTCCCTCCAACAATTCACTTTTGCGAAATTCCTAATTGCTTTAATTTGTTCGAAACGTCTTTTGATTAATTTAAGATAGTGAACTAACGACTTTTATCTTTTCCACCTGAGTTATGGCAAAGTTTCCTTGAAACATTGAGTTCATTTTAAATTATTTTACATTGCAGAGTGATAAATTTTTAATTAAATCGTTCGGTCAATTCTCTTCAAAGAAGTAAAACCGTGCCACGCGTAATCGAAAGCTGTTGCAGTAAATTTAATTTTGCACTGCTATTAGTAAAATGCACGTGTGTAGTTTTTCACCAAATTCATCAAAACCAAGTACATCAATTTTAAAATTTACAACGAAGTAAATTTATTGTAACATGCTCAATTCAATTTTTTACTCATTCAAAATAATGTTTCATTGTAAAAGCTACAAATATTCAGTTACATACTCAACAATTTTAACCAATATATCAAATTCGCGGTTACGTTGAACAGCTTGTTAATGTACGATTCAAATAACTCATATGACGTATTTTCTCTGTAAATTTTAGTATTTTTTTAAGAATATTTGTAAAGGGCTGTTTTTAGTAATAACAAAAGCAATTAATTAAAATTGAACGATTCAAAAACAAATGCACAAATGGAGAAACTTGAAGGTAAACCACTCAAAAATAAATGAAAAATATCATAATGCGATCAATTCTGGAGCATCCTTATGACTGACGGAATTTACCAGATACCAACGGTGTTTTTTGCACATCAACGATTTTGATGAAAACCGCGAAAATTACTGAGTATCTTGTTTGTTCGACTAATCAGTCAAGTGTACATAGTAAGTATTATTTGCTTTTTGAACGTTTTATTGCACCCAATTTGGTGGCTTTTTCAGATGTAACTCGAGAGGAATATATAGTTGCGGATCAAATAACGAAATTTTAGCGAAGGCAAAGTTCATCAGTTGTAATTTAAAATTATTCGTAAATTATAATTACGATAAAATGATAAAATTAAATTTTATTTGGATTAAAATATTCTTACGTAATTTAAACTTTTTTTTTAACGATTACGTGTAGCTAATTGGTATATATATATATATATAATTTCCGTACAGTAATAATAATCATTTTAATCCATCTCAACATCCTTTTTTATATTATACTTTTAAAAGTAGACGGTAGATTTAATCTTAAACAAGCTTTTGCTTGCATAGCTTTAAAAAAAAAATGAAATTCAAGATACTCGAATAAAAACCGTTCATTTTTGCACAAATCACAATATAACAGAAAAAATTAACACATTAATCTTGCCGTGAATAATAGTCCAATTTCATAGTTTGTGCAGAATTCTTTATTGTTCAATTTCTATCAAAGTTCAATTATACAAAGTAGATATTAAACAAAATAAACCGTAATGAAAGAGTGCTCAAGCCTTAAGTAGACATTACTTTGTAGTTGCTCATAAAGTCAAGTGCTAAAATTAATCGTCAGGCGCTGAAGCGTAGACCTTCCTCAGAGGCTCTTCTCGCAGACAAAGAGACTCGACGATACACGTGATGACGAGGGCAGAAGTGAAACCGATGATGGATACTTGTCACGCACCAAAGAGAATACGATATTTGGCAAAAACTACGGTGGAAAAAGTGCCACCTGCAAATTTTCGAGTGCGCATTTGCCAAAATTAAGTTTGCACTTTTCGAGGCGAAGGCGGCGTGGGCGAGGGATCACAGCTGAGTTCGCGTGCCAAATTGAAACAAAATCTCCCGCCTCACGCGCTATTATCAATTAACTCGCAATTACCGAGAAAGTGGCGGAGGGGGGAGGGGGTAGGAAGGGGGTAAAGAGATTGGCGGCCGACGCCTAGCCTTTTATGATAATTGAGTGAACTCGAACAATTGTCGCATCGCCTTCATTGCAAAGTGTCAGAAAAGTGTGCCGCGTTTCAAACAATAGCTTGTAGAGGAGTGGACAAGGGTTCTCCGGATATCTTTGATTAGAATTGATAACAAGAAGGACTTTGTTGTTTCGTGACAAAAGATGCATTTTCCGTTTTCAAGAGTTCTTGAAATTCCTTTAGAAGAGCCGCGTCCATTGTGTTCCACCTGCACTTACGAAGTAGCGGTGAAAAGTTGCGTTTATTTCGTAAGAAGGAAATTAAATGGTTGTGTTAAAGGGTCACACGTGTCATGGAATGTCACGGAAGTGAATTCGAGGTCTCAGTCTGAGAATATCGACTAATCTCAGGCTGCATTGTATTTTTAATCATGTGGTTGGTTGCAAGTGGATTTGTAGCAAAGACGGGAAAGTAACAAAGGGGGAAGCCATGTAAACAGGAACCACCTCGTTTCAGATATTATGGGTTGAGGTCCGGAGGCCGGAAAGAATAATTTATCTCTCGCGATTAAGAGATTAATAAATGAATATGGGGCTTGGCTCATTTTGTTCCTCGCAGTCTCGCTAAAATATAATGTTCCGTAGGAGAAATTTATTTCAAAACGCAATCGCGTGATGTGCGATCTTTTAATTTTCGCGATGACGCTCTCGACTTTCATCTGGTTTTCTATGGAATATTCCCATTTACCCAGCCAAGTTTATTTTTATAGAGGTGCTCTTTATATCCCCTTCATATCATTAAAAACATTCTTAAAATGGCACGCTGGCGGAATTTTCATCATTTCATTATATTTCAACAAAAAAACAAAAAATCCATTGCAGCTAATGTAATTTGTTGGTACAAAATGTAACTGAAGAAAACCAATAATCATTTTATATTGAATTCCTATAGATAAGACTGATATTGTGATGATGTCGATGCATACCTAACTATATATTATACATTCGTTTTACTTACAAAATTTTAAATAAAATTATTAAAATTTATTTTCTTTGTTGAAGTAAAAATTCATTTAACCGACAAATATAAAACTGAATAATAATTCATTGTTTTCTAATATTTCTAATGTTAACAATGAGGTTGCATTTACACTTATAATTTTCTTTAAAAGCAAAAACAAAGCTGTAGTGTGAATAAATTTTAATATATACATAAATTTACACACATTATAGTAATATAAAACTCATTTCATTGTATTATCTTAAGCGAATTACACTGTCTTATTTAATATTAGGTAATTCGCAATATTAAAATTTATAAATATTAAAAATATATCTTTATACATCGTTTATTAAATTAAAAAAAGAATGTTGATGTAAAAAAATTATAATTAATTATTTTTTTTTCATTTATATATATATATTAAGCTATCCTATTTATATAATTTTATAATCAAATTTATATCAATTTTATAATTTAATAATAAAAAGAACAAACTAAAATATCAAATTCGAAACAAATATGAAAATAAAATATAATTATGTTTATTTTTTTATTCTATTAGTGATGTTAAAAAACATTCATATTATATTAAATCTTATTAAAATTGAAATTTAAAAATTTATTTTTCACTCTTTTTCCAACAATATCTATCTTTTTTTATAATTGACAACATAAATCTAAAAATATTTCAAACTGATAAAAAAATTTTTCATTTAAACAAAAAAATATATTCAAGTATTCAAACCAAAATGTATGCACGAAACAATAAAAGTTTTATGAACCATTAATATTTATGTGTCATGATATTTTGAATTACGATTAAAATACAAGCAAATTACATGTACGTATTGTAAGTAACAATTACATAAAGTGGTTGAATGGTTTAAGCATAAAACTAAAGTATAATTTAAATATTGTGTCCGTTTTCAATATGCCTTCAAATAGGGTTCAAAAAAATATTGTAGTATTGTTAAGTTTATATTATGTTAAATTAACATTAACAAGCTTCGTTTGAGAAAAATATTTTTTTTTATATTTTACAATAATAAAATAAATTTAATTTAATCAAAGTTTTAAATTATTTTAAACCATATATTTAAATTCTGAAATAAAACTTTGCTCAAAATTCTAATCCTCTGATATAAATGTAAATAAATTTTTACAAAATTTATTATGTTGATAATAAGTAACTGAATTATTACATAAAGTTTTAAGAATGAATCTAATAATAAATTAAGATCACTGTACTTTTTAAATATTGGAAGAAAAAAAATTAGAAAAAATTAAATAAAAAATAAAAGTATGAACCTGAAAGTTAAATATCTGTAACACATTCCTTCATTTGAATTCTTGTGAGATATAAATAAAATTGTTCCATTTGGCAAAGACCACATAAAGTGTCAGCAATTCATAGCGCTAGATTTCATACTTTTTTACATCTGTGAAGAATTGTAGAAAGAACCACATTTATGAATGTGTAAGAAGTATGAAGTATTCAACAAAGTATTTTAAATAAGATTAATTAGATTTGCTCTAAAATATGTGGTAAAAAAGCAAATATAAGTCTTCTATATTACGAATTTATTGATTTTTAATATGTGAAAGTAATGCTTGAGATAGAGATGATCAAAGACGGAATTTAATGTCGCTATCCCCCTTCTTTTCAATTTTCTCTCTCTCTCTCTCTCTGTCTCTCTTTACCTCTTTTTCTCATTCCTACAATAATTTGTAATCAATACTTCTATTTCTTTTCTTATTCACATTGTAGCTCATGTGTAAGTTTTTAATGGAAACAAAGAATAGTTAAAGCCAGATAAAGTGAATATGATTTTGGCGTTATAGATTTGAAAACAAACTACAAACTCTCTGGGATAATGTATTTTTGCGTGTCCAATATGATTCTGACGAAACGATTTGGAATTGTAAAATACAATAATGATAATGTATTCTAAGAAAGAATTTTTAAGAAGGTAATTCAACATGGAAAGAGTGAATAATCAGCAGTAAAGCTGAGGGACATAGAAAACAAATCGAAGCAAAGTAAGATTTTAACTATATTGGAAAAATGCAAATATTTTTATGGGTGCTATAAAAGTTCGACTAGATGTTAAAACTGCAAATAATTTAATAAACGCATTTAGTGAGTAAATTAGTTTGTTTTTTGTAAATGTGGTATTATATATCGAAATGTTATTTTTATAATCATAATTATATCAATGTAAAATCATAAATATTATTTTGAATAATATAAAACCGATATAAATGTTTCTACTGGCAATTTAGTCAGCATGAAAATTTGCTTGGTAATCACAAAGTTGTGTGTGTTAACGGATGGAAAGTCATAAACTTACGTTTTAGCTTTGTATTAAAGTTTTGGTATTCCCAAACTAAAGTGTACGACTTTACCGATACCAATCTTGAACACTTGTTTTTCAGACCAACTTGGACCATTTATATCGACTCGAAAATGACGTAGGAAATGAAAAAATAAAAAAAATATTACATGCGAACTGTAATTTTTCATTTGCTTATGCATCAATAAACATTTAACTATTTTTTTAAAGAATTAATTTTTGTATAATTCATTTTTATGTTATTTCATGTAATTTAAAATTTGTTAGTCTTAACAGTGTTAAAAATTATGTCTTAATTATCATTAATTATATTACTTTTGTATTATTAATCAAAAAATCAATAGCTTAAATTTTATTGTATGCAAAATTCTTGTTTATATAAATTATTTAAGTATTTTTTCTAATATAATGAAAGAACAAATTAGAATTTCTACTTTTGAAAAATATATTATAGAACTGATGTCATATTGCATTCAATTGACTATATATTTTTTGGTGTTCATAATTTTATTAAATTAATGTCCTTGTCACCAAAAATTTGCTAAAATTAAACACGTATTTGTATGAGTAATATCATTCAGTATAATTCTGTAACATTTACATTTTCATATTAATGAATGATCAACAGGTGTAAATTACTGGAAAATAATTTAAAATCCCTGGCTAATATTTCGAGGCAATATTATTTTTAAAAAATGAATGAAAAGCTAAACGAAGAAAAAAACATACGTATCCAATTTAAACTTAACAAATTATTGCGTCAGTACATTCATGCATTTTATACCATTCAGTTCTACCAACTTTACTACAATCGAAATAATACTTTTAAAAGATAAAGAAAAATGTTCGCACCCCGAAGGAACTCCCAGAACCACCTCCAAAGTCATTAGTAAAAAATTTGCAATTCTGAATCCAGTCTGGTCATAATTTATACGAGAAACGATTGCGACGTCAAGGGTCGAGAGAAATGCGGGAAGGGGATAACGCACCCTCCAATCTTTCAAGACCCCATCCCTTCAATACATTTAACATGCGCCGTTGCACCCTTGTATGCATTCGTTCTCTTGGCTCCAAACCAAAAAACTTATTCCCCACACTTATTCTTACGAACCAATACTCTTACAAGCCATCGCCATATTTTATGTGTTTTTCAAGGTCTGAATATTCGTTCTAATATTTTCTTGAAAATTAAATGAAATTAAACGAGTAAAAGTCAAATGCTACATGATTGTCATATTTTAAGTCTTCTAATATTTATTTATATTAATCGTGCTTTTTCCTTGTAATTTTGATCAAATTAATTTTAATAATCTCAATTACCAAAATAAACATGCATATACCCTTGACGTTTCATTTTCTGTAAATTATGTTAGTTTAATTTCGTAGTCGAGTGACTATTGCTTCATCTATTTTTCACAGACATTAATTTACAAATTAGTTTTCATATTAAATATTTTCTAGTTGATAAATTTAGTCGTTTGAACAAGTGAGAATTATAAATTACAGGTGAATTTGTATTATTGTAGATAATTTTCTCTTTTCCATATGAAATAATTGAATTTTTTGGAGGCTTTATATTTTAATTTATATAGGATTATTTTTATTTTTTTTAATATATACGGATTTATTGACAAATTAATGTTCTAATTTCTACTATAAAATAGTATTTTCTATTAACTGAATTTTACACAAAATTCTAATTTACAGCTGAATTTTGAATTTTTTAAAAAAAAAGAAAAAGAAAAAAAATCGTAAAATATAATATAAATCACCTTAACTTTAAAATTCAACGTTTATCCATTGTTTAAAATTTTAAAAAGTCGGATTATTAAATACTTTTCTATTTGGAATTTTCTTTTTCGAGGACCACACCTTAATTTTAAAATATATGTTCGTAAAAGAATTTTATGATAGGGCAAAACAATTATCCTTGTGAATCGATTTATTTAGTTACCGTCGTTTTCAAATCTTGGCAGATATTTCTTAATAAGAAAAAGCTGTCGTTGCAGTGCACAAATAGTTTACGCCTAGAATTCGACTTCATTTTCCGACTAGCTTTACTCATCTTAGTTTATGGTATTACACGAATTTACTAAAGTGATTACTTCCTTGCACATTCTGGAAATATTTCCGAATGCTTTATAATTTGAATAAAAAGTATTCCAAGTTGTTTATTTGATTTTAAATAATTTTAATTTACGAATTGCGTTATTTTTTACTCATGACTTACTTCATTATTATATTATTCAATTTTTAAAAAAATATTTATAATTTTAATTAGTGGTTTTAAATTAACATTTGGTATTTTGAAAATAAATGATTCAAATGGGAAAGTTATTGACAATTTTTATAAAATAATTTATAATTCTCATTGTGTGAGCTTATACAATAACATAGTAATGTGAAATTAGTGAAATTAATTATTTGTATGTTAGGCTTAAATTGCATTTATATTTTAATTGGATATATATTTGATATATTTCTAGTGTAAAAAAAGCAATCACAATAAATATTGTTAAATGTTACACACAGAGAATGTGTTACGCGCATTTCTTGTAAAGCGGAACCGTATAAATTACATTTGGAATAACACCGTTTGTCAAAACGAAAATTTAATCCAATAATAATGACGAAAGCTTAGCTCGCTAATTGAAATTATTGTTCATTGTTAATCGCCCGAGATTATAAGATTAAAAATCTCCTAATCCGTTCGATCGTGCATTCCCAAATTATCGAATCTTTTATTATTTATTTTTGTCCTTTTCACCTAGATTTCGAGAGAAACCAATTAACGAAGACAATGGATACTGAAATCATGTGCACGTATAAGGAAAAAAGGAGCAAATTTTAGCCAAAGGTATACCTGGGGAATAGAGCACTTCTACGAAATCCTTGTAATAGGTAATTAGAAGGGGGTCGAGCCAAAACACCCCAATTTCCATTGGTATTTGAACTCTGGCTTTGAACTCGCAAGTTAATAACAAGATGACAAGACTATAATGTGCAGGTAGAAGAGCTTGTCCAAGGTGGTATTAGGTAAATGGTATATTGAAGTAAGAGCCTTTATGCTTTTCATCGAGGTAAATCGTAAAAATGGGTGAATGAGAGGCGTGTAAAAGGTGATTCTCAAGTTTGTGTTTTAACTGTACCCCACGCGTGGCGAAGCTAACGAAGCGATGACTCGTCGTCGCGCTCGGGAAGGAAAAGCTTGGAAAAGCGCGGGAAGGAAAATGCCGCGAGTGACGAAAAAAGAAAAGAGTTAGAGGAGAGATCGATTAGCGGGTAGGAAGGAGAGGTAGATCGAATGCTGCAGCAGCCGCGCGACTCCACGCATCCGGCAGAAATAAGGTGGCCCTGGAACTAACGGTACCATTAGTAGTCCAGTGACTTAGAGGAGGAGAAGGAGGGACGAGGGGGAGGAGGGGGGAGGGATTCGTCCCGCGGTCCATCGATGCCGCTGACCCTCTTTCCGCGATCGATCATCTGTCCCTCCTCCTCACTCGACTAGTCGGTGCCCGAGGTGACGAGGACGAGGAGCTTGCGGCCTCCGGACAATCTCCGCTCCCCTCCCCCTCCCCCTTGCCACCGTATCAATTGCAATATCTTGCTCTTTTCCCCTCGCATCCTCATCGTTCGGTTACCTTCTTCTCTTCGATGGATTACATTTACCCATCAAGGGATCGAGCCAGTTTTAATAATTAATCGCTACGGGCCAAAAAACCCACAACTAGATTCCGCACTCAGTCTCATTTTGCATTCAAAATTTATTAGATCCAACAACAATTTCCATGCAGTCGTTATCGATGTTACGTTACAACTATTTGTATCAAACTTTACATCAAAATGAATTTTCCGTCAAGAATAATAATTAATTGCACGGATATACGCGATGCTATCTAAAATTGAGCTCGTACATTATTTCGTGTCTCCTTTAATTCTCGTGAGAGATATTCGTCAATTAACCTTACTTGTCATATATCTTGATTATTTTAATACAATTAGCTCATAATTTCCATACAAATTCACATCCTTTATTGACAATATAATGTCGCTCTTTTACGCAAGCCTTAATAACATATTGCAAGAAAGAAAAAATAAAATACATTTGATGTTAAACAAAGTAAATCGACAATCGAATCGTTTCAACTCTTTTTTAAGTCTCCACCGTTTAGTTTCTAGAATTTTTTACCTTCAAAAACGAAAACAAATATTTGAAATTTCTGTTTGAGAGGGACTCTCTGGATTCAGTCGGTAGGATTATTGCTCAGTCATTGTTTGATTTCTTACACGAAAGGACAAAAACCAACCGAGTGTGAGCGCCAACAACTTTTTCAATGATAAAAAATTCAAACTAAAAATTAGAGATATTTTTTAATGACTCGTCTTTTATTCACATCGACACTGTTTAACTATTATATTTTTTTTAAAACCTCTTCATAAAAATTGTGCTTCAAAAACATAATAATAACTTATAAATTAATAATTGATTATGTAATGGAAATGTAATAATGTACAGTGTGATGAAATATAAAAAGCCTTTCTTAATTAAATACAATACTTTATTTTGAAAAATTTTAAATATTTATATTTTAAAATATATATATTCATAATATTATTATTTAAATTATTTTTAAAAAAAGATAAAACTACTTATAGTTTACATACGGTATACGGATTAAATATTAAGTATAAAATTTAAAAAAAATTTTATTAAATAAATAATAACTTTTTAATTATTATATATTTAATTCATGTAAAATTAACTTAAACATTGTTAAAATTGTTCGAATTAGTTGATTATTAAAAACGTCACGGTAATTAATAAGTTTTTTAAAATATTAAAGTTACAGTACATTGTGTATTAAAGTTCACGGTATGAAAAACATTTTATACAGAAATTTTTAAAGAAGTTATAAACGGACATAAAATAAATGTCAGATCTATTTCGCTTTTATCCTCATCTCGAATCGATGCTCATTTTTCTTCACTCACTTTTGTTCTTTTGCGACGTACGAAGTATGAGTTCATTTACTGAAGCGTTGAAGTGAAAAAATACAAAAAAATGTTTTATCAACAATTGCAGGTCTGATGATTTTTACTAGAGTACAGTGTTTAATGATTTTATAAAGTTGTTTTAATGTTCATATTGCAATAGTATTCTTTATCTATCAATTGTACTTTAAAGAAAATGTATTATCGAGATTAATCAGTTTATTAGAATGAATCTTAACCATTGATGTTTTATTATTTTAACGTTTTAAAAATTCACAGAAATATGTATTTTAATAGAAGTATAGTTTTTTGCTATTATTTTCTCAATAACTCAATTTGAAATTTAATTAAAATTCTTACTTCCAAATAAACATAGATGTTTATTCCCTAAATTATAAGAAAATAAAATATAAAAGTGATTTTGATTTTAATATTAACTACTGTTTATTATTAGTTTATTATTATTTTGCATTTATTATATACATGCATATCTGTAGAACTTAATATGTTTTAGTCAACCTTCTCTGTAAACTTTGAGTTGCATTATCTATGTTAAAATTAAAAAAAAAATATTTTTACCTAGTCAACTAATTTCACACTAATAAATATATAATAGTAAATAACAATGAATATGGGAATTTTTACAATTAATCGTAAAAAAAAAAAAAAAAAAAAAAAAAAAAAAAAAAAAATTATATTGTTACAATATTTGAAATTTAAAAATAATATGTCTGCTAAAGTTGAGAGGTACAAAATTATTGGTGAAAACGATGTAAAAAGATTTACAGTAAGTTTCACCTTAGGTTTGCGCGTTGAAACTCTCATTTCTTGTATCAGTCTGTTCCGTTGCATTTTTTTGTTCGTTTCCTTCAGACATGACCAAGTTAACTAAGCTGTACACGTATGACTTGTCTAGAAGCGCATCATTGACTTTTCCTTTTTTGCTCAAGTAAAAGCTTACAGAATAAGTATAAATTGTATTAAATTTAAAAAAATATGAAATGCTGGATGAAAGTAGATAGCTAAATATTATTAAAGAACTAGAGATTTGATTAATCGACCGTATAATCAATTTTTACATTAATTATTAGAAAAGAAAAAATTAATTTTACTACATTATCTAGTTTCCGATTAAAACATTGAATCTAATTGATATTTTAATACAACGATGAAAGCAGTTGCAAAATACTTTTGTTGTACTCTTCAAAAAATATTGATTTAAAGCAATTGTGCATTGTTCATTATATTTTGCGCATGTTAAAAAATTGTGGCATATCTATTATGTCGATGAGTATAACAATTCAAAATTTGTAAATAATTTTAAACGTCTACTCTTTTCAACATTGATCCTGATAACTATAAACATTTTTATTACTTTATAGACATATTCATTAATTAATATTTATGAAGAACTAAATACTCTATAAATTAATTTAACGACTAAAATTTTGAAATTAAGTCAATTGTAGACAGAATAAGCCTATTTTTTGTGAAAAAGTAGTTCAGAAATTATACTATAAAAAAGAGTTATCCAGAAATATAAAAATAATGCTTGCGAAGAAAACCGATCCGAACGTTATTATTCGTTTAATGATAATTTATATTATTTCTGTTAACGATAAAATATAAAAAATGTTAAATTTAAAAGGAAGCAAGTATACACGTGTTCTTAGAGAAAGTCGAGAAAAAAACAGTTACGAGTGGTTAAGTGGCATAGATTCGAGTGGAATATATCAAGTCTAGGTAATTTGAACTTTGTGTCGAATTACACAAATCTGATAAACTGTCAAAGTTTCCGTAATATTTGACAATCGAAAAAGCAATCAATAAAATATAGACAGTATTGTATTTTCGAGAATATTTCAAAAGGGGTAAAAAGAGGTTGATAAAGTGTGTGTTGTTAAATTTATACATATGAATGAACCAGTAAATAGCACGAATCACAATAATGCAATAACAATTGAATTATCAGATGACATTCGATAATGCAAGTTTGTAAAACAAAAAATATGTTTCGAATAAAATCGCAATGTAGTTTTTAAAATTATCGAGCAATGGGATCTTTTTAATCGGCTTTTAAATTAATTTTGTGAATAAGCACATATAGAGTGACCTTGAATATTCTTGATGTGTGTATGATGTAAGTAACACGGAGTATATCAGTAGCATCATATCGATATCAGTAGGTGGTTCATATCGTCAAAATCGGCGCTCTTGTCTCGCTTTCCATTTACGAAGGCACATTTTAAAAAATGTCAGTGAATTTAAGTTGCGCTTCTGTTATTCCAATACTGATGCAACTTATATTTTTGAGGTTAAAGAGTATCGGTAGTATCGCAACAATTGCCAGGATGAATGCAAGCGCGCTATTTCTGAACCTTTTGTTCGTCTTCGTGTTTGCCTCGAGTGTTATAACACCAATGAACACAATCGTGGGCTGCTCTGTCAAATCGTTTTGTAATGAATGAGAGAGCGAATGAACAACCTGGATTTTACAATCTATGCTGTATTTCTAAATATTCGGTATTGAAAAAATATGTCCACAAGATGAGTTAACTGCGTTATAAATCACGACTACTTGAAATTAGTTACTTTAATTTATTATTTAAGGATATATTTCCATGCTGTTTGCATTTAGAGATGAACCGCAAATGTATGAACAATGAACTTGGCGGGGATGCAAGAGGTTTTGATGTCCACCGACCAAAGGTTACCTGACAGACAATCCTGGCATTGGTTGATTGCTGTCAGGAGGAGAGGGGACAGGGAAATCGGGGGTTAGCGGCAGGAATTTACAAACCCATTGGAAAATGAATTTTCTTTTCTACATTGATGCATTGAGGCAATTAGTTTTACAAACAAAGAATTATAGAAACTCGAATCTTCAAGCTAGAGTTTGTTTCTATTTGTGTATATTATTTATTGCAATTATGAAGAGAAAATATTTATTGATAACATAATATTTGTTAATTAGTAACTTACTTTCACTTTAATATATCATGTGGGTCAATGAAATGTCAGTCAAATGACTATGAATACAAATGGGTTATTCCAAGATAAAATGACATTTTATTATACTGATGTCGGCTTTTATGTCACACGTTATTATTAATGTGTATAAATATTCAGATATACATGTCGTGTAAAAATGAAGTATTACTATTTACATCAATTATTGTAATTTTTCTATACGGTGTGATACTGTTCATTTTAAATAAATATTTATTAATTTCTAATTGTGAAACCTGATTTTTTAAATTAAATGAACTTTCGTGTTAATCAAGCGTTCATTTCTATTACACTAATACACAAATGTTCATAACCTTTTTTTTTATATTATACCTGGCATTGATACAAAGGAAATCAGAATCTATTGAAATATAATAGATATTAAAGAGAAAGTTACCACAAAAAATGTACTTAATTGTAGTATAGATTTGAAAGTATTAATGATTAAAGCAAACAAGACGGATGCACGAGTTAGTATCTCGCAAGTCTATTGGAAACAAATTAAAATTAAAAAATTTCAAGTGCAAGTGAATCTAAAAGTTTTATCATGCTTTATTCAAAAAATCTGATAGATATCGATAATATTCATTACGGTATAATTTAATTTAAAATTATATAAATCAAGAGTGTCAAATATGGAAGCTTACATTATATTTACAGTGCTAAACATAAATCACGAATTGCGTTCAAAAAATAAAGCGATGATTGAATGCGTACTAACAAGATTTGTAAAGATATTGATTGTTGGCGTAGCCTCAGAATAATGATGTACATTATTTAAAAGTTGCGTTCGATTGTTGGGTGATGTCGAATCGAAGTTCGCTAGACCAACAATCAAAAGGCGAAATCGCCTTTGGGTTCGCGAGGCTGATTCCTGTTTGTCGGGCCTGGCACAGCCTCCGTCTCTCCTTCTATCAGTTTACGCGATCTCTCTCTTTTTCCGACTCGGTCTCGCTCTCGCTGTATAGAAATTTATCTTCCTCATTCGAGTGGAATCCGCGGCTCGCATCGCGAAGGAGGTCAAAGAAACGCGCCGGTGCGACTCGCGCGCATCCAGTCGATGAGGTTTAGCACGCCCTCCCTCTCCCTCCGCACTCCGGGGAGAGGGACGGAGGGCAGAGCACGTGGAGCGACCGCGTGGAGTCGCGGCAGAAGCAACAACCGGGAGTACGTGCGCGCGCACCTCCGAGACACGTCCTCTCCTTTCCCTCAACCCCCGGGTGAACGGTACTTCTGCAAGAGCGAGCGAGAAAGAGGCTCGCGTGCATCTGGTCGCGGCGACAGGTGTAAACTCCTCTCTCGATTACTTTCGAAATTGGCTCATCGGCACCGTCGCTCTCCTAATGCTAATTCCAAGACAGCTGCACTTTTTTGGGAACGCATTTTTCGGCACTGCCGTCCTTGTCCAGTCTACCCACCCTTATGATTAAGATTTTAAGCTGGCGAGCCGAAGAAGGTAGGTAATTGCACTTGAACTCCAAAACACCGACACTCGACTGCACCATTATTTCACCAGTTTTGGGAATCGAGAAGATGCACCGAGAAGACGATCCCTAAAACCCGTGCACACGCACTCGGCGATGCTCGAGATTGTGGTGGAAGACACACAAACGCATGTATCGCACCGTACCAAAAGTGTTACGGCCGAAACATGACGTCAGGGCCTCACAAAATTAACCGTAACTTGGGCGCGCTTCGTTATTTATTCGGGAAAAAGAAGCAACCAAGCAAAATAAACGACTCGCCCGATTTTATGTCACGACAATTACACCGATGCTTTGTACCTCTAAAACAGATTGCGTTAGTTCAGTTCTTTGTTTACCATCATCATCATTAAATAAACTCATCCTTTATATCTCTAATTTGAATTTCAGCCTTATATCATTTGCTCTCGTGCTCGTACACGTTTAACACAATTTTTAACGCCCGAAGCAAACTCATTAACAAAATAACAGCTACAGTTAAAATTAATTTTTTATTGGAATACAAGTTTTGACAACCGGGAACACACCGAGAGCTCTTGCTGTACTTTTAATGCTCAATAAAAATTACATTCATATACTCAATTTTAAATAATTCATCAAATGTTGGTGCTCTTATTTTATGGATCTCAAAGTGAAACTAATTTTCTAGATACAAAATTAACGAGTTTTTATTTTATCTTAAATAAAAATTTATGGAATGCATCTTGCAGTTCATTTTGTGGAATAGTCGTGAATTTCCTACTCCAATGACACAGTTTCATTTTTATTTTAAAATTTATGTGGAGCACTCTATTTTGTTTTGACGATGGAGTAGATAAAACAGAGATAATGTAAGACTCCGAGAAGACATAAAAAATAGCGATCGGCTAATGGGAGGGATCATGTGGTGTAGATAATGGGCGACGTTAATATTTTTAAACAGGCATGTGACTTTGTTGTGCTACTGTTTTTGGAGGGGGGAGGGGGGAGAGAGGAACCAGGTTTATTCTCGTCTGACAAGAATCGCGTTAGAATATTATATCCGATGATCCTCGTGAAGAGGAACGGTGGATCGTTTCGAGAATAAAGAAAAATTGGCTGCGCCCGAGCCAAGACTGAAGAGCCGATGGTGCAGGTTTCCCCTTGTAGTTTGTGATTTAGAGATCTCCGCTCTATCCAAAATAACAGGGACAGTGCATAATTCGTGATTACATTGTCTAGGATGTGTTAAATGACGGTATTTCGAGAATAAAAGAGGGGAGCGTAACAATGGATGAAAGTAAAAACGAGGAATGTATCCGAAGAAAAACACGGGAGGCAGTGGGTAAAAAGCGTGTGTACCGAGTATTTATTTATATGAATTTGTCGCGAGTAAATAGTCGGGGCGCCTTGGATTTTATTGAATATTGGCAAAGGTGACTCGGCGCTAAAAGTGGCACCCCACACACACACGCGCACACACAATCTAACATCTAACATTCTACCTCGGCGAATCCGCACGTTTACTTCCCGAATGAGGTCGTTTACACATGAAATAAGTAATAATAATAATGATAGCCGCCGGTAAAACAAGCATGTGACACGCTTATACGTACTGTACTTGCCGGACCAGCAGCTGCCACATATGAGTCCCACTTTCCCGCCCATCCTTGATCCTCGATCCTCGATCTGGATCTAGATCTCGATCGCAAATCTAGCACTGGTTATCCGGCTGCTCGTCTCTCTCTCTCTCTCTCTCTCTCTATCTCCAGTCCCAAAGTGTGAAACTGGGTGGAATTACGCACTGTCTCGGCCTCTGCTCATTCTTGACGAGGCAAGAAGGAGCGAGGCACAAAGCACAAAAGCCACAAGTGTGGGGTCGAGGGTAAAAAGTCGCGTGCCCGGGCTGAACTTTTGGAACTACTGAACTTCTCCCTTCTGCTGTCGTCGCCGCAGAGAAGAATGGGGGCTGGAACCGATCCAACAATCCCAGAAACTCCCCTGTCTGTCCTTTTTATGTATCTCTGTCACGCGGCCCAGCACATGGATTTTAGATGTGCTGCGGAATCCAAGACACCTGAGGTCGCCGACGACCTCTGCACCTCCGATCAGCTCTGATGCCGCTCCCTCGACTCACATTCTAAGAGTGCACGCGGAGTGGGAAGGGACGCGTGCACGCACCAGCACCAGGTTTTTCCTGGAGCGACGACCACGGACGGAGTCGCGCGCGTTCTCTCTCGGCAAAAGCCACCGGGCGACTGTGCCTCCTCTCCTTCTGGTCTTGGGGTCTTCTGGTCCTTCCCTCGTTCCCCGAGCGCGACGACGTAACGCGGCCGGTGCACGCGCCTTTTCCATCTCCGCCTCGCCTCCTTTTCCCCCCGCCAGACGCGCCGAGGCGGCGTTGCCAGCTCCGGAGCCCGAGCCCGAGCCCGAGGAGCCTCAACCCCCGGGTCGTCGGCGACGAACCCCAGGACCCCGGTGCCGATCTCCCCCAGCCTCCTCGGCAACCCCAATGTAAGAATGCCTCGGTGTAATCGCCAGCCCGAGCCTCCCCCGCGCTCTTCTCGCAACTCGATTACCCATTGCTTAGCATTGCATAAATAAATTAGCGAAACCCAGACTGTCGCCGAGACTCCGGCTCGCCGTTCGTGGCACTCATTGACAAGTTCGTTTGTGCGATTTGTGTCGCGGTGCCGCTCAACCGACCCGAGCAACTCTGCGAATGTCAATACTGACACCCCCATTCTTTTACTCCTTTTGTGCTTGTAACACAAATTCGTTTCCATTATTCAGGCGCAGCATCTTTGACTCTGTACTTCTCGATCGATACACATACATTTCCCCTCGAAGGTGCACCAACACTGCACCTTCGAGCTAATACCTAGTAAATTTACCCATGTAAATTTACCTACGCAAAACTACACTGAGCTCGAGTCCCCGGTATTTTACCCCGTGTTTTTCAACTGGAAAACTACACTCAAATTAACTTAATACGATTTTATTTTTTTTTAAACTATATGATCGGCATAAAACACTCGGAATTTTTGTTTCCACACTTGAATGACTTCTAGCTCTATTCCAACTCAAACTGCATATATTACACGAAATTTACTTCATTATTTACGATCAAATGGTTAAATCAAGCAAATTTACACAACTTGGTCTTGTGTAACTTGCTCAACTTATCTTAATATATTGATATCCATTTGTTTACTTTCATTCATTACACTATATTGAATACAAGAAGCAAACTTATTTAAATTGGCAAAAGAATTCTTCTATTCATCATGCAAAATAAAATTAAGAGTACATCTTCACAAAAAATTATTCAAAAGTCAAATCAATTATTTAAATAACCTTTATTAATTCTTTAATCAATATATTAAAATATTTTATTAAATATTTATTAATTAGACTCAACTAAAATTTTGATTTTCACACATTGAAAAAATCGTTATAACGTCAAATTAATATCAAATATTCACTTAATAGAATCCATAAATTGCTACAAAATATTTTTAACATTTCTTATGCAGAGATATTGAATAACTTTGTAAAATATATAAAAATTATAATATGCTTCTGTTACAGGTAAGCACATTTCTCAAATTCAAATTAGTTAAAAAGCAGAAATAAAACTTTTGAGGAAAGATATGTAAAAGTTTTTAAGTTAAATTAACTTACAGGAATATAATAAATAATTATGTTTTGAAATTAAAATCATTATTAGTATTACATTATGTATGCATAAGCTTTTTTATATTGAAGAATTTTTAAAAATTGGCTATAAAATTCTAAATTCTTCGTAAATATTTGGTAAATTAAAAATTATTAAGCTAACATTTATAAATATAAAAATTAATTTATATATATGCAAGTTTTAATTCAATTTAACAATAGCCAAATTAGAAAATATTACAAAATTATAAAAAGTTTCTTTAAAAATGTGTAAAATTATATATTTCATGCTAAATTAAAAATTTATTTTCTTAAATTTTTATCAAAATATGAGCTGCAACATCCGGAAATTATTATTTTGTCATATCAAGTTAAATTATTTTCAACAAAAAAGCAAAATTATCTACTACGTTACATTCAGATATCTAATAACACTTACATACATTTTTAGAATTTATGAGAAGCACCTACTCGATAAATTTTTTATTATTGCATATACTTCTATAAGCTATATATAAGCTATAAAAAAATGTCTAGACTTCAACATATAATAAATTTTTTTTTTTTTTTAAATTAACGTGAACCTTTTATAAAACATTTCAAAAATATTTTATTATTCATCGACAATCTAATTTTTATAACGAAACTTAAAAAATGCTCTGATTCTTTTGAATTTTGAATTTGAAGTATGTCTTTATCAATGCCTATACATCGATTTCCTATTCACATTTTAATGTATTAAATCCATTTAATTTTCATACTATTCTTATTTATCTAGGTGTAAAAATAATTTTTCGTGTGAAAATAATAAAATGTTTGGTCATTAAATAAAAGCATAAGTAGTACGTCACAACTATTAAAAATCTACATTCCTAAAGAATTCAAAATGAATAAAAAAATTTATAAATTCATTAATATACTTATACATTAATATATAGACCAATTAAAATGCACATATTTATCTTACTATATAAATTATTTAATTATTTTCTAAGAATTAAATAAAAAAAGATGCCTGGTATAAAAAATTGTATTTTATGCTTTTTTCATTATCCATTTATGACGACTATCAATGTTCTTTTATTGTTAACGTAAATATTTTAAAAAATTATTAAAAACCCAACAATTATAATTATTTAAAAACCAAATTTTACAAGTTTTTTAAATTTTATATAAAATTATGTACATTAAAGAATTTTTAATTTAAGAATTTTAATATTTATTTGTTAAATAAAATTATAAAAAATATCTATGAAAAAATAAATTGTAATTAAACTTTTATAATACATAAATGAAATAGAATGATAAAAATATTAAAAACATATTGAAAAAAAATTTTTATTTTTACAATATTAATGCAATTCTTAAATAAATATATCGAGTATAAAAATCTTCAGATATGAAGATTGAGATAATGCTTTTAGTCACAATGACAATAGACATTTTAAAATTTAGTAAATACACATTTGAAAAGATTAATTATCCCGGCATGAATATTGGTTTTTCCTTTGTTTGATATTGTGTAAATGAAACTTGTATATAAGAAAACAACAAATAAGTTTGTAGGAAAATAATATTTAAAAATTTAATCTGTATAAGATAAATGATAAATAGAGATATAAATTCTAAGGAATTTAAATTTTAAAGGTTCACTTGAAAAAAATTTTTAAAATTCGAAAGATGACTTTAAAAAATGAATAATTAGTAATTTAACGTTTTATAAGTTTCAGGGCTGTTTTTTTTAAAAAAAATTTATTTTTAACTTTAAAGAAAAATAGTATTAATAGTTGAAATAATTTACATCAAATAAAAATAATACTAAATTTTCGCATTAGAAAAGTATAATTATAAACATGAGATGACAATATTAATGGTATTTGGATTTTCTGAAAATATCTGATAGAGTTTCCATCTTCAATTTAGATACCGATGCTTTCGATAGACACGAGGCGGTGCTATCAAAACCATCGCTAATTGCGCAATTCAAAGTTCAAAGTTGACACAAATGAGGGTGAGATTGGTTTTTAAATGGTTCACGACACTTGAGCGCCTTTGTGGCGGAGAAATGCGGAGAACGGATGAAAAATCGAGCGACGGATGGTTCAAAATCAAATAAAATCTTGTGGAGAACAATGGGCGGACCTACGAGGGCCGAAAGGGTAACAAGATTTGAGGAGGAGTCGAGGTCCCGCTGAGACACTCGATTCCAAAGGTCGTGCCCGGGGTCGCGACCTCTCCGGCTCTAATGATCGCACTGATTGCTCTTTATTGCACTGATTGCACCGACTGATCGAGTGCGTGTGCAGAGGGGGGGGGTGGGGGCGGGGGCTTGGCTTCGAAGGCGTTTCGCGTGCCAGAGCCGCTGACGCACTCGTGTAAAGGTTTCATTTTATTGCGCCCAGCGAAACCTCTATCGGCGCTTTACAGGCCAAACGCCCGAGAAAAAGAGGGAAAAGAAATTGAGCGACAGTCGTTGGAGGTTTTATGGATCCATTATACTTTCGTGAGGAGGGCCTCGAGTGATTGCGGCTCGCTTTTCTAATGGCGCTTGTTCCTCCCCATTTTTTCTTTTCCTCGGTCATTTTGCGGAAATTTCTTTCATTCGGGGAAAGCCTCTCCACTTCATCCACTGGAGAACCTGCATTTTTATTTTCCAATTATAAACTTATTCACCGATGGCTTTACTTACATCAATTAAGCACAATAGATTCTAGACAAACACGTCGTTATTCAATTTGTCTTTATCTTTTTGCTCTAGCAATAGTCGATTTAATCACTAAGCAAACACTAACTTTATTAAACTTTAAACAATTAAAAACTATTAAAATACACTTTAGTTTTGTTTTACTCATAACCTCTTGAATATATCCAAAAATTAATTATAGGTCAAATATAAAAAATTTTTTAAATTATCACAATTAATATTCAGAAGAATAATGTTTAAATAGAAAGTTATCAATAAAAAACAAATTTTTTAAAAAAAATATTTTATTATTTGTAATTACATAAATTATTATTTGAAAACTTTGGTTGGCAGCATTAAAAATATATAAATATATGTTTTTTAAATGCTTATTATAATGTGCGTCAATAATATTTTAAAAATTTCAAAATTATGTACTATTTTTATGTCTCTACCGACTAGTATCATGAAAAGGAAAATAAAAAATATATCATCTATACTTGTTCCAAGATCCTATGATATTTGCAATAAAGCTTTATATAAGCTCTCTATTGAATATAATATAAAAAATATTATTTGTGAATAAAGTAAAATATTGCTATATTAATACAATATCTAAATCTATTAATCTCTTATAAATAATCAAGTTATACCAAACTTCATGATTTATTTATTTAAATTAGTAATTCAAAAATTTAAACCTTAATAGTTAACTAAAATTTTTTAAAAATTTATAAAAAGGTTTTATGAGTTTTATTTGAAATTGCTTTACTAATAAACTCGTAAAGGGAATCAACGTGTTCTCACAAAATTAAGTAAGCTATGAATTTAGAATACTTTTAAAAATCGAAATATTAAAAATGAAATTTAAATCTATAATTTTCATTAATAAAAAAGCTGAAATACAAATGTAAGATAAAAATAAAAAATAAAAAATTGAAAAAAACGTTAACCAATAGGAGATAGAAGCAGGTAGTACGAGGTAATACATCTTGTAGGATTGTGGATATACGAGGAAAGTAAATAAGTACAAAATATTCAAAAACTCATAAGAAGAAGATTACGAAAAATGAATAAAACTAGGTAATATACATAAAGAAGATTTACTTCGTAAAATTATAAAGATATGTAGGTAAAACAAATAAAATTTGTTTGCATTACGCTGAAAAATCCGATGAGAATAAATATAAAAAAAGTACCTGTAACACATGCATAAATATTAATAATTATAATTGTATATTAATTCCATGAGTAACAAAACGATTATAATTTAATCTTTCTGTTATCGATGACACATAATGTACTGATAATATTAAATACTCTTATGATTTTGATAATATTCAAAGATTTATAAAACGAAGCTAACCTCTATGTACTTATCTTGTGTGTAATATTATTTTTTTTTCTATATCCAGTCAATAATACAGCTTATGGAATCGAATCAATCACCACCCACACAAGCACACATTTAATTTAAAAATAGTATACGGTTCGAAACTTTCTTTGTATGATGAACGTTAAAGGTAATTATATTTAATTGAAAGTATCATAACATACAGTTGAACCTACTTGTTGTTACTGATTCAATTGTTTCCTTACACAATAAAGAATAGAATCGATTGTATCTTATCGTAATCTGGATACATTTGACTATACCATTTTTATTTAATCATTTAAAAGTACAATTGTTATTTATTAAATGTTTAATTGGCAAATGTCCACTTTGCATAAATATTGAAAATTCCACAAATCATCGATTTTGTATAAAAAAGAGTGTTTATATATTATTAAGCAGAAAATAAAAAATATTTATTAATCAAGAAACAGGCGTCAGATCTCAAAAAAATCACGGTTGAATTCCCCAAGAACTGCGACCTGAACGATGACAATATTTAATACATCACATTTATACTTTTTAATAGATTGCTAAATTGATTATATTACTTGCACGAACTATTTCCCATTACAATAATGGATATTAAAGTTCAAAAACTTACATCGTTTTCAATAATGGATTATTTCTATTTTCTCTATGTATTTAAAAATTATTAACGATTATTAATAAACTTTTTGGTAAAACGCATCTATAAATCCAAACTAATCTTCCTACCAGATGTTGATTTTCATTTTAATTTTTTTTCGATGAAATATTTTCCAAACTAATTTTGATAGATGTTTTAATCGATTTTGTTGGTGGCCGTATCAGTAAGGTATGGTGGAGTTAATGGAATAAATTATGAGCAACAAAGAACTATTTTAATGGTAATTGGCTCGCTAATCAGCATTCCTTCGACAAACAGGAATAGTTGAATTAACGCACAATGAAAGTGTACACAAGTTTCTCTTCAATTTCGCCTTATCAAAGAAATGATTCATACCGTTAGAAGTTCTTAAAACGCGCCAAGGAGCATTTGTATTTGAAAAAGGCTGCTTGTGTGAGTGGGTGACTGTCGGAGTCGGGATCAAAGGAAATAAAGATGCACTAATGGGGAAATGGCCGAGGAGGAAAAAGAAAAAGGCAAAGGCGCCTCGGAGACTCGAGTGTCAACTCTCGCGGGTGTTTGACACGATTTCCAGGAGATCGAAGAGCCGCCTTTACGTATTTATGGTTACGCAACAATATGCAGTCGCGTCCATAGATCGCATCGCGTGCATTAGAATCGAGGAGGGGTAAGGGGTAAGGGGGTGGCGGGGTGGCGTCGAGTGTGTGCGTCGGTGTGTGCGTCCACGTCCACGTCCACGTCCACGTCTCCGTGAAATCTCCTTGGTTCACGTTCCGCGTAACAAATGTTATTGAACCCGCGAACTGCTGGCGGAAAATCGCTTTGCTCGCTCTGCCACGACGAGCAGCGCGACTCGCATCTTAACATTTCGCTGCCTACTTCCCATTTAATGACCAATTGGAGGGTTTTTTTTTTTTTTTTTTTTTTTTTTTACAATGGAGTGTGCTCGGTGGAGAAAACGAGAGGGAAAGGCTTCGTGTCGCGCTCACGTGGAACTTCTTTTTTTACTCTTTTATCGCTATCTTCGTTTGCACCTTCTTCACTGCTACATATTTTTTCACAAGTGCACCATTAGGCATGGAAGGCGTAAAAGTACCGAGTTAAATTCGAATATTCAATGAGAGATCAATACAATTCTTACACTTGCACGTAAAAATTAAGTGGAAACGGAGATTACGCTTCTTCCGTACCGAGACTTGTTGAGTTTTTAAAATTGATCTTTTAAAAATTATCTGAACTATGCCAGTAAAATCGGACGACTCATTTCTTGTTCGAAATCGAAATTTCATAGACAAGATTAAAATGAATAATTTTAAAAATATCCGATAAAGAAGTAATTTTACCGATAAAAATGGGATATTCATTTTTTATAATTTATGACTTTCACCTTTTCATTTGCATTAAAATGAATTAAACTTTAAACGAAGTAATAATCCATCAACCATTAATAAATTTCATTAATATCTTTTATTTTTTTTCCATAAATACCAATTTATACTTATATTTATATTTTCAATAATAAAATGTATCTGTACTTTATATTAATAACACAGCTCGATAACAATAATGTATTTTCAATTAATTAATGCTTGTATAAAATTTTACTTCACCTGAATATAGCTTTAACTGCAGGAAATCTATATTTTCCATTAATTTCATTTTTAATTATATCCACTACATTTATATGCATTTTAATTCGTTCACAATTTACAAAAATAGATTATTAAAAGCATTTAAAAAATTGATTTTTATATTTATAATTGATATTTGTTGGAATACGAAAGTAATATAAAATAATTAAATCTTTTAATATGATTTTGAAAATAAAAAAAATTAAAATGACGTACTTTAAAAATTATAGAATTATTTACGTTTGGGTAGTTCGAAGTATAAAAATAAATTTTACATTTCTTTAATTTTTTAAATTAACAATCACATTATTTTTTCAACGTGACATAAAAATTTTATTACGGTTTTGAATTTTGATGCATTTTTAAAAACAAGAAATAATAAACTTGTACAATTTAAACAAAATCTAATTTAAAATATAAAAAAGATAAAAATTTAGAAATTAAGAATACGTTAGAAATTAAAAGACCAAGAATCAAGCTACATATACGCGTACATTAAGCGAAAATTATATTTTAGAAACATAATATTTAATAATGAATGTAATTTCCATAACTTTATTTGTATTTTATTTTCATACTTGGGTATAATAAAATATAATATATATATATATATATATATATATATTATTTCATACTTTTCTTTAAATAAATTTTCTTGTATATATATTTTACAAAAACAACACACATTAAGTGTCTTTTAAAAAACTAGATACAGGATAAAATATTCCATAATCTTCTAAATTATTCGCTGCAAGGAATTTGTATTTGTAAGATTAATCGATAGAAAAAATAGATTTGGTGAAAAAGCGAAGGGGTTGAAATGGTTTGACCGAGATCGAAGCATAATTTAAAGAATCCGTCGGATCATCGATAAACCGTGTGTTGTGTTCGAAATTTTTATTTGGAGACAGTCGCATTGAGTGATGCAGCTATAATTACGTAATAGAGGTGAATGAACAGTCGGAGGAGGAAAGACTAGTGGGCGAAAACAGGTTCCATCCATCTCGACTATGCAATGCGTTTCTTCATTCCCGTACCAACATGTAAATGTCATAATAACGGATCCTGCGTGCATCTCGTTAGCATCACAGAATAGGCATGTCAAACAATAAAAAAGATAAGTGAAAAATAAGGAGTGTTTATCTTGAAGAATTTTGAGTTTTTATAACCTAGTTGGTAACAAAGCCAAACAGCCATTATATTCCTTTTAGAATATTTGTGGCTGTCACGTAGGCTTAATTGTTATCAATTGATCATAAAAGCTAAGAGATGCGCACTTACTTTAATGTCCATTAACTAATAAATAAACACTATTGAATTTAAATATTTTAAATTTCTGGGTGAGTATTAACAAGCTACATTTATTACTGTTACTAAACATCCATGCATAAATACATAATTTAAGGGTATTATTTTTAAATTAATGCATAAAATATTATTTTTGTTTTTAGACTAATAATTTTAGACTTCTTCGTTACAATAAGTCTTGCTCCTCCCTCCCCCCTCCTGAATCCACAACTGTTACATATTCATATATAATTGTATTTTGAAATTTTCCTAAAATGAGAGAAAATGCGAAATAAAAGGAAATAAAAACGAGCTTTATATCTGTAAAAGAATTTGTTTATGTATTGTCATACAATACAGTTATGATATTTTTGTATACATTTTTTATCATATAAGTACTATTAGTGAATTTTGCAAATCTTCAACGTATTCGTAATGAAATAATTCGATTTATCGGGAGATGGAATTCAAATGTACAAATACATGTTTGTTATGGGTCTCAATGTGTGTTGCAATCTTTACATGTATCAATATTTATAGATTGGCACAGCTATACTTTAGAACATTCACAATAGCTTATCACGCAAAAAAGAATGTTTATTATCAGAGTAATTTCTGTATAAAAATTAATCATATTATCATACATGGTATCGTAAAAAATTTATTGTAACTATAAGTCGATAAGAATCCATGAGTACAGTCAAATTCATTCTCTCGATAAAAATCTTCGATGTCGTACAGTATCATAGCCTAAAATTGATTGACTAAAAAACGCTTATTAAAAGAGTTTTTGAACTTAATTAAACAAATTAATACTGATATCTATGTACAATTTTATATTTTTAGGTTTCAGTACTAGCTTCTATTCATCGAACACAAAATATTATTTCCATCCTTGTGTATTTATTTTTTATCAGTGTTATACGGTTAGAGATAAAAGAGAACAAAAAGTATGAATATCAATTACCTTTATTTTTTAGATTAGTACCTTTTTAATTAGGAACTGATAAATATACTCGTTATATGATTTTATATTTATGAATGATGATTAAATATATGGTCCATTTTTAAATTGGTTCGAACAATTTTTCAAAAAAAGTATTTTAATTAATTTTATAGGTGTCTCAAAACCTTATTACAATTACAAAAAATCATTCTACTTTCTATCTCTGTTTAGCTACGTAAAAATGCAATAAAAATATTCGTTATTTGTAAACGATAAAAACAGTCATAAGTACAATAATTCATCAAACATACATTGTGCACAACACGAAACATCGCCAAAACTGTATCTGGCTAAAAAATTCTTTTTTTTATTTTTAAATATATTTACAACTTAAAATCAACTTCTAAATTGCTTTTTAAAATATGCATAATTCATGATATTTCCATGGAAATTAATATAATTATTATATAGTATTAGAACAATTACAATTTAAAATAATCACTAATTTAAAAGATATTTCCTTTCAGCATTCTCTGAGCGAATATAAATGCAATGTATAACAGAAAATTTCTTAATTTTATCTGAAAACAAGTATAAAAAATCCAGAATAGCTACTAATATTATTATAGTGAGCCATGTGGAAGCCAACAATTTTTTTCTTGTACAATTAAACATTTCTTCGTTTATGAAATTCATTCTGAGAAAGATAACAAAAAAATTGCTCATAAAAAATTATATACTTTTCTAAAAATCAATAAAGTTAGCCTCGAAAACGGATTGAATGGCATTCTAAAGTAAAGAGATCTAGACATTGGAAATCTCGCGTTCCACCCTCTAAATTTGTTCCACCCGACATCTAACGGACACAGGGTGGTTTTGTATTTCCCCATTCCTATTGGCAACCTTTACCACGTGTCCAACGAGACGCTCCAGCATCTCTTTGTATCGTGCGACAGATAGAGATAGAGATAGACACGAGCCCGACGAGTCTTCCTTCCCTTATCATTAAGAGCCCCTCGCGTGTCTGGAGCCTCAGCCAACCAATTTAAAACTCCCCGAAAAGCCGGCTTCGTCTAGTTTAAAGAAAGTTTTATTGCTTCCGTCGCTCAACTCACAAAGTTGCTAATCGCCTGGATAATAATTAATCGCCGTTGAAAAAGAGAGTAGAAACATTTTTTTCATTTGGCTTTTTCTTACTGGACTCACGCTTAATTTCGCGTGGACGGACGGTTCATTAACGTCTATCGAATCCAATAGTTAATTTTACTTCTCTGTGACCTGACTAATAAGTTTCTTTCGCAGCCCTTTAGCGAGCGCCCAGAGGAAATATAATTACAAAGTCAACAGGATATTTCATGCCATTCCAACTCGAGGACGCTTTATTTTATTTTAGAGTTATCATCGAATCCTTAGTATCTCCTACTCATATATAACTGCGATAAATAGTTTTTCAGCATTAGTAATATAAAAATTAACTTTAATCGAAATTAACGATAAATATACAATAATATTTACAATAACGTATTTTTCCGTTCATTGCTATTATTGTTCTCTTTTCATAGCATTTAAATAAATAATTCGACTATAACATCGAGAAGTACGCGACACGTATATTTTCATTCTGACGAGGAGAGAAGTACAATAATAATGTTATAAACGCGTGAAGGAATGTCGATATTCTTCTTTGCATCTATTTCGGCATTTTTTCAACTATCTTTAACTTTGTTTATCTCGAAGTTCATATAAAGCAGGAATACAAATACAGATAAACACACGCACACATGTATACACGCCAAATATCCCCAGGTCGTCGTCGTCTTTCCAACTCGCAACGCTTTCCTTACGCTCACATATAAAGAATATGAACAAAGAAGAAAAAAATAAAGAACGTGAAGAAATACAAC
The DNA here is from genome assembly GCA_018907245.1 of Eupristina koningsbergeri. Taxonomy (NCBI): domain Eukaryota; kingdom Metazoa; phylum Arthropoda; class Insecta; order Hymenoptera; family Agaonidae; genus Eupristina; species Eupristina koningsbergeri. The sequence goes on along the minus strand of JACCHV010002782.1, from coordinate 397,467 downwards.
GATAACATCTTCTATTCACTCCATCCGCGGTTATTGATGGGTTAATGAAGGGATAATTGGAAGACCAAAGATGAAACTAAGATGAGTTATGTAAATAAATTATTCGGTTGCAAGTTGGAAAACGCATATAACCTGGGATTCTTTTAAATTATAAAACAGAAAAAAAATTGACGAAAATATTGCTAGCTTAATTACAACAGAACATAAACTGAATAAATCGTAAAGACGTATTATTACAAAAGAAGAATTATACATGAAATAAAGTACATCAACTCTCAATATATAATTCGACAGCACTAATATTTTTGTGAAGTTTTTGTTTTAATATAAATAAATAACATTTTTTCATCAAACGAATAATTTCAAACATGTGCATTTAAATTTCATTTAAAAAAAATATAACTATCTATTAAAAATTAAAAAAATGGATAATAAAGAACTAACAATACTTCAGAATGTAATAAAAAAATTTAATCTGAATATTCTACTTCTTTAATTTAACAATATTTATTTAAATTAATAATATTTTTGTTTCTTAAGTACTCGGCACAACAACGTCGTTTTTATTTTATATTTATAAAAAAATTTAATTTAGTTTGTGTATTTTTGTTTTATTACATACATAAGATATTACAATTTCTTGAGATGCACTGCAAGGTAAATAATTTAAAAATTTTGATGGATTGTGATAATGAATTCAAAGTTTTTAAAGTTAATCAAATTCACTGTACCTTTTAAAGATTGTTTTGAAGAATTTATTTTATTTTATAAACAGTTTGAAGTAATTTAAAAATTTTCACAAAATTATAATACTGCCTAATTATTCACAATGCTTCATACATACATAAAACAAATTATCAACTCCAATGTATACAATGCACGCAATTGTTAAAAAAGCAGATAAAAACGAAAACTCGCTGCCGCAGGTACTTTGGTAAGGTCTCTCCCTCGTTATTTTGCTTTTCTCTCTCTTTTTCTCTCTCTCTGTGTGTTTCTCTCTTTTCGTCTGTCTGTTTGTCTTTCGGTCTACCTCTCTCTCTCTCACTCACATTCTTCTCTTTCTCTCTCTTTCTCTCAATCTTTCTCTGTTATACAGTATGTTGATATCTTCTTTTCGATCAATCCTCAAAAACAGCAGTTTGTCTTCTGAATGCAAGAAGAATAGGCAGAGGTAGAAGAATAACCAGTGCGGTAAGAGCGTATGTTTTCGAAAAGACGACGACGACGACGACGACGTTTAACGGGTATTTCATTGGCAAAGGCTCTTTTTGCTTTCGTTTCTCACTTCCGGTACGCAAGCCCAGCACCAGTCCGATAGAGCCACTCACCTGCTCCGATGTTACGGCCAGTGGCCACTAGCTTCTTCACTTCCTCCTCCTCTCGAGGCTGCAGACGAGGCTCCTTCATTCCCTCGCCCTCGGCTATTATCATTTTTGTTGTCATCGTCGTTGTCACAGTCATGTCCTGTGGCCTCAACGAAGCGTCTACGACGTTCCCGCAACCGATAACTGCTGCTGACGGTACTGTTACGGCTGGCAACCCTCGCCCCTGGCATCCATCTCCCAGGGACATCGAGTTTCGTTGCTGTTCCTGGAGCAAGCAAGCGCTCGACAATAGGTCCCACTGTCGGAGCTTCTCGCGGTCGAGCTCGAAGCTGGTGCTGTTGGTCGTGTTGCTCGTCACCATCGGCTGTTGCTCGCGAATCGGGGCAGGGTTGCCTTCTACTAAAAAATGCCGGTTGCTTTCTCGGTGGGAATTGTCGGAACGAAGGCTCATATCAGGCTTCCTATACGCCTCGTTCTCGGGGTCCCATATGTAACCACCCGCACCAATTCTATCCATCGCTAAACTCTCGTAAGCGTTGTCTTCCTGATCGTTTACTTGAGAAGCATGCGATGCTATGTTGCTCAATTCATTATTCGTGTTCTCGCAACTGTTATTCTCATCCGATCTTCTTTTTATTCTACCTCGCTCTAACGAATTGGCTATACTGTCGTTCACGTAGGTCACTCCACGAGTTATTTTTCCTCGTGGTTTGTTGTTCTCGTTCGTGGTGTTTCTTGTAGTTGTCGACGGAGTATCTAAATTTTCGAGTGATCTTGCATGACGCAAACTCACTCTTCTAAGACTCTCCCGCCACAAACTATCTTGCTCCCACGGATCTTCGCCTTCAAAATTATTATTCATATTATTATTCCTAATGATTTCGTTATTGCGATTAATGTTTACGGGCTCCTGTTGCGGTTGAGCCTGTTGAGCCCTAGATGCAACTTGTTGCCTATTTTCTAAATTTCTTTGTTCAACCAGATTTTGAAGACCAACATCATCGAGCAACCCTTCAAGAGATCTCGATCGTCTATGTGAAGTTTGTGCAGAAGTTGGAAATTCATTGCCAGATGGGTTTTCCAAATTTAATTGCGTTTGACTGCCAGATTTATCTCTCAATCCATGTGGATACAGATTTCTCGCATTAAAATCTGTGGGCGATACATCGGGTAATGGGTCTGTTGACTTTACTCGTCTCAATGTATCTGCTTCATAAAAGTTTCTACGATCTACGAGCGCTGCTTTATCTTCTGCTAATAACTGACACGTTGTTTTTCTTAATTCAGCTGCAATCCTTCTAGCTTCTTGAATATCATCCACCTGTATTTGACGTGGTATCTGGCGAGCTATTGGATTTACCATTCTTCCAATATCATTACGTTTATTCAAACCTGTAGCATCACCTCGTTGATTATTTAACTGAGGTAATCTTGATGTATGTGCTATTGTACAGGGTCTCGATTGATGATGAACATCGCCCCTGTGATGTTGAGTTTCTGAATTTGTACTACCCGATTGAAGATCTGAATAGTAATATGGGGCACCACTTTGGTCATTTTGAGTATGGGTATTATTTGAAGATGTTCGGACAACTGTTGAAGTTGATGCAGGATACTGACTAGAATCCTGACTTGATGATGATCGGTGATTTGGTGATAAAGAATATCGTGCAGAGTCTTGACTCGCAGATCTTGTGTGATATGGTTGATGTTGTAAAGCACGATGTTCAATGTATGAATTTGTGGACTGAGCGGCTGTGATTTTGGATTGTAATAATGACGACTGAGCACTAGCTGGCCTTTGGGAAGAGTGATTATTAATAGGAGGTGTTCCCGTAACAAAAGAGTAACTCGAATCTCGACTATGTGATGCTTGAGATGTTGCTAATGGTGATGGTATAGTTCGATTAGATCTGTAACTATAATCCTCACGTATATGGTGTTGAATTACATCATTCTCTGAATTTATTGTAGCTACTGCTGGTGAACATTTCAGTGGTGAAAATCTTGAAATATTCTCGTAATGTGCATCACCGGTAAATGATTGAGAGTGTTGATGGCTAGTCGTTGGTGGTACCTCACTTACTCTCATAGAGGGTAAGCTACTTGCGGAGCTTGTTTTACTTCTATTACCGTACCGGAATGGCTGATCTAAACTATTATTAGACTCAGCTATTCCAGGTGACTTACCCATTTCTGAATATGTGGACTTATGTAACTTATCAGCCACTAACATATTCTCATTTAAACCATAAATGCTGTTATAGCTCAAATCTTTTGCATAAAGATCTACATTAAAGGCATCTCTAGATTGCAACTCCTCTAAGTACTGATCAAGATCAATACTGGTACCATCAAAGCGACTTCCTAAAGATTCCAATTCATCGAGACTATCCAAAACCTCACACATGTCATCGCTTACTGGTCGCCTCTTCAACTGTCGATGTCTAGCTTCTTCTTCGGAGTTTCGTAATTCCATGGAATCACTTCCTGAAGCACTTTCTAATGAAATGCGACTATCACGGAATGTTGAACTTAACGTTGCTTCAGAAAAACGGGACGGAGAATTCCGTATTTCTACTTGAGCAGATGGTTTATTCCAAGATTTTTTTAAATCTTGATTATTATAATCTCGCGATAGACCTAATTGTGCTGCACTTTTTTTCATTTCAAGTGAATCCTGCATTTCCAAAGAATCCAATTCATCCATTGGTGGTGGTGATGTTGGAATAGGTGGAGGTGATACTAATTCACTATCTGATGAATCATGAAGTTCAGCGATCAAAGTTTGACTCGCTCCTAAATAATATGAAGCTGGTCGAAATGTGTCAGACAAACTAAATCGTGGATGCCGAGGAGTATCTATAGAATCTAAGTCTTTTGAAGATTCATCATCTGCATCTGAACTATCAGATTTTAAAGTCGTCAAAATATCTGGTAAATCACATCGTGAATTTGGAGACTCTCCAATATCATTTTGCTTTGATGAATTTTTTAAAATCGGTGAATTATTTTCATCTTTTTCAGCTAACTGGCTTACCTCCATATACACGGGTTCCATTTTATTATTTGCAACGCAAACAAATTCATAATGTGGATTGTCAAGAGTTGAATAATCGCTATAATCTTGTTTACCAATACCACAGTCAGGAGCAAGAAGTGAACGTGTTGTACCATTTTGTGACATCTCTACATATGAACTTTCTTCTGATAAATTTGCAAAAAGACTTTCCATCATTTTAGGCATCGGACGTTCATCGCTACTAGGATCAAGAATTGCTTTTCGAGGTGTCATGGGCAAATAGTGTTCTTCTAAATTTGAATCTTCTTGCTGTTTTGGTATTGGACTCGTGTTATTGCTATCACCAGATAATCGATCACCGTGGGTTACTAAAGACTCTGTTACACTTAGTCTCATGTATCCAGGATTTATGCTTTCATTGACATTTACTTCGTGAATATTTGAAATATCTTTCGATGGATTTTCATATTCACTAGCTTTTTGCTCTACTTGAGAAGATTTTCCATCCACTTGTTTATATTTTGGTACAATTTGCTCTGCTTCTTCTTCGTCACAACTCTTACCTGGTTGATCTAAATCACTACCTGTATCATAAAGTAAAGTCTCTGTGTCACTAAATACTCCACGATGCTTTATTTCTTTTTGTTGTTTGTCATGTTCCTGTTGTCGTACCTGTTGTGATTTTTTTTCAAAATCTGCCAATAAATCCTTTACTGACTTGTTTCTATCTGGAGATGGTTTTGTGACTTGATCCGAATCATTATATTCTTTATTTTTAATTTTATTTGATTCTTGAACTTTTGAATTTCCCAATGCAAATTCTCGAATTACTACCGACGTCGCTTTTTTAGGCGAATCTGGAATACGAGAAACTTGAGATTCTGTTGTTGTTTGAGAAGGTGACATTTTTAGTGGTTCCTGCATTATGGTCGATTCTTTTTCCGGACTGGATTGACGATCAGTATTGGATTCAAATGATCGTATTCGGTTTTGAACGAGATTTCCTGATTCTGCTGTTTTTGGAAGATCTTTTTCATCATTTTTTGCGTCATCTTGTTTTATATATTGGTAAGAAAACTCTTTAACGACTTTGCTCTCGTCAATTTTTGGATCCCAATCCTCTTTCTCATCATCTTTGGATGAATTCCACTGAACATTTTTTTGTACAGACCACGATTCACCAGAACCATAACCAGCTAGGGTACTTAATCTCCCCGCTTCATTGCGCATAATGGGGTGATTAGTCGCATATACACCAGGAGTTTTTAGAATACCGAGTGGTTTCTTGGGGGGTGTAATTTTGTCTGGCATGTGGCGCACTGGTTGAACTTGCATTGGTTTAACTTCTTTAACCGGAGGCTCTAATTTTGATTGAGAAAAATGGTGAGAGTTAACAGTCGCGGATGATGTTCCAGAGAAACTCATCTCCTCATAACCTGTATCAACGGGAGCTGAATTCGCATAATCGCTTATCGCAGAAGGCGGTCGAGCTGACGGAGAAGAGCGTATCGTCGCTGAGGGCTGATGTTGCTTCACGGAAATTCCTTGACCGTAAATCGGTAAAGGTGATTGAAGTGGTGTCTGCTCCTTCTCGAAACTCCGAGGACTTCTGCCTGTGTGCGAGGGCCTGCGCGTACGTTTCCGCCGGACGTCGCTCAGTTCTAATGTTTTAATTTGTCAAACAAAGACATATTTCAGTTACACTTTAGTACTCAATTAAATGATTGCATTATAGGAAATAAACAGGCCCTTGAAGCTTTAAGTGTTTTCTATTGACGCATATTTTTATATTTGTCATTAAATTCTCTTAATCGTGTATTAGCTTTAGTTATTGGTTTATCTTTAAATCCACTCTATTGCTAAAATGTAATTTTTTAATTTACCTAATATTCAGTATTTATTTAAATATTTTTATTTTTAATTATATGAATTTAAATAAAGTTTTGCTTACATATGCAAAATTACGTAGAAATTGAAAAAAAATTTATTTAAACTTTTTTTATAATTTCAAGCTTCAAGGTCTTGTTTTAAGTAACCTGCTTATTCAGGTGAAAAGGATATTAATGAAAATGAATCCCTTCAATAGCGGGATAAGATATTGAGGACCACAACCACATAAGACATAAGAAAAATAAAGAAAATAAGATTGAGAGAGAAATGTGAACAGGCGAATAAAAAATGAGGGTACACGGGATTAAATTTTGCATCTCGAGTAATATACATGTGAAGTATATTGATATTGGTAAATAATAATAATTATAATATTATTAGTAATCATTATAATTAGCACATAAGTATTACACAATAATATCTTATGGAAACAAACAGTCGAATAGTACATTAGTTCTTCTTTTATATCATGCGTCATGCAAAATAGACATTTTTACATTATATAAAACTATGTATTTTACAAATTACACGAATTATTTTATAAATCAAGATCAAATATTTGGTTTTTTATCATACCTTATTTAATATTTTCTACTTAATTGTAATCAACATGTTATTATTCATGCAACTCTACAAAATCAGAATTAAGTTATCAATTATAGTTTGAATTTTCACTGAAACTTCAATAATTTCAATTGTACTTTTCATTATTCTTTGTTATTATTATTCAAAAATATAAGAAATAATACTTTTTTTATATTTTAATAAGATTTAATTACCTTTAAGAACATTTATCTTGAATTGAATGCAATTTTTAAAAAAAAGGCAATAAGCAAGGATAAGAGGGTATTTATAGAAGGATGCTTTTGTTAAGTACCAAAGTGTTAATTTAAATATATTTTCCAGTCACCAAAAAGCTCATGTCTTAGCCCTATAAAAAACGCACAAAGGAGAGATGATTCCCTCGAAGATTCCGGAAGAAGCTAGACACAATATAAATTTTTATGTAATCTATATAAAGGTTTACGAATCAAATGTAATGTAGAATAATTTCAAATAGACATACATACATACATACATTAACATACAAATTTACGATTTTATAACTTGATTTTGTATCTATTTACATTAACTTAAAATGATAAAAGAAAATTTCTTTTTTAAATTTGTTTCACTTTATACAAATGAAAATATACTCGAATTTAATTTTATTATTACCAAGTCACATATACGTCTAGCTAATTTTTATTAAGTTAGTTGGCCCATTTATTTGTTAATCGCATACTGTACAAATAATACGTTAATTTACAATAGGATTAGTCGAAAGATTGAGAGAAATGGACAATATAATTCAAGTACCTGGCGCAGACCAGAATCCCTCTTACTCATAATATTCTCAAATAAATTTTAATCACTCCAATCGGTTTATAAATATATACGTATATATATATATATATATATACATATAAATTTACACAATGCATAATTTTGGAGCTTAAGTAAAATTCATTATTAAAAAATTAACAAATTATAAGATACAGTTAAACATTATTTCAATTAAAATCAATTTTAATACATAAATAATATATTTATAGAATAATAAAAGTCTCAAACTATTTAAAAAATAACAACAAATTTACAAAAGTTTATTTTTTAAAGAAGTTAAAAAAAGCATGTTGAATTTATTTGTCAAAAAAATTTTATATTCAGTGTCTAATCAAAATAATTAATTATAATAGTTATAACAATATTAGAAAACATTAAAAGTTGGATACTACTGTAAATGATCATGGTAAAAATAATAAAAATAATAGACAACAATAAAAAATAATAACAATACTACTACTACTAATAATAATAATAATAATATTGACAATATTAGTATTAAATTGGTAATAATTACGACAATGTCATTTACAGATATAACAGAGGTTGTCTAGTTTACACCGTATCAAGGTTGTAATATCTACTATTGTAACGAGATCCATGTTAAATATTATGACCCAAGCTCATTTCTACAAAATCAATGAATTATATTATATGATGATATCCATAGTTGCGCATCTATCGAGAAATCTGGATTATTTATAACTTTCACAACTTTCCTTCACTATTATTTTTAAAAATCTATTTTTTAAATTTAACATTTATATACGTTTAAATATATAATAATACAAGAAAAAATAATTTAGATATTTATAAATTGTCATTTATAATAATTATTGGATAAAATTCCATATATTTAATATTATTATGTTTCATTTATAATTTAATACTATACATTATTGAGTTACAAAATGCTTTTAAAACTTTAGGATAAAACTATTATTTATTATTTATTTTAATCATTATAAAAAAATCAGTAAACTTAAAAAATATATAAAAAAATACATGTTATTTGAAGTAGTTAATTTGAATCATTATAGTTGGAGAGGTTAATGATGTTATTAGAAGATTCTTATAAATGAATGAATGAATGAGAAGGATTATTTTGTTTATTGTAAAGTTGATAGCAATTGACAATCATAAGCAAATATTATTCAGCTTTGTTGTAAGTGGAAGCAGTTAACCGTTAGGTGTTGCAATTTCAAGACAGAACAGCCTCTGTAATTCGAGCAAGAAAGGTAAAATCAAATCTTAGGTGATCCAGATCTCTCGAAAAATTGGCGTTCTCTTCTTGAATAAAAGACAAGTTGGTAAGCATACGCAGAAGATAGTAGCGGGGTGGGGCGCGAACACGCGATTATCTGAAAAATTAGGTGCCAAGTGGAGAAGATCGGCGGTGCTTACCTTCGTCATCGCTGCTGTAGCTGTTGTACCTCGGGAGGGCGTTGTGGTGCAGAGATCCGGATCCCGAACTCGAGCCCACGGTGCGTCTCCCATCGGTGCTCTTGCTGCGAGGGTGGTGCGAGCGGTGGTGGGCGTCGTCGCGGCGTCTCGAAGAGTGCCGGTGCGCCGCCTGTTCCGCAAGGGAGGCCTCGTGGGCCGCGAGCTCCTGGAGGGCCTGCTGCTTGTAGCAGTTGGAGAGGTCGGCGTTGTGGGTCTGTCCTCGCCCTGAGCCCGAGGTCGGCTTCCGCGTCAGCGGCGACTGCAGCATGCGCTGCTTCCACTCGAGCAGACGCTTCATTGACTCCTCGCGCTGCAATAGACCAAGTCGAGCTCGTTATTGTCGGAGAGGGAATCCCGATCACGATGCCCTTTCACCTTTCGAGTTACGAAACGGATTTTTTGCTCGTGCTCAAAGTGATTCGTAGATTTCGTGCGTAAACCATGTGAATGAGGATCGCAATCGCAATTATTCGAACATCGATTCATTGATAGTTACGTGAATAGAACAGCAGAATGTGGATTGTTAACTGATTCCACGTCAGTCAACATGATTCTCGATATTTGGTGAAAGGAAATGTGAATAATGTACAATGCTTTAAACACGGAGCACTAGATAACTTTATTTCCAAACAGAAGTACAGTTTTTTAAAGTAAAACTTTTAACAAACTGCACGATTATAAAGAGCGAGTAGAATTATTTTTTTGAAAGTTAGTTTCGCGCTCTCGGTTTACCGTGAAATACGGATAACAAAAGCTTTGTAATATTTTGTTGAAAATTATTTTTAAAGCGTTGACTTACCAACGGGACAGTTGAAGACGACTCAATAATTCAAGAACCGAAAATGGTAGCTCAGTTGTACTCGCACATCAAGGCATGAAAGGAGATTGGAAAAACGACAATGATGGACAATGGATAATGGACAATGGGTGAGTAATGGAGCTGCTGGTAAGGCTAGTTGTTCGAGTCTTGTTTGCCGCCGACTTTTTTCCTACTCGTGAGAAACGAGCTCACGTCCGCACAGGTAGAGATAAAAAATCGCGCGCGCTCAGCATCGCGATGACTGGGGCGTACCCAGAAATGCCGATGAGTCACTAGCGCCCCGACCCCGACCCCGGCACCGGGACCGGTCCGGGAGGTGAAAGCCGCTCGCGTGGCTCCTCGTAACGGCGGAGCTAATGAGGAGTGCGGCGACAACGCCGACGTCGGCTTCGAGAACAACGGCATCATCAGCGACTACCGCGAGCATCCGTCCCCTACGTGCCCCGACGTGATTCACGCCGCAGGAGTGCGGGCTCTTCCTCTTCGCTTCATTGCACCTTGCAGCTTGTCTTCGCTCGAGGCGAGTGTTGCAATCGCTTCCCGATTATCCCGCGTGGCAAATGCTTATTAACGGATCTTTTAGCGTTCTGCCGCCTCGGAAGCTCCGTGTCTTTTTAATTTTCATTTGTCATTCAGCGCAATTAACGAGCACCCTGTCCGTTATGACTATCATCTTGAAAAATCTAACAATTGCAGTACTTGTAATGAGTATGTGACGTGAAATCTACTGTACAGATGTTTTTCTTTTAACTCAAATTCTTTACGGCGAACGTTAGGAGTTATTTTTATCTTGGTAAACAAGAAAAAGCAATTAAATTAAAATATATGTTTTAATATGAGGTTTCTACTTGCTTGATGATAAAACATTTATCATATGTGTTTTTAATTAAAAAGAAAAGAATTTAGTTTTGAATTTTGAATCAAATTTCGACGTGATTGGAATACAAGTAGTGATAACCAAATATTGGTACGTATCATTTATTAGCATCAATATTTTTTCCCTGCGAAAAAGTTAAAAACACAAATGATCAAGTTACTATTTTAAAAACATTTCAATCTACTTTCTCTTTAAACTGAACAAAAAAATAATAAAAATATTCTTAAAATAACTCTCAACTAAAAGACAATAGAAAAATCAAATCAAATTTATTTAATAAATAAAATGAATTGCTTGTATGACATTAAACATTAAACTATCACTCGGATGACAATGGGTATATCATGAAATGAATTCAATGGCAATTTATAGTTTGTACAGGAAATCTATTAGCAAGTAATCAATTCGTTAAAACAATTGTTAAGTAAAACACAGAGTCTTTGACATTGCGAGTCTTCGTCCTCCGCAACCGAGATAAGGATTGATCAATCTAAATTAAGACTCACCTGCTGTATGTTGCGTTCACCATCCCTGGAATCTTGACCCGACGACTTCTCTGCATAGTCGTCGTCCTCATCCTCGTCATCGTCATCGTAGTCGATGATGGCCGCCGGGTGACGGGTGCGCGGCAGCCTCGCGCTCGCCGATCTCGCAAACTGTTGCTGCTCGGGCCAGCGTCGAGACCCTGACCCGCCGCCGGGTTGGACCACGTGACCGCGGGACCCCTCGAACTCCCGGGGGAGGGACCGCCCCGAGGAATGGCGTTCGGGCCCGCCATGGATCAGCGAGGAAGAGGGCGGGGGACCCCGGGAATCGCGTAGCGAACGTCGCAGATGGGCCTCATTGCTGTTCACTCTGTCGCAACGAGAACAACAATTTTAGCAACAACTCTTAAATATGTTATTTTTCTTTTTGTCTTTTTTAGTCCATTCAGTGTCCAAACATAAATACTCCTTTAGAATGACAAAAAGATGATCCATCTTAGAGAAATTACTTATATCTTAAAACGTGAATCTTACAATATTGCACATGAAGAATTCTGAAGAATATTTTCATTCTGCATTTAATTTTTTTCCTTTTTCAATAATAATGAAAATTCTTTTGTAATTATAAATCGTATTTAATTTCAAAATAAGAACAACTGTGTCTATTTGAAGCATTGAAAATATTTACGGAATAAATAATATTGAATATGATTTAAATTAAAAAGTTTCCGGAAGCAATTGCAAGTGCAATCAATAAATTCTGTTTACGTAATTTCGATGCCTCTAAAACGTTATTTTTATATTAATAAATACTGATTCAAATCAGTAACATACCAGTAAAGCATTATTTTAACAAGAACTACGGTTATTATATTAAAATACAAAAAAATATAAATTGAAATTAATGATGTATGTGATTTATATTTAAAGTCATTTAAAAACTACAAATAGCCATATGATTAATTACTCATAAATTTCACACATCATTTATTTGCAATCAACACAATATTTTTTAATTTACATACATTAATTTTAATATAATATCTCTTTGTATTTATTACACAAATAAATAATGAATATTTTTTTAAATTTTAGCTTTCTAATAAATGTTTGTATTAAAAGTATACTTAAGTATTCTGAAAATTATATTTAATGGATAATAATAATAATAGATGTTAATAATTTTTGGGTTATTAAAAATTTGATAGCATATTTTCAAAACAGATTAAAGTATAATTTGCAAAAAATTTATTAAGTATTTTAATTTAAATTCTTATCGTGTACTGATTACTCCATAAAAGCAATTATTATGCCAAAATATTATAATGACATACTTTATAAAGTTTTTAAAATTTATTATTTCTATTTTAATACATCGTAAAAAATTTTACGTCAATATTCTAAAAAAGAAGTTTTAATTCAACTATAATAGAAAAAGATATTTTTCAAACAATCCATGTTAAAATATATGTAAACAATATTATTCGGTATAAAAAGTTTTGCTTGTTTGAAATATAAAAAAACTTGATTGTAAATTGTACAACTCGGTTTTTTTTCAAGCTTATAATACAACGTTGAAAATAGTTTTTAAAGTAATCCAGATATGTCATTTGATAAGGGAAATTTTAATATTTTTATTGAAATAAAAGAGAGTCTTACTCGTTATGCCTTTGTAGCGAATGAGGATGAGATCTTTTAACAGAAGGAGAAGAGATTTCAGATAGTGTTCCGATGCCGGATTCTGTGTCTTTCGATGTAATCGATTTCGATGGTGTAGTTGCTCTTGACAATGAAGGATTTCTCGGTTGTGGCTGCTGTTGTTGCTGTTGCTGTTGTTGCTGTTGCTGTACATTTTGCGGCGTTTGATGAAAATAAACGGAACTCTGACGCATTTGGGCCGCGTACCTAAAGATATCGAAGATTGATTACTTGCTCCTTACTCAGCAGATCAGTGTTACCGTAATAGATCAGTAGATTTTTAATTTATAATAAAATCTAATGTCTTATTCCATACATGAATCGCAATACTTGAGCTACAATATAATTAATGCTTTCTGGCTAGATCAACTATTAATTAATACATTGAAAATGAACAGAAAAAAAATTTTTTTAATTTGATATATTTCAATCTATTTTACCTTTTTTTATTATTTGTATAAAGTTTATTTTTAAATTTATATGGATTCATTAGCATGAATAAATTTTTAATAATTAATACTTTTATTCTGCAATACAAATAAAATAATAAATATGTTTTGCATTCGTTTTTTGATATTATTGATTTTCTAACTTGTATTTCCTTTTACATGAATATTTTTTATATATCAATACCGAATTTTGAAACAATTTTTCATGACTGAAATAAATTATTTTTTTCTGTTAAGAATAAAATAAAATGAAACTGTAAAAAATATTTTAAAGATTAAACCGTAATATTAAACTCTAATATTATAATACGAAGGGTCCGACGAATATATATTATTCATTCAGTTCAGCTTCTCATTATTTCTTAAGTTGATCATAAAAAATTAATATCTGACCTTTCTTCGGAATAAAAATAATTATCACTCATGGGAGCGACATCCGGATTAACGATGTCAAGACTTGATTTCGGTCTCTGTTGACATCTCAACTGCCCAGCAACATTACCAGACTGTACTGATATGTGTTGATTAGGCCTTCGCGTTGCTTCGTACTCCAGGAAATCAGCACTGTGTGGCCTTGGCGGTGGCTGACCCCTTGGTTGTTGCTGCTGTTGTTGTTGTTGCGGTGGCTGTTGCTGTCTTACGATCGGGGCTACACGAGCAAATGTTTTTTTCAATTTTACAATTTATTACTCGAGGTCAGAGCTTCAATTGAAATATTTCATTACACACTTTTTGTGAAATATAAAATACAAACCCAAGAAAATCAATGAACCTGTGTATTTCGATATATTTTTTTATAAATTTCCTTTACAATTATGTTGTACAAAATGTACTTGCGGAAATAAATAAAAACATCTTTTTGGGGTGTTAAAATTATTTCAAATAATTCATAAACATTGATTCACGAGCATGTCACAGAAACAAAATTTATTTTTACAAATAATAATAAAATTAATATTAATAAATATTTTAGTTAAATTGCAATCATTTGAATCAAAATATTCTACGATAAAGCTACGAATTTAAAAAATTATTTTAATTCACTAGAATATATATCTAATACTTATATCATTGCTCAACAAACATTTCAAAGATTAATTATATAATATTTTACAAGTTTTTATTATTTCAACAAACTTTTTACTATATTTTCTACCAGTATATTCATAAAATATATTTATGGTAGAGATAATCCTTGAAATCCGTAATTAAACGTGTACTTATTCATCGTTTGTTTTACAAAATAAAAAATATTAAAGCTTTATATAAAGATAAAAAATTTTACAAGATAAATACACAGTTATTTATTTGAGATTTCTTGCTTGAAAAACTAAATATTGGATTTTAAAAAAAATATAGGAGGTAAAAAAAAATAAAATGATGAATATAAGTTAAGTATTGACAAAATGTTTGTTTTTACTTTACAATTAAACATACCATTATTTAAAGGTCCAGCAATAACATAATATTGTGGATTGATTTGTTGTTGCGGTGGTGATGGTTGTTGTTGTTGTTGTTGTTGTTGTGGTGGTGGTGGTGTTTGTTGTTGTTGTTGTTGTTGTTGTTGTTGTTGTTGTTGTTGTTGTTGCTGCTGCTGTTGTTGTTGTTGGGGCGGCGGTTGCTGCTGTGCGTATATTGGCATCAAAATGGGAGCAGGAGCTGGCCCCTTTGTGTAGCCGACAGGCCCCGCGGGCCTTTGATATAGCTGTGGGGGAGGTCCAGCGTAAACGTCCTCGTAATCAGCTCCATTTGCTGTTTTTACCATCTGTGGTCTAGTCGTGGACTTAGTACCACTTCTGCCATAAGTATCAGGTGTTCGCCTCTCCGCTGGTTGACCCACCACCTGACTAAATCCATAATTTAGGCCCGATTTATCAGTTCTTAAGCTTTGCTGTTGCGGCTGTTGTTGCTGTGGATGATGGTGGTGATGATGATGATGTTGTGGTTGTTGCTGTTGCTGTAGTTGAGCAGAAATTTGAACTGCGTTTGGAACTCTTTGACCGTAAATAGAATTTGAGTTCCTTGTATCCACGTATTCCACGGATATAGGACTTTTGCTATTCAATCGTACTTCTGGAGAAACTGGTGATTTACGATAATCTGGATCGGGAGACGGCGTCGAATAGTCATTTGAATTTTCATTCAGTCTTCTAGGCTTGGGAGGAGCATTGGCATATACGGGTTGGCCATAATTCCTAGGAATTGGTTGAACAGCGTGTACATTTGCACCCAAAGCATGTGATGCCACAGATTGCTGCTGTTGCTGTTGTTGCGACTGTTGTTGTTGCTGTAAATTCTGGTTCTGTTGTTGTTGTAAATTCTGATTTTGTTGTTGCTGTAAATGCTGATTCTGTTGTTGCTGTAAATTCTGATTTTGATGTTGCTGTAAATGTTGATTTTGCTGTTGCTGCTGTGGTACAACATTGTGTTTATGCTGATGTGCTGCTTGGATCAACTGTTGTTGGGCTAGATGAGGATGTTGTGAATATAATGCTGCTTGGTGTTGATGTGAGTGAACCCCCGGTTGTTGCTGTATAATACCCGGCATGATCTGATGGTTATACTGAGATGGACTTTGTTGATTAATAATAGAGTCCGTATGATGCCTATACTGCGGGGATTGCTTCTGCATCCAACCATTAATTAATGGTTGTGGATTTTGTTGTTGTAGCTCTTGTAAAGCCATATTACTATTAATGTTATTGTTGTAATGAGTGACATTGTTGGTATTGTTATTATTGATAATGTTGTTGCTGTTGCTGTTGCCACTACTGCCGGGAAAGGAGCCCGTATTTACGCTATTGGGACTTGAATTATTATTGGACGCATGACTTGGGTCATCCCGTGACTGAAAACCATGAAATCCCGAATCGCTGTCATCTGCACTCTGATTCATAATTGAAGAAATAGATGAGACACTTGGACGGGCACTTCGATCACCCTCATCAGCTGCTGGTACTACACCATCCGCTGCCAAAACAATCTCTCCTCCTCCACTAAGAAAATAGACATCATAAATTTTTCATAAGCCTATAAACTTGAAGAAAAATAGACTCTTTTTATTTATAAATCTTTTACTTTTGCTTCGTAGGTTACGTATTATATCGGTGTATTTAATTATGACGATACTGAAAGATTTCTTTATTATTATATTATATTATTGGTTGATGTATTTTAATATTATTGCATAAATAAACAAAAAAAATGTATTTATGTTTACAAAAATTAATTTTAGTATAATTATATACTAACAGATAATATTAAATTTTTTATTTTTGTGCAGAAATATTATTGATAATTACTATAGAAATAGGTAAAAGTGAAAACTAATAAATAAATAATCAAATATAATAAAATATTGTAAAAATTCAGTATTATTTAATGCTATTCTGCAATATACATCTGTGTATAATGATATATTATTAGGTATAGGTCTAAATCATAATATTGTCTTGTACATTTTATAAAGAAACAAATAATCGATTTAATTTATATTTTAAACTCGAAGTATATAAACGATCAAATCCAATAATAATTAAATATTTATAAATGTTTATGAAATACATGTTTATTTCCATTCAGAATATTTACAACCAAAAAAAAGCAAAAAATATTATTTTATAAATAATTAAATTAAATTCCTTGTACATTTAAAAATCACAGATTAATACGACTGGATACAAATATGCTAAAGCACAAAAAAAATTTTAATCTCCATGTATGTATATCAAATTATTCAAATGTATGCTGGAAAATTAAATACGCGAAAAACATAAAACTTTAGGATTAATTATAAATAGGACTACAGCAGTAAATCTTGCACCCCATCACACAATGCCCTATTAATATTTTAATTTTTTTTTATGTCAGATATAAATAAACATTTTTTTTGCTACAAGCAGTCCTAAACTTTAATTACGGAAATAAATTACGTTCGTTGAAGAATATCGCTCAAGCAACACCTCATTTTGTTGAATACTGCTTTTAAGCACTTATTTTCCTGTCTCAGCCTATGCATTAATCTCTTAAATCAAAGTAGACCACCTGAGTTTCGCAAAGAATACAATAGATTGACAGGGAAAAGAGTTGAGTGGGGAGGTCTATCGAGTGTTGACTGTTGCCTGTTGAGTACTTACGGGTTGGGATCCTGGAGGAGCGAGGCGAGAGTCAAGGCGTTCACCCACTGATTCATGCTTTCGCGTGTGTCCGCGGCGAAGTTGTACGTCCTCATGTTCGCGTGCTCGGCCTTGAAGGCGAATTTCTTGTTGATCTTGTCTTCGGGCCTGCAGACCGTGACTCGGTACGACGGAAGCAGAATCGATCCCAGAAGCTTTTCCTCCTCCGGACCTGCAGGGGAATGCCGGGTAGAAAACCAGTTTTAGTTATATCGAGCGCAGAATGTGCCGAGGATCGCGTGCATTGACGGAAAAGTTAACCTCGCCAGGATTAGTTGGCTCTTACTCCAGAGGGATCATTTTGGGGTTCTAGTGGCAACGCAGACATGATCTACGCGTGGTGAACCACTCGGTGTTGCTTATATAATTCTCTATCCAATTTTATAACCTTTTCATTCATTTTCATTCTAGCGTGCAGATACAAAATTTTCGAGCTTTTCTATTAATTGCACGCAAATTATTATAAACAACTCGAGAGGATTCGGTGAAGAGGCACTAGTGAATGATAGAAAAAGTTTATCCGGTCTCATGCAAAAACTCTTTCCCAAAAACTCAATTTAAAGTTTCTCTTTTAGTGATTACATACATCCAAGTAAATGAAATTAGGACCTCGAACAACATACTTACTTTTAACTATTCTTAATAGAATTTTAAACTTATACATAAATTATTCAATATCAACTTCTCTACAAAACCTAATGCTGGTTCTTTAATTAATCATATATTATTCATGCATTTTGCAGTGGAATATGTGCGACCCAATTAACAAAATAATAAATATAAATAAGATTGAATCTAAAGAATAATTGCCGAATGAAGTAAAATATATGTAGTTACACAATTTTTATAAAATTAAGAAAAAGTTAAAACTTTAGAAGATTTAAAATGTAATATGCTAGCTCGGGAAACAAGTAATGTAACTTTCGTGAATGAAAAATATTCTCACTGTAATATTAAATAACTAAATGAGTAATCATTTGTTCCAATTAATCTGTATATAACTATTATTTCATTCAAAAGCTTTATTTTTCTTAATATAAGTTAAAACGTTATGTTATACATTTTTTATCATACATTCTACATAAGGAATAATATTTCTTTCGTGAAATTTAAAAAATTCTGTTAAATGTATTGTATAGAAAATAATTAAAAAAAATAGAATATATTACATTTTTTACAATGTTTATCTAAGAAAAGAAATTGTGTGGTTACATTTATACATTTATGTTGAGTACTGTACATAATACTCAATTATTATTCCGATGTAATCTTATTAAATTCTTACCGAAATTAAAATATTTTTCATTAATTCGTAATATAATATATTCAGATAATGCATTCAAGATTTTATTTGTTACACATAAAATTTTTAATATGAATATTAACAATAATTCTTTGGATTTATTCGATTTTGTAATTATAAAGTATTTAAATTAGTTTTAAACATAATTTTAAAAAAAAATAACAATAATAATGATGATGATCTATATAAACGGTTTAATTAAATATGAGAAAAATATAAAATATTATATGTTAAAAAAACGACCATTATATTCAAAAACTTTTTTTCAATACAGTTTATATTATTTTGAATTTTACATTTTTTGAAATTTAATTCATAGGATGACATATTTTATTATTACTCTTTTAATCTTTTATGCTTTTTACTTAAATCAATTAAAGTCTTTGTTTTTCAATTTTATAATTTTCATTTTAAAGTTTATGTAATTTATTTTTTAAATATTTTTTTTTTATTGTATTTTTTATACAAAACTAAGAATTAAAATACTTTTTTTTATAAAGTCTTTTGTATAAAAATATTTTTATTTGAAGTTTTCACACAATAATGCCATTCTTCAGAGTTTTATAAATTTTATTTATTCTATCGCTTAAAATCAATAAAATACGTAAATAAAAGTTGTTGTTATAATAAATAATTGCGTTTATTTATTTTTAACTTACATAAAATTCAATATCGTATTGACATATATACGAGTTTCTCTGAATTAAAAATATAAAAAATTTGTAAATTGCTAATCTTTTATTAAATAACTGAATGTTGAAAATAGGAAATTATTTATATTAAGGTATATATAGGGTATTACTCGTTGACTGAAATATTTTCTTTAGCTTATAAAACGAACTGTTATTAATTCCATTTTAATGTAATATTTAGATTTACGATGATGTGCGATAATGTGCAAATATTAACTTGATAATAATTTTAGTAAATAATGAATGTGAAAAGTAACAATAATTTAATATCGTAAATTTTCATCTATTTAATTCCCTTTGCATGGGGTAAAATGAAAAATGGAGAACGTTTACATTACGGCATGCAATAATGAAAAAATGAAGAAAAGAGATAATTGAGGATAACCAACCTTTGTAATAAAAGAGGCAGTACTCGGAGAGGACGAACCAGCGCTTCTTCCAGAGCATGAGGCCCTCGGAGCCCTGCTTGTGCAGCCATCCTTGAAGTGCGACTGGCGCGGAGACCGGCCTCTTGGCCGCGGGCGACCGGAGCCCCTGTTGGGGTCCACTTCGTCGTCGCACTCCCGATATTGACGGAACTCCACCTCCGCCCTCTACCACACATTTCTTTTGTTGTTGCTGTTGTTGTTGCTGCTGCTGTATTTGCTGCTGTGGAGCTTGAGGCTGTAGCTGAAGATGCGGCTGTGTAGGTGCACTTGTCACCGACGCCGACGTCTGGACAACCTGCAACCGACAGACACCATTTTTACAAATACACTTATTTCCTTCAAAAAATCTAGCTTTCAATTTTATTTTTAAACTATCAATAGGAACCATTGGGAAAAGTTTTATGTATTCAACGTTAAAAACGTTTTTGGATGTACTTTGTAAATTTCATTTTAAGTATAAGTACTGCGATGTATTTACAATTTCAAAAATGTATTTATTCAACTGATAATCGTAGTGGTCTAATTTTGTTTATATCTTATTTATTTAAAATGTATAAAAACAGCTATTGATAATGCTAACAATAATTTTTAGGATTTTTAATCTTATTACGAATTAGTAATAGTTTCAAAACATTGCTGATCATGTCTCAAAAAAAAAGATCCCAAATCCAGAAACTAAAGCTTCCTTTTAAAATACTTTTAACATTTGACAAATCCTTTTTATGTTTTTCCATCTCTTACTTCCCTCGTCTCTACATTTCATCGATCTCATATCGATCGTCCACGCAAAAGCATGCATATTTTTGTTCTTTAACGATCGAGGAGGAATGGCGCATCCACTCGATTTTCCACATCGGGTTAATTCGAATGTGCTAAATGCTGGCACAGCAGTTCGCGCATGAATCTTCCTGACGCCGAAAAAGGAGCGAAATGGATTGGTAGATAAACGGAGAAACAGAGCAGCAGCCAATTGTAAAATCGATCCTTCGGCTCTGCTCGCGGCCTGGCGTATTCATCTATCAATCTGACCTTTGGCACCCGGAGAACGAGATCAGCGAAGGTACGCCTTTCCGTTCATAATTTATCGAGCAAGGGGTTCGAGCGAGAATCGGGATGATATGACGTTTTGTGCAACTGAACTCGATGCCTTTTCTCGGTATACGCGCCTTTTTTAACTGACATGAATTCGAATTTCGCTCATCTATAAAGAGATAAATTTTCCGGGCTCCGAGCTTTTTCACGCATCAATGGATATTGATATCTCCGAGGGAGCTTTCGAGATCCAAGTGATGAAAATCATCCAATTCTTCCAACTTCCTTTTAATTCTCATAACTTTGCACCAAATATATTAGATACTCGTTTATTTATTAGATCGTGCTCTCTTGAAATTAAACCACGGAAAAAAACATTTGCTTAAAAACTCTATCAAGAGAAGATGTGCTTTGGATTTACCTGTATTAATTTAAAATTGTGTACAACAAGAGAACATTCAAATGCATGGTAAATAGCTTACAAATATCAAGAAATCTCTACTGAAAATATAAATTTAATATGTTTTCAGAGCATGTATTAAATATTTACTGACAACAAGAAATAAGCTTTTTTAATTATAATACGATTTTATACTTCACAACTAAACAAATCTTTGTTTTAATTTTCATACGAGTATTTGAAAAACAAGTTTAATACTGCATGTTCTAAAATTAAAAATTAAGAATTTTTAATTTATCAATATTCATTATATAATTAAATTAAAAATAATTAAAGCAAATTGATTTAGTTTTAATCTTGCATAATTATATAAAAATGCATGTCTGTTAAAAAAATTTTACTAAATTTTCTGTAATAGTTAAGAAACTTATTTTACTTGATATTATCTTTTAATATTATAAAATATTATAATAATATTTAGATTTTTAAATATGCATTAAAAAAAACAGATGAAACACAGTAGTAGATTTTAAAAAAAAATAATTATTTTTCTTCTTGAATAGAAAATTATAATTTATTCATTTAAGATTTATTTATTAATGATTATAACGATAACAAATCTAATTTTCTGCATAATAAAATTGTTATAATCTAGAAGAATAATTCAAAAGAGTCCACCAGTTTGTTATAAATAATTTGAATAATAAATGTTTACATAAATTTAAGTGCTGTCTAAAATTAAGAAAAGGAATGGACGCCAGAAGCAAGTTTTAGTGAGAACACCAAAGTAGATGTTATTTAAGAGCTGTATTTGGGTGTTGATGCTAGCTAGTGTACCCGGACGTCTGTCACTGATTTCAATTGTAAATGTGTATGTTTCGTCCCCCACTGGTTGTGAGGTATTTTGCTTGGATTTTGCTAGGGTGGAGGATGATGGCATGGAAAATGGGGGAGGAGAAAGTGCACGAGGGATGAATCGCAACCTTAATTAGTGGCGCGAGTTGCTGAGTGAGAAGCTGCGGTTGAGACTTGGACTAATGAATTGCTGCGGTAACGGCAAGGACGTGTGACCGTCCTAAATTAGGGGGCGGACCGGGTCAATGAACTTTAACTCACGTGAAGGACGGTCAATCTTTCCTTCCGCAAAACCAACCGAATAAACGTGACGCAGTGATTTTGCACTGCCGCCGCTTACGTCATTCGAGAGGTAACAAATTCTGTCGATATCGGAGCTACACCTCAATAATACATTTCTGACTTTTCTTCACAGAATTTTCGCTACGTTTAATTCGGTTTATTTCCTTTTTTTTATTTTTTAATTTTTTTTTCCACAGTACGACTGGCGAAACGTGAGCAGATTTGCTAATTACTTTTAATGATGGCAGTTCATGCGTGTCTTGCTTCGGTACTTTATTTGCTATTTTTCTTGTGTCATGTAAAAAAATTTACTTTTTTTTTGTTATGGAGACAAGAGATTACTTGAGTCACTTGGTATGAAATAAACATTGTTTGATTTGATAATGTGAAAGCATTTATTTCATTAAATTGACAAGATTAAATTATAATGCATATTGTATTCTGTACGGGTATGTCTGACTACATCTACTTCAAATTCCTTGCGAATCAAATTAGTAATCCAACAATGTATTTTTAATTCAATGTATTATCGATTATTTTATCCACTATTACTTAATACTGAAAAATTATAAAAAATACTAAAATGAGAATAATAATAATAATGCAATTATTCATTAAAACTGGAATTGAATGATAAATCCTTAAACAAAAATTAGTTTTAAATTTAATTTTCAAATAATTTTATAAATAGTCCTGATTATAATGTTTATTATAAATATTGAATCGTGTATTTGAAAAAATGCATGTATGCTGCCTTTGAAATTAATTTTCATCGGGCAATCTTAAATAATGGCGATTGAGATGTATTCTTAAATGTAAGATATCACTGTTTTTAATTAATACCTTTGAGGAAACAGCATTTGTGCTTTAAAAACCAGGTCTTTAAAAGTATTATTAAAAAAGCCTTTGACGGCTATGTATTTATTAATCGCAGACAATGGCATTAAAGGAGTCGAAGCTGCTCGACTATTAATTATTGGGTTATTTAAATAAAAAACAAAGCATAAGAAATGAAGATCGAATGTTGGAGCTCGGGGTCCGAGGGACCGGAGACACCCACCTCCATCAATTGCGATTCTCGAACTAATTACAGTCTGATTTACAGTCTTTAGATTTGGTGTACTTGGCCGTACAATGAGCAACCGACCCACGGAAGCGCGTGCCGTGTCTTACTTAAGATAACAAATTTCACTTTGACTCGAGCTTGAATAATGAACTCCTTTAATTGACGCAAACGACTCGAGACTAGTTGAGAGTTCTGCGGGTGCGCCTACACCTCGTACATTCTCCTGGTGCATTGCCACGCCCATTTAGCGTTTGTTGAATTTCTCACCTTGAGCACCCGGATGGTACTCGAGCACCATCACCAGGAGCACCGACCGCGCGAGTATCCGAGGACAACTGGACCACTTCGGTGCTTTTTACGTTGTTGTCAATTCCTTTTCAGTTTCAAGGATAATAGCATTGTAATTTCCTTTGCATGTGAATTACACGACGCTCACAATAGTCCAAGAAAATAAAAACTAAAACGTACACACCGGCAATCACAATTTACCGTCTTATATTTTAATACCCTCCTATTACTCATCATTTTAATCAATAATTTTTACGATGTTTTAGTCTAAATTTTCGTCCCAATTTTCTATTCTGTAGTTTCCTTTCATACCGTCACTTCACGAAATTTCATTATTTCTATGTCAGCGCACATTATTAATATTTAGTTTGAACTCATTATTTAAAGACTGATTACGTCAAACAATTTACTATAAAATAATAATTCTGTTCTACCTACGTTTTATACCTTATTACATAAATTATTTATTTTAGAAACAATTCTACTTTATTTTTAAAAAAAGAAATTATTAATATTTTATTAACTTTGATATGTATCAAAAAATCAATATTTTTAAATATAGATTCACATTTACATATGAATTATTTTGTATAAATAAATATTTTCATTGTTCTAAACTCTTCGACTCAAATGACAAAACATAGGGAAATTTAATAAAAAAGATGTAATAATTAATACAGATATGGTTAAAAATAAAAATGATATTATAAGTATGATTATACTCTTATAAAGTTTATTTTTTAGAGTATTAAATTATAAATTGCATATTAAAATTTTGGCATAGTAGAGTTTAAAATTATGACATATATTATTTAATACTCAATTTAATAATAAATTTAATATTAAATAAAGTTGATATTAAAACTACTGAAAAAACTCATTTTCACGACACTAATTTCACTGTGATTTCCAAAATTAAAAAAATTTGTTTACTAAATAATTTAAATTTTTTTTGTGACTGTGTAATGGATTTAATAGTTCGTAATTTAGAATATGTGCTTTGCTTTTCTAACCTAAAATCATTTTAATTATTATCATTAAAATACGCTATCAATAATTTTATGCAATAGAAACATTTTTTTTTTAAATAACTATGAAAAGGTTGAAATATGGTAAAATAAAAAAAAAGCAAAAAAATATTTAATAAAAAGAACAGTGAGCATTTTTGTTCTATTTTTAAAAATTTTTTAGTAAAAAATATGTGCATTTTTATTAACTTTCTTTTGTGCAAAATTTATTTTTGTGGATAAAATGAATAGAATACAATTCTATCAATTAATTATTAGATATTTAATATTTAATATTAATTTATTTAAAAACAATAAACATACACATGTAAATGTGTATACATAATTATACAAATGCTAAATTGAATGAAAAAAATTAATCTAAAAGTTACAAAATACAAAAGTTCTGTATATATATAATTTTTAATGTAAATTCATAAAATTGAATTGAATAACTCAAATAACAAAAATATGTATAAAAAAGGCATAAAAATATAATTTCTTCAGCAGTCAATAAAAGGAATGTTTGTTAAATATAAACATTTATTTTATTTATTATAGCTTGCCTTTTGTATAATTTACATTTATTAAAAAAAAATAATAATATGAAAGTAGTATTGCACATTTATGAGATATATTTATTTAATATGAAATATGCGGGAGGTTTAATTTTACTTAGATAAAAGACTACAGCTGCGTATTAAATGTTGATAATTAAAGTTAATTGGGTTAACGCATATATTTCAATATCCAAAAATTATTATAAAGTAATGTAAGCTAATATAAAGTGAAATCTTTGTAACCAAAAGTATTGAAAAAGTACTGAAGTTAATAAATTCCGAAATAATAATATTTTATTGTATAACATATTCAACTGGAAACTGAATTATCGTGACCATTCGATAGTTGGAAATCTTCAAATATATTATTGATATTTGTATTATTGAATTGTAAAATAAAATTATATATTGTTTGCGGTGGACGGAAGGACAAAATTGAATTTTACTAAAAACAAAATAGTGCCTTGTATAAATATAATGAAAAATTAAAATTTGAATACTAGAATTTATTAAAAGTAATAGATGCATCTGACGTACATTCACCTATTAATTATATTCAAAGCATAAATAATCTGTCATTCAAAAGCAATCCAGAGCTGCCGCGTGCATACGCACACAAACCCACCCACAAACCCACACCCACACCAGATAATGGGAGTCGCGCGTATTATGCAGGTAAGCCAGATAAATTGTAGAAATATATGAGTAATCTGCGGGAACAACCAAGATACACGCCAGGAGTTCCGAGTCACGCGACAAACTCGACGATCTTCCGTCATCGCCGTCGCCGTTCCCCGGATCCTCCGCTGTTTATGAACCCGGTGAACCGCCGACGGCTTGTGGGCGTCCGGGTGTTTGCGCACAAACACGTCGTCGGCAAATCCTCCTGTCTCGCTTTGTAATTGAGAGCTCCTGCCACGAATATTATGCTCGGAAAGTCTCATTATTATGATAGAGCGAAGGCAAGCGAAAACAAGAAAAGAATAATTAAAAACAAAGGTTTATAGACTACCTTGCAAATAAGCTTTTGAAATAATGCTTTTTTATATCAACCCGACTTTCGCGAATACACTGGTGGCTGAAATGCGGAAATGCAATTATTCGTTAGAATTGACATCGAGTTACTAGATTCTTTATACGATAAGCTTTGGTGAATTTTTTCTTTTGCACTGCGCGATTTATACCGCTGATTTGAAATATTTCTAGACTCTGATTAACTTTCAATTGATATAATACTCAATTTCAGGAGTAGAACAAAATAAAATGAGCTTTACCAAATGAGAGTTCAAAGGAATTATATCAAAAGTTCTTCGTGCGTTTTTTAGATTATGAATTTATTTACACATTTAAATTTATCACGGAAATTCAAATAATTAAAAGAGACTAGCCCGGACTCTGAGAAACGTGTGGATAAAACATTGAGTTTTATATTTAATCAGTTCACTGAAAGTAAGAGCGGCATATCTTTTTTATATATGCTAAGTAGTATAGTTTGCGATAATATCTTCTTTCACGTGCGGGAAATAAAGTAGGTTAAAATGAAATCACTCGTTTAAGCATATTTAATTTAATAAATATCACTATCTGGAATATGATTGTTGATTACTGAATTTATGCACATTGTATACACGGAATTACATTTCGTTATTTTTTCACATATATTTCAATTTTTAAATGAGTGGGATTCCGGTGCACGACTCAACTATCACGTAAAAAAAATAACTTTATAATTTAACACGAACACTCCCTAGATTATATTTATGTTTCCTTAAATACTGAAAATTACATATATAATTTATTAAAATATATAATATTAATATTTTTATCTACATTTATTTACATATTATCATTTTTAAAAATGTTAATTCAAAACTATCGCTATTGTTACATATACCAATAATATGATAAAGTTCGATGAGCCTTTCGATATTCAAGATGCAATTACGTTCAGTAATTTGATTTCACTTATATATTCCTCTGCTTTTCAACACCAAATACGTCTAGAAACTAAACTTTCTTGATTAATGAAATCAATGGAGTTTGAAATCGAACTTACACCAGACTATCGCTTTTATGTTTGGAGAAATTTGAAGGCCGAATGAAGGAGCTAATGTCCAATTTTCATATGAAAGCATTGTTTGGAAAATACACAAAGGATAATGGGGATAATCAATTAGGAAAAGTTATAAAGCGAGTAATATAAAAATGAAAAGACTCATTTTTTAAACAGTTTTACACACAGATTTTATGCTTATGAGCACTGAAAGATCAAGATGGATTGGTTATCATTTTAAGTTTTTTATGTAATATGAATTATTAAATGAAATCATGAACATACACAGCTTCAAGTCCAAAACTTTTCAAAACTTGTGTAAGATTCTTTGTCATTGTGAAAAAATCTGTGAGTGCACTTAATATGATCATACCATTCAACGAGAGTTATTATAAAATTATTAATTGCTTTCGATTATTTATAGCCTTCTTAACCTCTTCATCTTTTTAAAATTATTATTTTCTATTCTGGTCGAACAATTTATATTCAAGTATGCATGAGAGTGCTATTAAATTCCTTTTTATTCTACTTGTGTATTTCAGAAAAAGGTTTATTATACAGAGCGAGATTTGACAATAATAAATAATTAAACTTAGAATTCTATTATTCCACAGAATTAATGTTTTAAGTAAATTGTAAACATGATAGTACAGGAAATTTCAAAATTGCCTACTCAAATATGCACACTTATTGATTAATTGATTTCAGAACTTTTTAAATCAAGTCTAGCAAAAAATGTGCTTGTTTTCAGACTCACGAATGAAAATTCATGTTTGCATTTAATAAAGTAATATTACGATTATAATCAATATAAAATAATACAAATAAATTATAATACAAGTAATGTTATAAATTAAATCAAACATAGATGCTTGGGTGAAAAAATCATCAGAATTATCACACAGGTCACTTAGATTTCATAATGAAAAAGATTTTATAATAAGAAAATTAATGCGTGGATATGAAAAATGTGAAAGATCACAGCAGAGAGAAGCACTATAAATTTGACTGTGCAATAAAAAATATGAAAAATATTACCAGTTTAATGTTCATTTTATCCATCGATTATATATCAACGGCAAAATAATAAAAGTAGAAGTAAACATTTATGATTAATCTCATAAAGAAATAAAAATACAAATGGGGAAATGGTCAGATTGAAATAATTCACTCAAATATAAGGAATCGTTTGAGGAAAGCAAATGTATTATCTCAAGAAGTGAAGGTTCAACGAAAATTACTTCTGCATTTGTAAGCTGGACAGGAATTTTGAGGACAAAGTTGGGGCAACGGCGAAGGCGGTTTCTTGCATCGAAAACACGTTAATTTAGCACACCGCCGCTATGTCCCGAAAACCGAAAATGTCGTACTCGAGAAACTGGACGCACGAGGACGTAATCCCCAGGAGTTTCTCGGGCGTCTGATTCGCACTTGCGCTCCACTTTTGCGAATAACTGGGTACGCCACTCCTTCCTCGTCCATGGGAGAATTAACAGGGGTTTTACCGACGGAGAAGTCCAGGAATTACAAGGATTCTAATGCTCTGGATATCAAAATCTCAAATATTCGAAAATTGCTTTCGTTATACATTCAGTTATAAGTTATATCGAAATCCTTAATTTGAAGCCTCTGAAAACTGATAAAATGCAGTTCTATTAACCAGCTTATACAAATAGTTAACAAATTTCTTGATATTTCGTAATATTTATTTACAAATATAAATTTAAATTTTGACTTGGTGTGCTTATAAATTTTTCATGGTATAATCGATTACGTTTATAATGGATTTTATTTAATATATGGATTATGTATTATTGGCTATACTACTGACACTGTTTCATAATTACTCTTTTTATAATTAATCGATCAAGATATCGAATTTTTAACTCGATTAAAAAATACAGGTTCGTAATCTGAGAAAAAACAAAAAATTACCTATAAAATGTAAGCATTTTGAAATCGATTCTATTCTATTAAAAAAAATAAATTATTTCAACGACTACACTTGATATTATCTTATATATTTGCAACCGTAAATTTTATGTACTTTTATTTTGAACACTTTCGTGAAATAAAAGATTTAATTAAACAATTTATTTGTAAAATTAAGCTGTATGAAGTAATGAACAGGTGACATATTACTGCACAGAATGTGATTCGAAGCTATACTCGTAGAAGTTTAGAACACTCGGGGCTATAAACACGATTACTATTTTCTGTACTTCATGAGGGAATTTTCATTTTAGTCTTCTTTTGGCTTTGGAGAATTTCTATCCGGTTATTTTGCAATTTTGCAATTTCTCGCAATATTGTCATGACAGATAATATTGACACTCTACAATTTTATTACAAGTGATTGGCGTTTCTACAAACTTGCAATCATAACACTCGAAAATATTTCAAATTTTTCGATTACTCGTAACAACGAAATGCTTGCACGGATGTATTTGGTTGAATAAATTTTTTTTTACAAATAAAAAAATTGTGAGTTATGATTTTTTATTGAGTAACATATAGATATTTAAGACAATAAATTACTTCAACTGCATACAATTTATATTATTGAAGTAAAGGTTAAGAGCAGAGAAAATAAAGAGAACATGTATTTTTTTACATTAAATATTTTTGACATTAATTCAGAACTTTGAATATAATTATAATATTTTCTTTATAGTCTGAGTAAAATTTTATATGGGAAATTATATTTTTTAAAACATACTAATTGACAAGGAACATAAACATTGTTATTACATTTCAAATATACTTTAATTTACAATGAAAATTTTTAATGATATCTGATTTAATGGTAATAAAACTAAATAAAAAAGTAGCATTTAATTTAGCATTCACATGAGCCGGTGGCCTATTAGTATTATTATAATAATTAAATTTTAGCTTCATAAATATGTATCGAAATTTATTGATCGAGGAATAAGCACTAAAATTTTTCAGATTTAAAATACCCGCAGTTGCAATACAGTTGAATACATGTACATGTATATATTGCAGGAAAATTCTATGATATGTAAAGTTTCATTGCTAATGATACGTAATATTTTTGTTAAGAATAATTAATTATTATTAAATGAAATCAATATTATTAAGATTAGTCAATTTTATAAATTTAAATTTTTTAAATTACAGTACAAAACTGCATTTCAACCAAGAATACTTTATGCTTTTCAATTTAATTATACTATTTTTATAAAAGTGTTAAAGTTTATAATAGTGTGGCAAGTAACTTAATATAACCATATTAATAAACAGGATTAAATTAGTTTTCAAATTTTCAATATAAGATTATAATTATTTTGAAAAATTATTATACAAATAAATTCTTGTAATAATTAATGATGCTGAAGTACATAATATAAGAATGATATATAATTATAGTTATAATTACTTAAACAATTTTAGTAAATTTTTATGTTTAATAATATTTATTGTTAAAAATTTTATCATTTAGATATAATTATTACTTATTCTGCTGATTTATAAGTTGAGTAAAAAATATAAATCTTTGTACACTAATCTTCTAATATTCCGATTCTTTTATTCATTCGTTTCACGTTTTTTATTCAATATTATTGGTGTATTTATTATTATTAACAAAAATTGTTTTCTATTAAATATTATATATTTAGCAAATATTTCAATTTTCAGTTTAATTTTTATTGGTGTACTTATAATTATAAAACTAAAGTCAAATATATAAAGAATAATTTTCTGTTTATACTATTATTATAAAAAATTCTAATTATTGAAGTCTTAGAATTGTTAAATTTTAGAAATTTTATTTCTTAACGTTATGTTTAATTTAGTATATATTTTTGTTTACTTTAACTTTTTTACCAATTTTTAAGTTTAGTAACTTTAATTAGTTTTCTTTTTAAACGAATTATTATTATATTCCATTATCGCATTTTCATTAAAAATTTTATAATTCGCAAGTTTAAGTTAATTACGCGACTTTTATATTATATTATTATGTAATTAATTATGTGATACTATTTTCATAATCATATTAACTTTTCTAAAACACATATGTTTTTTATAAAAATTGAGAAAATATAGATTATAAATACTGTACTTTTTCTAATATTATTCAGTATAGTCTATTACTATTTTTCTACATTTCTTTATGAAAATTCATTTCATTTTCTTGTGTTTCCTGCATAGTATCTTAAAAACTTAAATATTTTTTAAGTATGCTGATTGAGGTGATAATCGATCTCATTATTATTATAATGGCTAAAATTTTGCATATTAATTGTTGAAATTTTTAGCATATTTTCTATAATTAAAATTTTATCTTTTTACAACTATTTTTTTATTTTTTAGTCATTTAAAAAAACACTAAATATTTAAATGTATTCACTCAGTTTTTTATAACCTGATATTCTGTAATCAAAATTAAGTGTGAATGAAAAGGGTGTTTGATTAACGGTTAAATTACTCCAAGCTTCAGAAAATGTAGTATATTTTCATTTTATATACCTTTATATTTAAATTTTGGACTATATATTTTTACTATACAATTTGTAAAAATAAATCTATGAAGATTTAAACATATTATTTAAATTTAAATAATTTATAGAATGGATTTTTAATTCTTGACAATTTTTTATTAACTTCTGCTACATTGTTCTATTCATGGACATTAAGCATTGTTATTTCTTAAAATTATATGTAAATTAAAAATAGAGATGATTTTTATAATTAGATATTTAAAAAAATATATATGTTATTTTTTCATCATTTACTTAGGTATAAAATAAATTAAGTTCTTCCGTAGTTTTTCATGATAATTTTGTATGGTACAGGAGGAAAAAAAGATCAGTAAAACAGATGTAAAGTTAGTACTTATTAAACTTTTTACCTCGTCGAGTACATTTTCTTTGACTGATGCGAATTCTTGGTTTTTAAAATTTTTTTATTTCAGGTAATTATACCTGTGATGTACTGAAGTTCGTGATGTAATAACTTCAGATCTCGAATTATAATTTAATTTTATAAAATATACCAATTTTAAAAAAATATCTAAGTATATTAACTTTGAATGGACTACGGATATAAATTTTATAACTTTATAAATAGGGATCAGTAAAAATTATTTTCAATAAATTATTATATTTTTTTTTATTTCGGAAAAGATTTATTTTTTGTAATTATGATTATAAACTTTATCGGAGTATACTTGTATATTTTGAAACAAAATCACTCCATCAATTTTAATAAAACCTATAGGTTATAAAATTGATATTTTGTTAAATGATCATGGTTCGATTTTGATGTGTTTTTGTTCACAAATTAACTTAATAATTTGTTTATGATATATGAACGTTTTGTTACATTTGATCGAGAATAAATTGTATTATTATATTATTAATACACGTTTGTGAAACTATATTTCTGCACAAATCAATTAGAAGAAAGACAAAATCTATGTATTTGACTTTACACAAAATCAATACCTTTGGATAAATATCCGCATAACATTTAATTTAATACCGGAAATATAATTGGATTATTATTATTATTCTATTTCAATGTATATTTGAAATGGGAGAATGCATTGTTTCGAGATTATTACCTGCGATAAAGTACAAACAATAAATTTCCTTATAAAACATTTCAAAATATGCATTTTTATATGAATTTGAGGAAAGGTAAATAACAATAAAGCATAGCGAGTAAAAATGCGGAGCAGGAATTACTTAACAATCGTAAGAATGAAGGAATATCGTTTAATATAAAAAATCCCTTGGCGGAGTTAAGAGTATTGACTGCGAGGGGAAGGGGGAACCGGCCACATGCGCCCCGATTACCTCCGTTCGAACGCGTTAGATGCGCGGGGATTTCCAGTTCAGCATTTCCAGAAAAAGGAAAATCCGAGTTCGGATGGCATTATTTCAGGAGAGCTCAACATGAAGAATACGCCGAGTAAAGAAAGCGAGAGGACTCAAAGACGAGAAAACAAAGCTGATGAGGAAACCCAGAGACTCGAATTTCCCGTCTCATCCACGTTGAACCGGCACTCGCGCAATCTTCCGGTTGGTTGTCCTCCTGGATTTCCTCTCCTACGCTACGCCTTTTTCCCCTATCTACCTTCTGCACTCGACCCTCAAATGACTCAAGAAAAGCCGTACCTCCACTGCGACCTTTAGACATCTAGCTTTCCAACAAATACAAACCCTTATTGTCCTTCAAGACTCAATTACAGTGTTTGGCGTCCATGAACAAAGCATAACCAACCAACACCAACACCAAACTAACACATAACGCAATATGAGCGCTCTGCTATCCATCAAATACACCTGGAAACGTGATAAAGCAAAGCTTATTAATTTGCAGTTTTTTTTTGCAACTCGAATCTGATATAACTTCACACAGTATTTAAATGGGATAAATTTATTACGTAAACATGCATTTGCATAAGTCGAATACATGAATCGTGCGTGGATTCAATTAGAATATAACTTTTTTTTTAGGACAAGTACAAATTCCAGACTCTCTAAACTATTACTTATAATTATAATCAATATTAATTAATGTCATTAACCAATGATTTTGTTCAACGATTAAGACAGTTTAAATATAACTTTGTCGCATAATTTTAGCATTAAGTAAACGAAATAAGAAAAATATCAATGCTCAAATAAATTATTTATCTAACAATCATTTAAACAATATAAAGAATTAATATTTAAGTAATAATTTAAAAGCACATTTTATGACTTTCAAAACAACTATTTATTTATTTATGTTAACTAATAAAATAAATTTTTTGGAAATGTTATTTCTAACAAAATGTAATTTGTAATTTAATAACTTGTCATTTGATCTGAACATATCCCAAGCTACATTTAATTGTAAATAAGGGGTCCTGTGATATAATATTCTTTTACCATACTTTTATGTAAGCGAATATTTATTAACTGTTTTCTTTTTAATTTGCTATTAAAGATTTTTTCATAACAGTATTGCATAATTATATTTAATGCATGATACTCAACACTATAAATAAATTAAAAATGATTTATAATTTTATAACAAACTCATAATATTTATAAATCGTTTTTAATTAGCATCATTATTTGCGTTAATATATATAAAAACAATGTTAGAAAAGGTATTATATTAAAAAAAAAAAAAAAATCCTTGGATCACTTACAGTTTTTATAAATATTCGAAAATTTTGAGAAACAATTTAAACAACTCTAAAATTAGTTTAATTAATTTAATTTTACTGTTTCAATGGTTTAAATAAACTATTTGTAATATCAAAGTTGTAGATATGTACTTGTAATTAAAAAAGTTTAGATTTTATAAATTCTGTATTGATGTAAGCTAAAAACTATCAAAAACTCTAAATTAAATCGAATATTTCAACTCTGTCAATATTTTCTATATAAATTGAACGTTCAAGCGTTAAAAAGCTCTCAATTATGTACGAGTAAGCATTCAATCGATTCAAACACTTTCACAGAATTCGTTTTTTATGAAGTAGAGAGTTAATCAACTCACTGTGATATTTAATTTTATTGTCGGTATTGTTTTATAGAGTCCGTGCGTGAGAAAAGCATCATTAGGGATTATTCAAGGAAAGCATTTAGCAGAACAATCGATGGTTTTCCGGGGTGGGGATCCACCATCACAATTCAAACCTCACAACTCACAACTCACAAATCATAATTCACAAAATCATGTCACGTTCCTCACGTTCATACCCGTCATCGAACGTATGCGAGGGACGCTAAAGCACGATTTTCAATGGTACAACATTATTCCGAGCATTGTAATTAACCGAACTTTGCATAGGATGCAACCAATTAATCTATTTACTGGGGATTGAACAATAAAAGACAAGTGAGAAACTCGTAATATGTATTATGCAATAATTAAAATAGTCATTTTATTTTCAAAGATACATTTTATTCTTCTTTTATGCTCTTCCAGTCTACACTACAATTTACCTTTATTGTTAATTATAAATTGAATAACAATGTTGTGCAATAATCCAATAAAAAAACGAAGGCTTCTATAAATATTTTTCATTTTGCCCGCGCATCTGATAAATGATTTTCAAATATAAATGCACGTGTAATTTTCGATGGAAATTGCTGTCGATAACTGAGATTCCATAATTGATTTTGTAAAACCCTTGAGTATATGTACATCAAATATGGACCGAACTATAACTATAACTATTATTTCTATTCACCGCATATATCTACATTACGCTCTATAAATTCCAATATAAGGTAATGTCATGTTCGGAATAACCATATCCATGTATCATGTAGCACCAATATATTAACATTCGCATAAATATCACATCCTATGTGTCTACGACACCGCGAGGAAAATTTTCGTCCTCATAATTTCCTTCTCTCAAAGTACTTTTTAGACGAGTAATTTCAATAAAATTTTTTTTTTAAAATACTCTTTGAGTAATTTAATACCAAATACAAAGTAATAAAATGTTATTGCAATGTCAAAAATAAGACACGAAATAAAACTGAAAAAATGCGTAAAAACATTTTTGAGCAAATAAACTTTCCTTCAAAGAGCTTGCTCCTTTTTTTTATCAACAGACCTCGTTTTCTGTCTTTTTTTTCCTCATGCCACCCGAACTACAACATCTATCTCTATTAACATTTTTTACATTCTATTGAATTACCGATGAACTCTTGAAAACAACAAAGTTGTTCGTATACCTTTCAAGAAAGTTTATTGTGATCGTAGTTTAGTAATGAAAACAACATAAGTATTGCATCAGGCACTGATGCACCAAACATCAAACAAATTAAACAATAAATTTTAAACAAGGAGCAAATATATATGATAACTAAAACTTTAAACGAAAACTGATGTTATTTTGTATTTTGTAAAAATAAAATTTTATTTCAAAACCCAATCCATAGAGTGCATTCCAATTAAAGACTTTAACAAAATTGCTATTTAATAGTGTTTACTTATCAGATCACTTTAAAAATATATAAATACTATATCGAAATAATATATTTAATATTAATTAAATTATGTAAATTAATTACAATTTATTTATATTTAATATTTAATATTTTTTCTATTTTTATTTCATTTATTTAGCTTTTTAATATTATTAAGCAATATGAAATTTATGTAATGTGTAATTCTAAATCCTAATTTTATATTTTTTGACAGAAAATAACTTTTTTATATTATTTTTGTAAATATATACACATGAAAAAGTACATTTTGAGTAAAAAGATTATACTTGAGTTTATATATTCTAGATTATCAAAATTACGATAGATTTCGATTTAGATTCACTATTATTCATTAAAAATACTTTTAACAATCATTTTTGTGCACATTTCAGCAATCTATAAATTTTTAATTTTTTTTTTTTTTTTTAAACACTACCACTTCTCTTATTAATTCTATAAAATATTCATCGAATGAATAAAATTTTTTGTACTTTTTATTCCTCTAAAATTAAGACCATAAAATTTTATTCCCTGCAAGTATTATTTGTATTATAAATTAGGATATGTACATATTTAATATGAACAAGATGAAATTTGGAATTTTTTTTTAATGCTAAGCTATTATATTTATTGAATGAAGTTGGATACATAATAAACGAGTATAAATTACCTTTTTGCTGTCCATACCGGAGGTTGAATTGGTCACCGGCTGGTCGAGCCTATAAAAAGAAAAAAAAATTTAATTTATACAACTATTATTTATGTTCAGTATCTATAATATATTTACAATAAAATTTCTTAAAAATTAAGTATAATTTTTACTCCGAATTGTGCTGTAAGATATTATTGGAAACGATGTAAAAATTTTGGAAAAATTGTACATTAAAACAATGGATTTATAGTTTCTTCATTTTCTAATAGTTATACACATTTTTATTTTATATAAACTTTGAAACACTGAATTTTTTTTATAGAATCTGAATCTTTTGGAAACAGCCGTATCTTCTAAAATCTTGTTACAGCAGTCTTTGAGTTTTGTCTTGTTAAAATTTTGATAAGCAGATTATACAAGTATTGGAAAGTCTTAAATGGGGTATCCATATTTGATCACAACTATTTCACCTTCAAAGAAGATAGTATAGGTTTGACTAATAAGGAATCCTCGAAAGACTTATTGGATAAAATATCGAAAATGAGTAAAAACAAAAATTGGTGACTTTTCTCTATAGTACAGTACATTCTACTTTAGTGATCAGATATTTTGTGTTCTCATATCTCTTATCAAATCAATCATTTGGGAAAACTTCATACATTCTGCATGAAAAGAAAATTGAGCTTGCTGACAAAACTCAAGAAAATAATTACAACTTGAGAAAATTAAAAAGTTTTTTTTATCAAATTTACGTTTACAAAAATAGTCAAGAATGGAATAACTTTGTCAAAAGTAAAGTATAACAAGGTTGAATTTTGAAAAATTTTAAGAAAATTGGTGAAGGTTGTACTGCAAAACTATTCATGAAGTTGAAAATTCTGCAAGTCATCTGTATTTTACAAAACATTTCGAAGAGCAAAAACCAAGTTAGAATGGATAAGAATGATTGTACTAGAGAGACTAAGAAAGTGTTTACCACATTTATACATTTTCTGGACTTCAACATTAAAATAAAGGTTAGGAGTTTACAGATAATTTTAGAAATATATCTTCGAGATTTTTAAATAAATTGTAAACCCAGACAGAGTTAATTATTGAAGATTTTAATTTAAAAAATCATGTAATACATCCTAGAATAAAAAATATTATCATGAATAAGTCATACAATTTTGTAAAAATTAAAACTTGTATATAATTTTAAAAGACATTCTAATTTATGTTATCTGAACATATTTTAAATTGAAATTCTTTATTTATTGTTTTTCAGTTGTTAATTCTTGTATATTTCTCGTAATCAAATTCAGTGATACATGTATTTGTAACTTCAAAGGTATTATATTTTTCATAGTATATTACAATATTAAACAAATGTTGAAACAGATACCTTTGGGAAAATGTATGCATTAGATTCATTATTTAGATTCTCTTTGTACTTGTGTATCAAATAAATAAAAAAATAAATTGTTAGTGGATGTAGGTAATATTCGACAAATATATTGTAAAGCATGTTATTAATGATTTATTTTTTATATGAAACTAGTGTGAAAATCATGTTGATAACTTCAAAATAAAAAAAAAAACAGAATGATTGAAAACTAACCAAATAATTTACAATTGAGGTTTAAATAGATATCAAAATTTTGATTATTGATATGATTAATATAGTTTGGATATTTATAGAAATTAAATATTAAATATAATACATATAAATAAAATTTTAATTTTATTAGGCAAATACAAATTTACAATTCAAATACAATTAAAATTTTAATTCAATATTTGCTTTGCTTGTATAAAAATACAAATTACTATAAATATTAAAGACATTGTAATAATCAGATCAATTAATATGCATACAAAATTGACTATTAATTACATTTAATTAAAATTAAATTTTACTTTTTAAAGAGTTTTTAAATTTTTTCCATCATTAATTAATTTTTTCTTTAACCAATTTAACAATTTTAATAAATTACTAGTTAAGTGCATCATAAAATTAAAAATGTAATTGGTATGATGTAGGTATACGATAAAACTTAAAGAATAATATAAAAAAGTGTATAAAAATACAACTATTAGAAAAATAAAATAATTTAAAGTAGATTATAGTAATAACATACAAAAACATTGTATTAACAAAAATTAAATTTAATAAGAGATTAAAACTAAAATAAAAAAAGGAACTTTCAAGAAAATTGTTGGATTAATTGCTCAAAATCTTTTAAAAAATATTTGACTTCTACTAAATCTATTAAACATAATTTCATTTTTTTAATTTAAAATAATATTTTTCCAGTTATTTGTTATAAATATTAAGATTATTTAATTGATAAAAGAAAATATTTAGAATTTTTAGAATAACTTTAGAATTTTGATTTTAATTTTAATTTAAAAATTTTATTGAATCTAATTAAATATGCATTATTTTAATTAAGAATAGAATATTATAATAATATTCTTATGAGCTTATTGTATTAATGGAACCAATTTTCTTTAGTTGGATTTTATGGATATTTTAAGCTTTAAACTGCAAACAAGATCAAAAGATTGAAAATATTATTCAAATGGAGTGTTTTTCTTAGTATGATTTTTGAACAAATTATTTATAAATTTAAACTTTTTATTACATGAATATCTATGGAAAAAAAATTATATGTTCACAATATAATTTTTTCAATTAGCTTAAGAAATTCTAATTTTATGGATTACTATATTAATCAATTACTTTATGCTTTTATAAAAATTAAACTTTTTTTTTAGACAATGAAATTGCCTTTATTCAATTCATATATAATTTTTAATATTCATTTTACGGCATCAAATATACAATATTTATATAGAGAATTTAATATATTTATGTATAGAAATTTAGATTACTATGAACTAATTAGTTTACTATCAGTACTTAAGTAACCATTACAAAATTCAATTATACAATTGTATAATTAATAATCGATTCTGGTATAATAAGTAATTGACATCAAAAAAAAATTTTAACAGTACAAAAAAAAATCACTTAAATAAAATTTAAAATTGAAAATATCGTTTGTAATATTATGACAAAACAAATGTTCTAAATTTGTATGTTTGAACATTATACATGGTTAGTTTGTCCTTTTTGAAAAATTTGTAACGTCAACATATTAAATAAATAATTCATATTGGCTTATTTTAACAATTTAAAAGTTAACAAAAAAAAAGTTTTTAAGATCACAGCTTTAAATTCCATTTCTTCAGTATTTAAAAATTTAGTTTGAAAAGTTCGTGCCGATTGACAAAACTAGATAGAATTATTTATTGTTAAATTTTAATAGAGTTGTGAAGTGTTTTTTTAATATCTTCAACTTATCTCTATTTTATGCATCATTTAAAGTTCTATCTCATGGTTCCAAATAGAATAAGTAGTATCTACTAAGGGGCAAACCAAGAAGAATATGTAAATCATTTTGCGAACGGAAAGCAAAAGGTTGCTTATCTCTTCTTCAAAATAAATCGTAAAAATAATAGTAAATATATAAAGTCAAGAGTAATTTACGATTTATTCGAAAAGTAAAATTTAGTTATAAAATAGAAGAAATTGCTTTTTAATAAATTTCTAAGCTTTATCAGTGGGATTTTATTTAAAAAACGAAATGCTGACTTTGATCTTTTTTTCTTTACGCCCCTTAAATATTCGAATCGCAGTACACCGATACAAAATGGAGGAGGTGAAGTTTAAAATTTCTGAAGAGCTATAAAAAAAAATCAAGATTCAAGATTCTCAGTGAAAAGCTGTAATAAGAGTAACTACATTACTCTTTGAAATTCTTCAAACGAAAAGAAATTTGTACAGAGGGGTGAAAAAATACAAAAAATAAAATAAAACGAAGAAAGAGCTATTACAGGTTATTAGTAACAAATGTGTCTTTCATTTTAAATTTATTAAGTGTAAAATTTGGAAGTTTCATCACTAATCATGGGAGTGAGTTCGTAGTTTCGCCGTTTACATTGCGTCTCGTTTATTAAATGGGCAACGGTGACAAGAGGCCGTTAAGTCGAGCGACCGCATGCTAACGAGAAGCGCGATAATAAGTCAGAACCCGAACCCCCGAACCCCCGAACCCCCGAACCCCGAGCTCATAAGGGTTGTGCGGACACTAAAGGGAAGCTATTCTCGAGTCACCCGCTACTTACCTCGTATACTCCTTGGAAAAGAAAGGAAATGAAAGTGAACGGAAGGGGAGAAAGAGAGACCGAAAGTCAACACGCGAATCTAGAACGCAAAGTAGTTTATAAAACAACGGAATACACTGTGCCCAACTTGTTATCTCCACGGCGTATTTTTCTCCTGCACAATAATAAAAACGGACATTTGGGTTATTAAATTTGAATTTTCTTCTCTTCGTAAGTTTAATAACCGTAACTTTAAGATGTTGTCGAGGTGTCCTTTATAAAAGCAGCAAAATTAAGATTATTGGTACATTTAATAACGTTCAGCGCGGTCTTATGATATATATAAACAATTTATTCAATTTAAAAAAAAAAAGAAGAAATGTTTAGATTATCAACCTATATCTTCTACCTTAAAAAATTATCGAAAAATATCATACACACTAAATTTTTTAAAATCATATAAATAACTTCTAATAAAAAGTCGTAAGTGTATTACTATTGTTAGTTTTTACTACTTATTTAGATCAATTGTAGTGGGAAATCTTTTATATCCAAAGGTTTATAAAAAAAATGTTTCATGAATTGTAATAAATGAAATCAACAAAAAAGTGCTATAAAACAATTTACAGTGGCTATAAGTTTGAAAAACATTTTTCACATTTCAACCAAAATACTAAACACGTAAAATATAAGTATTTTTTCGAAATAAGTTCATTTTATGAATTTAAATTATAGATAAAATTATACATAGATTAAACTTTGAAAATATATAGTATATTAGATTAATCAAGAATTTAATTTTAAAAAATAAAAAATACACAGAAAATATTATAGTAAAATAAAAATTCAGTTTTGGAAAAAAAACAGAAAGAAATACAGTGACATGACTTCTAAAATGAATATTTGAATAAACAAATGTTAACTTTCAATACATAAATTTCATACCACTTAATTCTTCTTCCCTTTTTTTAAAACTTTCGTATCTTCTTCCTAATTGTTTCAAAAAATTTTCTTTTTATTAAAAATTAAAAAGTTTTTTCCAGTTGATTAACGAAACTCAACTGTACTGTAAAAAAAACGTTTTCAAAGTTTGAAAACTTTACTATTACTTGCGACTTGAGTACGGTTCATCATTTTTACTCTCATTCAATATTTTATTTCTACTTTTGATTTTTTTCTTTTTTGAATTTATATATTGAAGTAAATGACCGAGTTTAAAAAATGATAGATCAGTGTTAACGTAATATAATAAATTTTATATCATTTATGATATAGCAATACATATATTTAATATATCTTTGTATATAGAAATTTTTAGTTAATGTAAAAAAAATCATTTGTTCCCAATTATCTCACGATTATTCAGAATTCATTATTATAAAGAATATACATATTTCTAGTTTTTAAGAATTCATTTTCATTAAAAATGAAATATTTCAGTATTTAAAATTTTTCAACATGTTCTAGAATATTAAACAGTTTGAAATATATAGTAAATAAATCATTTAAATTTAATAATTTTATTTGTGATAAATGTTTATAAATTTATGATAGCCACTATATTAGATAATTTTTTTTCAAGACTTTTTATAATAATTGCAAAAAGAATGTATAAAAAATTGTAACTGTTCAATAAACGAATTATTTAGCATTCATATTTATTGATCAATTTAAATTAATAAACTGAACTTTGTATACCGTATACACAATTATTCTTATGCGATTGAAAACAATTGAAGTGGTTGAGATATTTTTTACAATTAATATTTTACAATTACAATTAAAATGTAATTCACTTTTTGAAAATAAAATAAAAAATAATTATATTTCTAAATAATGATTTTAGATAATTTGAAAAACATATTTTTAAATGAATTTTAAAATTTAAAAAAGATTTGGCATATATTCAAAATTTTGTTTTATTTGGAATGTAAAATGTAAGGAATAGTTTCATAAAAGTATTGAAAATACGTAATACTTGAGTAGCTCATCGTTAAGAAGTACATAATCAATATTTCCAAAAAACTATATTAAAAGTGCTCTATCTATATTCATATTTTTCTTACCTTTAAACACCTCAGTAATACATAAATAATAATATAAATAAATATAAAATTATAAAATATATAATTCAACTTTTTATAATTGCACAAATAAAATCGTGTAATATCAAATATCAATAATTCAAAAAATATTGAAATTTTGAAAATTTTTGAACGAGTGCAACAAGCTATGTTACTACTCTTCAATGATAAATGTTAGTGGAAACCAACAAATAATAAATCGATTGTAATGTTTTAAATTTTTTTCAATTCTTTAGTACACTTAATAAATTTCGGAATACTTGGCCATAAAAATGTTTCTAGAGATAGTTTTTTAAGTTCAAGTTTATGTAATAAGGTGTACGTAACATTGATAAGGAAAGGGGATAAATAAATCATGTAAACAAATAAATTATACTGAACAGTTTGTACAAAGTGCAATATTCTGTATTGAAGTAAAAAACAGGAGGGTCTCGCAATGTTGGGGTCTCGCATTATTTTTGTAGGGAATGGAAGGA
Organism: Eupristina koningsbergeri; assembly: GCA_018907245.1. NCBI lineage: Eukaryota > Metazoa > Arthropoda > Insecta > Hymenoptera > Agaonidae > Eupristina > Eupristina koningsbergeri. Next base: position 353,592 of record JACCHV010002782.1, on the reverse strand, counting down.
AAAAAAGTTCGAAGGGGGCCATTAGCTTACCAGTCAAGAAAGTTCCAAAGGCAGGTGAACATGATGATGATGAAGAAAAGAGCGACGGCAGGGAAACTAATGAAATCGCGCCGCGGCGCCTTTGAACCGCCGCTCGAAAATTACGGGCCGGAGTGCAATCGATTCGCCTCCCTCAGAGGCGTCACCTCCTAGAGCTTGAGTCAATGGCGGCCAGACGCCGAGACTTCCTCGCAACCTCGAGCCCGCGCCTCGGTCGCGTGCCACCCTCCCATCGATCCTTCGGCGCGCACTCTTTCGACTTCGATTCGCTCAGAGTACTGGGGAAACCTCCTCGCCGCGAACCATCCTCGAGGCGACCTCCGCCAGGGCGCCTTTCCTCTCGCACCCCGAGCGAAAACTCCCTCTTATCTCGGCGGGAAACGAGACGAGCTCTCGATCTTCTTGAGCACACAATTCTGCAGCCCCTCCAGGTTGGAGTCGAATTAATTTCACTTTATCGTGGAGACTTTTTGTCCCGGGGATAGATAAATCGAGGATCGACTATGTTATTTCAGACCAACCGACGAGCCTCGGATCGGCGTCCGGTGCTGCGGATAAAAATGCACTGATCAATCGCAGTGGAAGGTGCAATTAATTACCTGTGGCCACTTAAGTGTAAATATATTTGGTCTTTGAGAAATACATCGATTTCTTTACCTTTACCATGTTTATACTCGATACATACACGATTAAATAATTAGATTTTTAACTTCATTGGGATCAATGATAAATGCTGCTCGATTATATTAGCCGACGCCTTTCATCGCTAGCTTTATCATTCTAGTCAAATTCTAGTAACTTGACACTCCTTTTTTTGCTCTTCAATCGAATTTTGTATGTAAAATAGTTAAAAGAAAACTTTTAATGATTACGTAATCCAGTTTTCTACATAATTTATGAATATTCTAATTACTGGGAACCCTTTGAAATGTACAACCATTCGCAACCCAAATATCAATATTTACATGTAAAACAAATTCTATTTCTAATCCTCATTAGTTTGCTCACCAGTCCTTATTTCATTATTTTTTTTATTTAATTTACGAATATTTTGATAGTTTAACGAATTTATTGAGTAACACGAACAAGTCTGTATACATTTTCATTCCTTAAATTTTTAGTACCTCATTTACAAAATGTTTTAAATATTTAAATTTATTAGAATAGTTTATTTAACTATTTTCCAATATTGCATTAATATTTGTTTTCACATTGAATGTTCTAGAAATAATAGGTAAACTTAAAACTAGAATTTTAAAAAATAAACGGAGATTGAAAATAATTAAAAATAAAACTGCTGTTCGTATTCATTCGCAAAAAATTACGAATTGCAAACATTGAAGCGCATTCAAAATGTAATTTGTTTATAGTACGTTGGTAAATAGATAAACAAAAGCCGGAAAAAATATAATAAAAAACAAAGGCACAGAAGCAAGTAGAGTTAGATCCTTTAGCGCTCTATGTGAAAACATCGAACCCTACAAAACAAGAAGGGCAGATTCGAATGAAACAAAGAGATAGAAAGAGATGAAGGTACACAACAAAATTCATGATAAAGTCATGATAAAGACATCGAAGGCATTTTGCAAACGCGTCAATGCACATAAAAAAACATAAAAAATATATCCCGTGACAACAATAGCCGATATTTACTCTTTTTATCAACGTGTGTCAATACGAGGAGAACAAATACTCTGTCAAATAGTTCAATCGCGAAATTGCAGAATTCTTTATCTATTACAAACGTAAAACATCATTGGCCCACGAGTGAAAGTCAATTAATTTCCACATCGATTGAAATTTATAAAATAATTTCATGACGTTGAAAGTGTTTCCTTGTTATAACAAATTTTTAAATAATTATTAATAAAAATATTGAACACTTTGTCTATATGCACATATGTATATATATATATTTATATATTATAAGATTTTATTCTACTACGATTTTTGTTACTTATGTTTTAGATTTATTAAATAAAATATTTGTTGGTGTAACGATTTCTTATTTCTGCTTTTATTAATATAATGAAAAAAAGAAGAATATGAATATTGTTTTTGTAAATGCTTGTTTTTATTAACAATTTAATTAAATGTATCAGTTTCATATACATAACTTATAGTTATTGTATATTATTATTTTTAATTAAAAAAATTTTAATTCAAATCTAGCCAATTATATTGCAAAAAAAAAATATATTTCTATTTTTGTTTTAGAATGGTTAAATGGAAATAATTGTGTTATTAATAATTACTTATTTCATTTGTTAAACTTTGTCTATATGCATAAAAAGCTTATACTAACAATATACTTATAAGAAATGAAAAAGTAAATAATACAAATAAAATAATTACAAACATAAATAATATATAAGGAAAGTTAAAAAAAAACATACATTACAATATTTTATGTAATAATTGATATTGAAACTTATGTCAATATTTAATAAATATTATATTAACAAAAAAGACTTTCTTTTTGCTAAATTTTTAAAAATTAAAATTCAATTAGTGATAAGTTCTAAATTCTTATATTTTAAATATAGATGTTAAATATAAAATATAAAAAACTTGATAGAATAAATTTTGTTTGTAAAAACGAGTAGATATTAGTTCATACTTTGTAATTAATGCTAATTCTAACACATACAAAATTTTAAATATTTGTAGTTCGATTAAACTTTATTCTAATTATATCAATATAAAAAAATATAATATTAACTTATGAATTTATTCTTTCATCAGTATGCATTAAGGAAAAATTAACAGTAGAATTTCCCATCTTATATAAGGATTTTTGAAATTAAAAACTTGATTACAAATAAATGTACACAAAAATTAATTTCCGTAAATATAAGTGTAAATATAAATTTTCTGATTATACGTTTTATAAATACATGAATTATGATTTATTTTAAAAAATAATTACAAAATATGTTATTAAAATTTTAATTTAATTTTATAGTTTGTATAAAAGATAATTACAAATTTTGTTTTATAATTTACACGTACATACACTTTTTACAATTAAATGAAATAACTTTTTTTAGCTTAAATAAATAATTAAATACGGATAATCACTACTGTATTTACAATTTCATTTTCTTTGAAATGACTGTTTATTAGCAATGGGGATAAAAAGTGTTTAATAAAAAATTTATGGTTTGCAAATACATATTATGAATAATTGTAGGCCTTGTAAATTCTTATACCTGTTTTTTCCATTTAAGATAAAAGGAAACCTGAATACAAACTATCAATTTCTTCTTCACGAATAACTACATGAAGTTATGAAATAAGACTTTCAACTCCTATTCAGTTTTTTTTTTGTAACATGAGGTTTTCAATTTCTTATTAATGACAAAGAATAATTTGAAAATTTTGCATTTAATAAAGATATCCGAAATTACTTGCTCATCATTCTTTGAAAATTCACACGTTTCATCATCAAATTGACAATTCGAGCATATTCATTTTTATGCATATTATTTGACATCATTTTGGTTAAAAAAATGCTGCGATGGATATATAGTTTTTTATTTGAATAGTTAGTAAGCGGTCGTGTGACGATAATGATAGTATATTAATAATAAAATTTTTAAATTATTATTTCACTAGTTTCATTACAAATATATTTAATTGCAATATATATATAAATTAAATTATTATTATTTGTTTATATATAACAGCAAAAGATGTTCATTGTAAATTTATATATCTTTTTAATATGTATTCATCATGTGCTATAAAGAATTTAATTTATAATCATTTAATGTCAAAATTAAAAGACTAAATTAAAGAAAAGTTTATAGAACCTATAATAAAAATGTTTTAAACTTATATAAAGTATAAAATCCTAATGATTAAAAGCATACATTTTAAAACGAAATAATTTATGTGAAATGGTATGAATTTAATAAGTATCACAAAAGATTAATTATTTTTAATCAATAAAAAATACTTAACATAAATTCCTGCACTAGATCCTGCATTACTATACCGTGATCCTGATTCAATTTTATTACTAATTAAATCCAAAATCTGGTTATCGATAAGCAAAAATAAAAAATAAATTAATATAGTAAATAAATTGAGAGAGAAAATGAAGCAAAATTGAATTCATTATGTATACAGTTATAAATTTCTAAGAAGCTTATAATATTTCATTATAAAAATAATTTATAAAATAAAATAAAAAATATTTAAAGTCATATAAGAAAACTTGAAAATTTTATTACTTAATTCTAAAGATTTATAAAATTTGTAAAAAATAATATAATAAACCAAGGCAATTGAATAAAAAATAGTTGTAAAATTCATATAGTAACAGATTAAACCTATTTCAAATTTACAATATTTTATTATAAAAATATAAAAAATTAATTTAAAAATAAGAATAAAACTTTAGAAACATTATAAAAAATATAATTTTTTGCTCATCATATCAAGATACACATTCAATTGAAAAAGGCTTATAACAGAGATTAAGTGATATTTAAGTTTAAAAAAAGAGAACGTGGACATAAATTAGTTTAAAAAATAAAAAATAATTTTAATTTTTGTTTTTCATAAATTTAATGAATTACTTATATAAAAATCGAACTAAAATACTCTAATAAAATCCTTAAAATTTAATATAAATAAAATTATAGTTTAAAAGTATTTAGCGTGAATATTAAAAAATAAAAATAGTCAAAAACTAGAGAATTCTAGTTGAATCAAATTGAATAAATTCATACTTTATCAGAAGTTTATAAATATCTAGGAATTATTTAATACCTATCTGACGTATGAAAAGTTAATATTGAACAAATAATTGAAATGTAGTGGTTATTAAAAAAGAAATTTGTGAATGACATTTTACGACCTTCGATTTATATAACAGAAAAACGTAATAGAAATTTATCAAATATATTAAAAAAAAAAAAATTAATAGATAAAAGAATAAAGAAAAGTTACACGTAAAAATGTAAAAAATTGCATAATCATAAAATAGGAGAACTCTCATATACATCACCTAACATAGTCCAGATAATTAAATCATGCAGATTAAGATTAGCGGGGCATGTAACTAGCGTAAGAATTAAAATAGAAGCATATAAGGCTTTAATACGAAAACTCGGAAGTTAAAGACTTTTTTAGATACACGGAGATGAAGATGTAAAGATAATATGAAATTGGAATTTAAAAAAAAAAACAAAGTTTGAACATGTATCCAGATGAAATTTATAGAATGACGAAACGCAGCGAGATTTGGCTTATCTTATAAAAAGTTATAAATTTCTTATTTATATTATTATGACATTTGGAAAATATTGGCGGGATATAATATTGATTATAAATTTATGTAAGTTGACTATATCATAATGTATAAAATAATAATAAAAAAATAATATTATTAATAATAATTTTATATCGTCATAACATATCATATGAGGCTAAATTTTTACAGATAAATAATATAACGCTTATGAATAAAGTCCTATTTTACCTTTGACTTTGAAAAATAAAATAAATTAATTGGTGTACATATTTCTTGACTAAAGTTGTACTAAACAGGTACATTAAGCTCAATAATTTGAGGATTAAATTAATTTATTTCAATCCAGAGCTTCGGAGTTATAGTTTTGGAATTATATTTACAATAATAATTATGATTGACCAAATATATTTACAGCTTAACAATAATCGCTCATTAAAAGTAAAAGTAGAATTAGACATTATAATTTATTTTCTGTATCATTCGTTATTAATAAATGAGTGTTAAAGGCTTCAATTGAATCATTAATCTAAAAGGTTTTATATGCCCGATAGTGTAAATATAATATCAACGATTAATTATTAGGATTAGACGTACCAAGACTAATCATACATCACGAGCTAGATTAAACGTCAAAAAAGTGACCGCACCTAGGCACAAAGATAAAAGACCAAAGACGAAAGGCGAAAGACGAATGGGAAGCGGAAGAGAGAGAAAAGTTTTGTTGAGCCAAGTCGAATTATCCGAGGAGGAAAAACCCATAAAGCATAAAATAAAGAACCTCGATTGAACGCATGGGCACTGGGGTTCGGAGCCCCACCTACACAATCGCGACACCCGGAAGTCCGAGCACTTCTCGATCTCACCCTCACGGCCACCACGAGCACCACCACGCGGCACGGGAAATTGTCGCTTTTCTGGACCGCGAACCGGCTTATTTTCCTTAGGAATCCCAAACTCCTCCGGCTTGAGGTCGATGACGCCGACCGGCGCCTACTACCGGGAGAGTCTCGCGGCTCCACTCCAGGAGGCGCGACGTTCCTCAGTTGGCCAGCCTGAAGCGCGGCGAGGGCACGACTGCCTCGCGTCTGCTCTGCTCCCATCCACTCGGCGCTTCCTCTGCCACCCCCGCGCCGCCGTCGCCCCCGCATAGCCACCCCCCACGGGCGCCGCTCATCCCTTTCGCCCGCGGGTGGCGCCGGGGTATGGATTCTGCGTAGGTGCAACTGAGAGTGTGGACGTGTGCTTAAGTGTGCGTGTGCGTGTGCGTGTGCGTGTGCGTGTGCGCGGGCGTGCGCCTCTCCCGCGATCGCGTGTGCAGCAGACGCCAACTTTTCTGCATTTCGAGCGCATGCCGTCCCTTCGATCCACCTGATTATCCTTAGTCCTTCTTATTTTTCTTCCTTGTCTTATTTCGCCAACGACGATTTTTCAGGACAATTCCTTCGCCGGTGCAATATTAAACCAAACCCACGCGATCTTTATCAACTACTTTTCGCCGGTTTTTGCAATTTCTTAATCTAGAAATATGAACAATTTTCAACAAAATTTATTTCTCGACCCCCATTACTCAAAAATTAAAAACCCTTTCTTTCGTCGCATTTCCCTTACTATTTCCGACTCTCTCTTCATTATCTTGCCTTTCCTCATCTATATTGTCCTTTTTCATGCAAAAACTGACTTGCAAACTTTAACCTACAAACATTCGAAAATATTTTTACTCTTAAAATTATAGCTTCGATAACTAGAAATTAGTAGATAAGAAAAGCAACGAGTTTTAAAAATTATCTAGAATCTTTATGGATAATCTCGCATACATAGTGCTAAACAAATCCTTGCACTATCCGATAATTTATCAGCTTTTAAACAACTTTACAAACTAGTCAAATTTTTAAATTTCAAAGAAACCAACATTTAAAATATTAAAAAAAAATGACTTCTCGTATATACCAACATAAGCATGCAAAACATAGTTATACATATTAAAAAATTAATCTCGATGACAGCTTTTTAATGTGCAGTACATTACACAAGCAAATTTAATTAACCATTATCCAAATAATACTTAATTCAATTTTTTTTTTTTTTTTTTTTTTTACTTTTACATCGAACTGTGTAAAAATGTATTTGTATTTGTTCAATTAATGCAAATTCTATGGACTACTTTTGTAGCTCAACTGTTTAAACTGGACGCGGAAATGAAACTATATATTTTTATATTTGTCTCTGTGTACAGTTTTTAGTCTAATATTTGTTTATAAATACATACTGAAATATAAATTTAAATATTAAAATTCACTGAATTATATTTTTCATTTAAAGATAAATTTTGGAATAATTTTTTATTTTACAACATACGAATATGAAGCAACACCTTATTTAACATTTTCCTTTGTTTATTTTAAAATAAATACATATTTTTATTTTACGTAATACAATGTACCTTTAGAGTGCAAAATAATAAATGTTCAGAAAAATTAAAACTCTTTAAATAAAATTTAAGCAATTACACTGTTTTCAAGAGATACCATTGAGCTTTTAAAAATAAATGAATTTATAATTTATATGCTAAAATTTTGAAAATACGTTAAGTAATTTTAATATTTTTAATATTTTAAATATTTACGCAAAATAGAATTATTTTATAATTTGATTTGTTATTTATAATTTATATAATTTTGAAATACTTTTATCGTTACTATAAACATTTTAATTTTTCCAATATATTGAACAAACATCTGTGACATACAAATTATTCTAAATGTTTTCATTCTGTTTTTACATATTACCGAATTACATCTAATAATCATTTAAACATTTACTACATATTTTTTGTTAATTTAAACAGATAAAATTTTTTTTAACACATAAAATATTTTGATTTTCAATGTCTTTCAGTAAATGTATGTATCTGTATAAATTTAATAATATAAAAGAATATTATTGGATTTATAGTAGAAATTAATAAAATCACAAAAATTTTCTATGATATTAAGTAAGCTTTTCGACAACTTTCAAAGTCTTACAACTATAAAGACTTTTATTTATCTTAATAAAAAACAAAGGAATTTCCAAACAATTTTTTTATGGTAGAATAAATGTAACTTTATTACTTTTACCTCAATTGTAATTCATATTAATATTTTAGTATAATACTCAATATATTTATTTCATTTTTATTGGCACGCGACTTATTTTTTTCCTTATTCGACGAAACTCGTCTTACCCTCACTTTCTTTTCTTTACGTCTGTCTACTCCAACTCTCTCTTATATATTTTCGTTCCTGGGGTGCCTCAGTTTGCAGTTGTATTGCACATTTATACCTTGACAAAAAAGCGTGACAGATATAGTGACAAGGAGAAAAAGAAAGGATAGAGAAACTTTAAGGGGTAGGAACAGTGTGTGTAAAAACTATATTGTAGAAGCAAAACAGAAAAAAATATGCGAGGAAAAGTATCCCCAGATTTTAACGATGCTCATTAACCTGCAAGATGTACTGAAAAAGAGAGATAATAACCACAAGTATGCTCTCTGGTATTTTTTGAAATACTTTTAACTTTTATTTTTAGTTTATAACTGCTCTATAACTTATATTTTTTTACGTCAAAAGAATTATGGGTGTATTAGAACTTGAGTTACTTATTATGTTGTAAATAGTCTCATGGGTATAAGATTATACAATATTTTTGGGGTTCGCCTAATATTATTCCAACTAAAATGATACAACAATCTTATTATGAAAACGCTTATTTGTAATTTATTTCTGCGTAAATGATCTATGGAAAATTTATATAAATTTTTTTTAACTATATTTTTATTTTTGTTACAATGACGTCAAAAATTTCATTTAACATACAGAAAAATCCTTATTTTCTATACATTGTAATGTTAATGAACCTATAACTTTAATCGTGTAAAAAAGCACGAAACCCTAAATATTTTTGAAAAGTAATGTTGAAATGGTCAAATAATTTCTTTAAAATTATCATGTAAAATATGTTTTGAACAGTATTTTTGTCCTTATGTATTAAACCAAATATTATTTATATATATATTTTTTTTAAATCTTAAAATCATAAAATCAAAGAAATTGAATCCATAGATAAAGTGAAAGCACTTATTTTATGAAATTTTATCAAGTAAGTTATAAATTTTATTTACTATTTATTATGCAACTACACCAATTAAATTACTAAGGTTATAAAGCAGCTACATTACATAAATTAATAATTTAAATTCAATTTAAAAAAACAATAGCGTATTGTGGAGTAAAATTTAGTTAAAATCATTAAAAAAAATTGACATTTAAAAGATTTATATGTAGAAAAAGTAATGAAATTTAAGAACACTTATTTTTTGAGCTTTGAAATCATAATTTGATTATACGATAATCCTAATAATTTCTAGGAATCGATAAAATACAGTTCGTTATTCCTCATAACAAAAAGGAACGTCATTTTATTCGAATTCTTTTAAAAGCTTAAGGATAGAAGGTACTAGGTTCTTAGCTTCTCGAATTTATAACGATAAGAAATCAGGATAAACAACAGCATTGGAAGGAGGTCACATGCAGCAGTAGCTTCGAGGACTAAGAAGCTTTTACATTTGGTGTGCTTCCAACTTTCTCTCTCTCTCTCTCTCTCTCTCTCTCTCTCTCTCTGTCTCCATCTCTCCAAGAGTTTCATTATATCCTCAACACTACTTGTCTTTTATTTGCTTTAAAAATTTACTACTGTCAGACACCATAGATTTATAGAATTTCTGATTTTTGCTTCCCACAAAATAGCAATTTCCCTATTACTCGTTTATTCATATATAGCTCTTCATATATACAGACAGTTGCTAATTAAACAAAAACATTTACTATTTAAAAATTATTTTTTATTAAAAATAAAAATATTGTAATAAAATATAACTCAATGTTAAAATATGTAATGGCATATAAAATAAATTCAAAGTTAAAATTTTAAAGTTTTCAAAGCAATATAAAATTAAAAATGTAGAGTATTTTTCCTTATCGCTGTTCTGCAAATCATAATAGATGTAAGAAACTTGAAAATAGTCTCCAGTTCACGTTTTTCTTTATACACTGTTAAAACTATCTGGCATTTATACTTGTATAATACTACTTTTAGGTCCAAATTGATACTATATTTTCATGCTTTGCCTTTATGTACTTTTAGATCTCTTCCAGTTTTTCTCTCAAACCCTACAGTCCACACATTTATTTCTTTTCAGCTACCTTACCTGTCTATTTTAGTCCACTATTCAATTGGATTAAAATTGGATTAAAAAATAAATTTAGAAGTGCACCTACATCATTCATAACTATCTTTTTTTCAAAATATATTTCCCGTTGAAAATATGTCTTGGTGACATTTTCGCAACCGATCTTTTGAAAAACACAAAATTACATGAAGACAAGAAAGAAACAAAGCATCTTGCAGAACATTCAAGAATTTTAGTCTCTTACGACTGTGACAACAGAAAAAACTGTTGTTCGGTTCGCGTGGAATTATGAAAGGCTGGATGCTGTTGTCCTTCGGAGTACAGAGTCACTTTCGAGTCAACTTTCGATCCATCAGCCCATCATTCTGATATTAGAATTACTCTACACGAGTGCAATTGTACACCTGTGTTGTCCCTATGCTTTAGTCCTTGTAACCGATGAAGACAGTGTACTCTCGACTGTAATTTTCCAGATTGCCATTTGTACAAACGAACATTTCCCGGTTGTGTTCTCTCAAACCCAATCGAGAACCCAGTCAGAGGCACTCAAAAAGCTGAGTCGCTCAAATTGCACACATACGCATCCAAACACTGAATCGTGCAAACTCCATTCAACATCTCCGGTTCACTTGTGAAAAGTCACGAAAGCTTTTATTCGATTGTTGAATATCACTTGGAACCTATTTATCATATTTGCTAAGAAAATAAGCTTTGGCAAAATTTGCCTTTTTACGATTTCAATAAAACGCTTTCTTGCTATCTTAAGAGTTAAATCTATTCCTTAAAATAACAATAACAACATGAACAACAACAACAACAACAACAACAATGGTAATAAATTAATATTATCGTCTTATTTATTAATTATATATGATTTAAATAAAGATTTTTGTTAATTATTAATAATTTTCATTTATTAATCTCGAAGCCATTTTTCCATTTTCATCTCTCCTTACTTTTTTACATCTTTCTTTATTAAAAATTAATGAATAATAAATATATTTTTATTTCACATATAATGCTTCACTTTTACTTTAAATTTAATTATTAAATAACTGTAATATGAATAATAATTTATTGATGAAATAAATAGAAATTTTCATAAAATAGATTTTATTTCATTTATTTATTTATTTAATATTTTATATTAAATTTTTATTTATTTAAATTATAGATTGTACTTCAAATATTTTTTGATACAATTACTAATTTATATACGATCGAATATTCAATTTTTTCTCCAATTACTAGTTCGTTTTTTTCCTTAAAATTAGAATTGTATTTCTATTCAGGGCTCCCATATATATTTACTAAATCAATATCGTCATTAGATTTATAAATTTTAAATTCTTAGACAAAAAGAAATATCTTTTTAAAAATGAACGATCGTGTATGTTAAATTTAACTTTTTTAATTTTTTATTCTAAATATAAGCTTTTATTCACAACTTTCATGATAACATAAAATATTCATCAAAGACAATAAAATATGTAAATTACTTTTTCTACAAATTTATTTTAAAAAATTTATTCTAGACATACACAATACCTTGCTTGCTGTAATATGCATCTTTAAATACGTATATGTGTGTTGTACAGTATCTAAAATCTAATAGATTATGATAAAAGCCAATGTTATATATAAACTATACACAATATTATTATTCATATTTATACATATATATGTGTGTGTGGATATTAAGAATGACGAATTTAATGCATATTAATGAAAGCAATGAACTTTAACTAGACTTTTTAGATTAAGATACTATTTTTTCATGCTATGGTCAATGTTGTGAATATAATTTTGTAATTATTTAGTTCGAAAGTACATTAATTACATTAGAAATATATCTAGATTGAAATGCTTTTCCATGAAGTAGAAATTTTTTTTAATTTAGTTAAGGTATTGATTACTTCAAATTCATATCCTGACGAATTATGTTCAAATTTCTTAAATTAAAAGCTCTTGTGTCATTAAGGTATCATCGGCGTCGTGTAAGTTTAATGTGCACATAACGAGAGTATGGGATTCTCCGAGGATATGAAATTGTAAACCATACTCGAAATCACCTATAATGCTATAAAATTTTGAACATAAAAAGGTAAATGTCAGCATAAAATACAAATGTTATTATAAATCGCGCATATTTATATGATTTTTATAAATATTAATAATGAATAATACGTACAGTGATACAAGGATTAATACTAAAATGAATTTTTTTAGTTTTATATTATTCATTCAAGCATCCCGATAGAAAGCTTCCATAATAAGGAATATTTTTCATAACAAAGAAAATGCAATTTTTATAAATTTAAGAGGAAAATATATCACTATGGGCTACATTTCATCTACTTACGAGTTTTACAATTTTATAGTCTTGCTCTACCAAATCGGTTAATTTACGATGGGCTCTTTTTAAGAATCCTCGAAAACTTGTTTTAAAAATAATTGGATTATCACTATCAATTCCATCGAATCTATTCTTCAAGAGCATTTTCAATTTTTAGCTTGATATTCTAAATAAATACCTATAAATTATTCATTTATAATAACATTAAAAAAGAATTTAAATAACAAAACTTGAAATTGAATTTCATACATTTATTGGAAAAAAAATAAAAATAAAAAATAACATCCTATGCGTAAACCTCTTTTAATAGCGTGTAATATTATTTGACTATTTTTATTCACAATATTTCGCATTGAAAATAAAACAAAACAAATGAGAAAAATCTTAATAATTTGTTGACATGTATATGTATATTGTATATTACGCATGTTTAATTATATAAATCCAAGAGCTATTAATCACAGATATTCGTGAATTAGTTAAATAAAACATTAGTACCCGGTGCAATAATAGTTGAATGCAAAAGCCGTTAAATATTTACTAATAAATGCACAAAGTTAATTGAACGGGTTTCATTAACAGAGTTATAAAAGTTTGATTAGTCTCGGGCAGTAATGATATTAATGATGTCAATGCTCCAAGTGATATACTTTTGCGTTCCTCGGCGAAAAATCCCCATTGAAATATAGAAAATCAAATACTTGTCTGGCGTCATTTATCATCGTGCCATTTCTGCAATATCAAACTAGTGCGCGAGGCACCGGCACGCGATTAATCAGATGAACAAAAAGATGTGATATCCGGGAAAAACAGTAATTTACGGATATTAGTAGCCGGAGACCGGATAAGATAATGCACCTCGTATCTCTGTAGATATTAGCCGCAAGTCCCCGATTCAGCTACACACATTCATTTTCTCCAAGGGTCCCAAATTCGCTATAGATAGATATCGATAATAGTCCAATTAAACTCCGAAGTAGCACTCGCGTGTCTCTGTCATTTGCTCGGCCAATGCGAGCCAGGCCAGGCAGAGCGAGAGAGAAGAGGAAAAGTGGGAAAAGTGGGGCGAGGCAGCGACGGACAATTTTCGCACTAAGCTTTCTAAATTCAAACTCCACCAGATTGCATTATGGGGATTAAGTTACAAAAGGCATTGTTAATTTCTACTTAACATTATCTGCTTTGCAAGGGATTACAAACTCAAAATAGAATTTTCGCTTGGAAGATTTATGATTTATTTAACCGCAACTCGAATTCAGTCGAAATTAGCACCTTGTTTACCCAAAATTATTATTCAAGATTAACAACACCAATTCTTGAGACTCGTGTCTGTACTAAAGAATTCTTATCGAATAGTCACTTCAACCCTTAGGGCCTACCCACTTAGTCGATAAACAATTTAAGCGTATAAAATGCTATTCCGTAGTTCCACGAGTTGTATTTTTATTTTTTCATTACACGTTATACTTAATATAACAATTATAATAGTGTTTACAATTTTTTAAAACAGTTTAAATAAATTTAAAAATTTTTGAGATTGGTTGATACGATAGAAAATTAATAAAACAACATTAGAAAAAGATTTATTACTGTGTGGGTTAAAACTAAATAAAATTTAACGTAATTCTTGATTCAGCGAGATACGTTACAATTAAGATAAAATAAATATAACGCAATATCCGCTACAAGACATTTAAATAAAAATACGGATTTTTGTAATAATTAAAGGAGACTAAATGATGTTTATGTAATAAATATTGAACTAAAAAAATTATTTCTTTTCATAATTTAAAAAATACGTTTCATGTATACAGACAATTTTTTAATATATATATATTGTAAGTTAAATATTATTTTTTAAATACATCACTTAATTCAATATTGTTATAAAACATATACCCGAAAAATTATTTAATTTAGAAAATGTTCGACATTTCAATTTGCCATAAAGTAAAGATCATGTTAAATTTTCAAAAATTATCCGATTTGTCACTCGTTTGGCTATTAATAATTCCTTAATCCTTCGTGTTAAAGCGTTGTCAAAAATTTAAATATGTCATTGTATAATTTTTTTTTTTATTTTCCGAAATTCAAGGAATTCTTATCATTAAATTTGTTGGTGCTTCATTTACTTCCTCATATAAGTGGTAATTTTTTTTTTTTACATATTTTTTAATAATTTTATTTTTATATTTTTCCATAAATTTTCGACAATTCAAGGAATTTCCACCTTCGATTTATCAATCCCTTAATCCGTCACATCAAAACATTTTGACGTTTTAAATTTATTGGATGGAAAACGTAGAGTAGAAAGAGACACGCGTCAATCACTAAAACAACGTATATATTGATCAAAACAAAAAAAAACCATTTTTTAGATAAAGTAAATTGATAATTTGAATAAGAGTTACATAGATAATTGATAGTGGATTATTCTACTCAAAAAAATTTTTTTAAATTACATTTTTATTCAAAAAATGTACGAAAAATTCATTATGTTAAATAAGTGCTATTTATATACTCTGTATAATGATATTCAGATGTATAATACAATATTAGATATTGCAACGTATAATATACTATTCTCATAAATGTTCAAATGATTTATTGCAAGTAATGTTTCTTTTGACCAAACAAGATTAGCGTTTTTGTGTTGATGAGATAATAAACTTTCGAGGTCCTAATACCATGTAAATGAAACTAATAAGACGAAAAATAATAATTGTCTTCTCAAACTATAATTTATTTTACAATTATTTGTTTATTATCGCGTGATAAAGTATTTCAATTAATTCCATTTACATAAATTATAAGTGCAATCTATTTACTTGTGGTAATGAGAATTTCCTTGTATATTTACTCTTGCATGATTTAATAAGACAATTTTTATAAATAATAACGAGTTCAAATAATGTAATAAAAATTTGCAATAAATAACACATGAATATTTAAATTGACGAAAGCAGGAAACCATGTCAACTCATTTTTCTTGAAACGATGAAACTGTCACACTCCACTTCATTAAAAATTAAACAGAAATAGTTCTCGTACAAGGGATCAAAGTTGCAGATAAGCTTGTGTGAGAAAGTGTACAAGTAATCCTTTATAAGTGATTATAAGGGGTGAATTTCTGAAGAAAGATTTAATAAATCAGGAAGCAAACCCTGTGCTTCGTTCTTAACCCATACTGTTCCCGTCATTTCCGTGATAGAAGCTCTCAAAATAAAAACTCGACACTTTTTCAAGATTAACTCAAATGATTTGCGTGGCACGTGTAGGCTTTTGCTTTTGCTTTTGCTTTTTCTTTTACCGAGATGCCTTTACCTCTTAAAATATTGATATCAAACCTTTCCACCCTAACGTCGCATTAATTATAATATGCTTGCGTTCACATTTTTAGTTGGCAAACATTTTATCGCTTATACCAGTGGCAATTTTTATATTTTCTAATTTAATTTAATTTTTTTTAATTAATAATTGATGATGAAATTTAATTATGAAAGTTTTTTTGCACACAAAGAGTGATAATGAGATTTATTAAAAACAAGTTTCTGAACATGGATTATAAATACAAAGTGAAAGTGTTAGGAATATATTGTGTGTAATATAAAAATTTTGATACTTTTTTTGTTGTATTTTTAAAATTAAGTTTTTATACATAAAGTTATAAAATTGATTTGTAACACTACCGCCTTTCTTGAATGATATTATTATTTTTCATTTGGTAAAAAAATAAATGCATGTCATTTAAGTTTCATGCGATACACGACTGATTATTTTAAAATTTCACAAAAACTGAATTTTCAACAAAATATAATGTAATGCACAAGTAAAGTTTTAATTTGAACTGTTGAGTACTAAGCTCAATAATTAACAATTCTTTTTGTATAAAGATTTTTATTGTACCTCAAATTTAAGTTTGTAAAAAGTTGTAATGATTTATTATTCAAGTTCAGCTAAGTGTTAATATATTAAATAAATAAAAATAATATTAAAAACTAATTAAGGTAATCATACTAATGAAGAGAAAAAAATCACAAATTATTAAGTCAGTAATTGTAATAATGCCGATGCTGATTAAATCCGACGACGTATAGCTAATAAAATTGAAATAATAGTAACTTGATTACGGGTAAAAAAATATTGTGATAACTTTTTCCTAGTGAATTTTAATAAAAAATCAATTAGATCTTTTTGTATAAATGCTCAAATGATAAAAGAACTTACAAAATTAAAAATGAATCTGGACGTTTTGTGAATCAAGATAAATTACATTGAGTAAATCCTCGGGAAAAGGTTGATAATGTTAGAAATGAAATAAGTTTATAAAGAACTGGAGCTTAAGTGGATTTTTTAACAAAGAAACTATATAAAAATAGACGGCAAATAAATTAAATTCTAATGGACGTGGTAGCGTGCAATGCGAGTGGCAATATAAATAATCATCGGCAATGCGTAAACGGTACTTTGAGAAAGTATTGGAATGTCTCAAAGCCGAGGACGTGTACTTGTCTTTTTGTGCTTTTTCCAATGGCAAAAGCTCGCCAGCATCAGTTGCTCATAATACTTTTTAACGCTGGTTGCACGAGACCTAAACCGGGACTCTGGGAGTGGGCCCTAGCCGAGCGAAACCCCAGATGAAGGCCAGGCCCCAGCAGCTTGATATATTCACCGGAAGTCAAGCGTCGCCGGTGCACTCAAGCCCCGAGAAGACACGCGAGAATCTATCGCCAAAACTTGAGATGATATTTACGACATTGAGACGGTGTCCCACACCTCGCCAGGGTCCCACGTGAAAAAGGAACGTCGTCGCGCTTCCAGGAATCTCCAAAATATTACCACGAGAAGGGCTATAACTCGAATTCTTGGCAAACTCCCTTTTGTTTTCTCGCGTGGCTGCTCTCGAGAAAATAATCTCGGCTCTTGCAAAATACTGTGTTGCTTTTTCCAATCATTTTCGGCTAATGCTCAAAACAGTTCCTACTATTGTCATTATCCCTACTTAGAATCCTTCAATTGCATTATTTTAAATACAATGTGCTCATAGATTTTAAACCTCTACAATTTACAATTTATTTCCTACCTTTTTATTAAATGATCAAGTTTTAGTTTCAATTATTATACAGTCAGTCACTGTTACTCTAGCTTCAATGCGTTGCGCTTTGACCAATTATTTATGCTATAAAATATAAATGATGCTTTGAAACCAATATTTCTATCAATATAACAGAATGAACATTTGCATTTCAATCAGAATATAAAATTTAAAATACACATAAATTATTAATAAAAGGTAATACTCATTTAATTTAATATGCGGAAAAATTATAATATTCTAGAAAACTCGTGAAGATCAGGTAAATTTTTTATTAATCCTTTGAAATACTTTCATATTCAAATGTAAAACGATTTTCATCATAAAATCTAACTCTTATCATTATTACCTTTATTTTTTAAATATATGTAGGTTATGTGATTAAACTGGTTTGGTACTATAAAAATCGCCAATTACTGTTGAGTAAAAATAAAAATATCAAAGATATGGATTAATTATAATAAAATTTCAGACATATTTTAATTATTAATTATTCTACGACATTTATTTAGTTGTTGTATAAGTATTATTTTATATTGAAGATATTATTTTAATACTTTACTATTGATTATATAGTAATATTTTTTGTCTTCAGAATATTAATGAATAACATTTATAAAATCAATTATTTTTAACAAAGTAAAAAAGAATTTAATTTATAGATACATTTTTTAAAACGAATATATTTTCGATACTTTTCTAAACTATATATTAAAATTTAATATACATAATGTAAATTAATATGTAATCATTTTTAAATAGCAACTAATCTTTTTACTGTAAAATAGAGTACTGTATATTTCTTTTGTTAAAAAACATACAAACATAAATGAAAAATACACCAATATAAATAGAAAATGAAAGGAAATATAAACAACAATTAAATTTTTTTTTCATTTCACGGTACATAAGACAACAATATTATTCTTTACTAGATAGCTGTAGATTAAATTAAGATTTATTATTAAAACTGAAAATATATTGTGTGGATATTAAAAAATTTTACTCAATAAAAATTTAATAATAATAAGTAATTTTCTACATATCATAAGTATAATTATTATTTTCATTTTAAATATTAATATATAAAAAATCTTGTATTATATTATAAAATATTTTTTTTCTGATATAAAAAGTAATTGTTACTATAAAAACATATTAAATTATATTTTTAACCTGAATTATCTCAAAAACGTAAGGAGGAAAATATCAGTATTCTAAATAAGATTAAACTAAAGTCAGATTTTCATTCTTCTAAAATAAAAAATCACAATATACGTATGAAGAAGAAAGGGAAAAATAATATTAAAGTACACGTGAAATTGAAAAAAATTGCAAAACACTTTGGCTCGACTCACAAGAATACAAATCCATAAAATATACGACATTAGGAAGTTTCAAGCAAAATCCTTTTGCCCAATTTAGTATATATATATATATACAATTGAAACTAATATCGACAAAACATAAAGACTAAAAAAGAACATAAAAATTTAATATTCCAAACAAATTGCTACACTAAAGACCCTCTTGACAATGTAAAATTGCATTAAAATAAAATTAACCACTTATATGTATAACTTCAGCTCATTCTTTCCAAAAAATTTACAATAAAAATTTATTTTAAGATAACTTGCTTTCATTTGCATATATTCAAAATAAAAACCATAAGCAAATTGAAAATAAAAATATTAATTTAGATTTAAAGAATAAAATATAAATGGTAGTAAATTATAAGGAAATTAGTTAACACTTAATCATTGTATTAATTCATCAATTTCGTGTTTAATAACGTAATTACCATTAATTTAAATTTCTAATATAATTATGACTATAAAAAATTTTTTAATATTATGTTTTCAGATATAAAATATTTTAGTAGCCTAAATGATAAAAGTATAAATTGAATATAATTATTAAAAAAAGAAAACAAAAATTTCATTAAAAAGTAAAAAAAAATATTTTGCGAAGAAAATATTTATGAGCAAAATAACATACAGAAGCACATTCTGATGCTGGATGCAGTCAATAATTAGCAAAAATATATAGTTATCAGTTTAATTTTATGCGACAATTAAAGAAATATATGTAGTCTTTAAATATTTCTGTATTAGATAATTTTTTTTCTTAAATCACTCTCATTTAACATATGTAATATAATACTTATAATGTATGTTGATGACTATACGTTGAAAAAGGGCTTTAAGTTATTGAATTTTAAATTGTTGAACATATAAAAATAATTATCAATATTGGTTTATGTTTTTAAGATTTAATGTTTAATATTACCATAATTGAAACATAATTAAAAATGATATTAATAAGTATCATGCAAGATGAATGTTAAAGTAATAATGTACGAATGGAATATAAAAAGTGAAAAAATTTCTTGCAGAATCGAGTTTCTGATAATTTATTGCCCTGTTAAATTTAAAAATATCTATTAGCAAATAGTGGTACACCCAAAACATGATTATGTATAAAAAAAAAAAAAAGAAATTGCTTTGAATAATCGAAACAGACGTAACGTCTATTAAAATATTTTAATGTGCAACATGGCATTAAATAATCTTCTATTCAAATAGTCATTGTTTTCCACATAAGTTCAAAACATTTTTTTTTAATCGATGTAAATATTAATTTTAATAATTAATACAACTAGAATGGAATTATAATGAATTTCAGATATGACGTGTTTTAAAATAAGCTTGAGAGATAGATAATGCAGAAAGTAATGTGTAGGGTAAGAAAGAAATTTGGTGAGTGAAATTAGATAGACGATAAAGAGGGCATCTCCTTTACTCACCGCGGATGAAGGGCGCAGCCGTAATTGTTGATGGTTGGGGGTAGCGCCTGGCAGCAGGAGGCCGGTGGTTCATGTCTGTGGGGATGATTTAGCTGCTGGTGGGGGCTGTGCGTGAACTGCAGGGAGCTACGTAGGCTCCCCGGTAGATGGCGGTGCGGCGTCAACTGCTCGCTAAAACAACCAACGTAATTTTTACTCACTTTTCGTCCCTTTTCTCCCTCCCCCCCTCCTCATATTCTCTCTCTCTCACTCTTTCTCTCTTATCTCGCATCCCGCAAATAACACTATTTAACGATTTTCGCCCCGTTTGACCGCTCTTTTGCTCTTTTCACTTAGCTCCAGCTCCGGATAACAGGTTACAGACGTACCCTGAGTTTAATTTCGAATTGCAAAATGAGCCCTCCGATGCCAGCCAATAATCATCTCAACCACGTACGCTTTAATATCTTAGTCTCCTCTAATTGGTCCTCCACCCAATTTCGCAATAATAAATATTTACTATTTTGAAATCTCTTTTTACATTGGTATCATCCAAACGCCTATATTGTAAAAATGTTTTAATCCAGACATATCAAATATTTAAACTACCAGCTCCATGGACTTTAAACAGAAAAATTAATAATTTATGATGAAACTATTTAAGACTATTTTATCGTTTTTCAGAGACAAATTCATATTTAAATTCAAATTTATTGCTTGTGTGACATTCAAATAAATTTTTAATACATAAAAATGTGGTCTTAAATACAGACCAAAGGTTATGAATTATTTTGTGACTTAAAAATATGATAATCACTTTTTAAACAGATGTTGAAATATAGAACATTGACACTGAATAAACAAAATAAATATTGTTGAGCATTAAAATTTATGTATGACACAGCTCGTATTTAAAAACTGAAAGGATTATGAATTGCAGTAAAATCAATATCATCAATATATAAAGCTATCTTAAAAATAATATTAAAAAATTTTTTAACATTCGTATGCACCCAAAGTTTAATTTACTAAATTTATTCATTTGAACACGTATAATTATAGAAAAATGAAACGTTCCTAAAGTCTCTTAAATTAATATTCATTATTTGGATAGAAGAGTAATAAAACGCAATCGTCTTGATCCCCGGCTACACAATTTCCGAGATTAATAATTAATCACATCAATTAGTACTCGATAATCGAAAGCACCCCCTCTTTTTTCCGCAACGAATGTCCGATAATTTTCGTTTCACATTGCATTAACAGCTCACCTGCATACTAACAATTATAACCTAACCGGGGAATTGTGAGTAACTTCCGGTCGGCGTTTCGTTCAACAGCTGTCACTAAAAAAACGTTTTTCCATTATACGCACTACATTCCTCCTCTCACCTCACATTTGTGTAAAGAGTGTAAAACTCAAGTGCGTGTATACGGAAGTGAGGAAATAAGCTCTGCGGGATTTTCAATGACCCAATGATTTTATCGCGCCGCTAAATCTATAAAAGAACCCACGCGGAAGCCGTGGAAAGATCATCGCTTGAGGTAGAAATTCCCTTGGCTTTCTCATGTTCATGAAACCCCGGAAAATACTATCGATGTAAATCTATATTACTTGTAGAAAAACACATGAACGGATTTCGCTGGATTAAAGATCTGGTATGATTAAATTAATTTTATGCCTTTTTAAGGAATTCCACTTGTGCATGTAAGAGTAGTTGATAATTAATTAGTTATCAAATTACCGAAAAAATATCAAGAATTAGTGTATCGATAGGCTAAATGATTTTAGCATTAAACACACAATCTTTAAAATTGAAATTGAATGTAATTGGAAGAAAATATTAGCCAATACTATAATTTATTTGTAAAACTGATAATTTTTTATCCTTTTTATATCAGCAATGTGATTTTATTTGTTTGATAAATACTTTTTTAATTAGTAGTAACGTTTATGAATAAAATCAAGAACATTAAGTAGTTGTTTGCACATAAATGGGAAAAGCCAGCATTCATAAAATTACAATGCTTAAGTTTTTCTAAATTAACGGTTTATTTGAAAAATATTAATTTTACATTAGTGATAATAAATGTGGGTACATTGATAACAATTGCGCGCCTGAGGTAAGAACGGAATTTTCACAAAAGGTAGTTGAAATTAGTTGTTCAGAATTTTGGATTGAAGGCTTTTGTTTGCCGTTAAATGGCTGCAATTCAATAATAGTAACGAATCAATGGCAATAGACAATTGTAGACAGCGAAAGCAAGTGGTTTCGGGTCTGGATTGGTAGGTGTGCAACAGAGCGAGAATCGAAGTTTACACGGTGGACGAAGCGCTGATGGAGAGAGTGAGAGAAAGAGGATAGAACGGATAGAAAGAGGAAATGGAAAAATAAAGGAGAAGCGAGTCCGCGAGTCGAGAAGATTACGGCGTTCGCTCGCTCGCGCACTCCGGAGCGATGAACTCGCGCGAGCCGATGCCGCGAGTCTCCGAGCGAGAAGGAAGACGTGTCGAAGCCACGCGTGCGCAGACTCTCAGGGCGCGCGTTCAAAGGAGTGAAATTCAAACTCGTCATCCTCGAGTTTTCACTCGTTTCCTCGGGGCGACGGGGAGAGAGAGGGAGGGGGGAGTGCCTCCGTGAAATATGCCTCGCCTGGAGATGCACGAGGCCAAGGAGAAGAGTCGCTTGTCGGCGACTCCTCGTAAATTTCCAACGGAATCGGCTGGGACATTTCCTCCGCAGCGCCAAAGAGCTTTTTGCTGGGAGACCCTCGACGCGCCTTTTCCGGCCCTTGACCCACGAGCCGAATGGCTCTTTAATTTCGGAAACCGACCTCTCCTCTCTCTCCTCTCCTCTCCTCTCCTCTCCGCACCGCACTCACATTTTTACCGCACTTGGCCCGAGTTCCTGCAATCTCACTTTTGATCTTGAGCTCGTAAAATGAACGTACGAACAAACAAACACAGCTCCTGAGGGTATCCCCAAAACAGGATACCAAGTACATAAAAAAAACCACTTGCATCCGTTGTTTCAAATTTTTCAAATGTACTGTAAAACAATTTAGATGCCCTAGCTGACTTTGATTTATTTTTCATTCCTCCGCAGTGTCACTGTCAATAATTAAACTAAACGGATTTATAATTCAACGCGAAAAATTCATCCCTCGCTGAACAGCAATAATTTTCAAACTCGTTAAATCTGTACATTTGCTTGTTCTCTGTCGAGTAACGTGTAACTAATTGATAATTTGCAAATTAGTCTAAACGGTGCGGGTACTATTTAGCATTTCTCATTTAATTCTGCAAATGAGTTAAAACAACCTAATTAACATTTTCTCCGTAGAGCCTTAAAAGTGTAATAATTTTATTTATCATAATTATAAAGTTAAATTCGCCCACCGCGTATTTTGATAGACTGATGTACATTTTACAATATAAACATTTATATATTCATCAGTTCAATTTTACTATAGATTAGAATTTTTCTTTGAAAAGTAATTTTCATTAACGGTGCTTTGTTTCTTTTAAAAAACCTTTATTTTATTACCTATCATGTTAAATAAAAAAACGAATTAAGTTTAATTGTAATTGGCTTAATTGTCAGGCCAAGTCCCTTGAGAAAGAGCAGGATGAATCTTTTGTGTTTGAATGAATCAACGATTGCTTTAATTGAAACTGTAAAGATGCCATCTATCGAGGGATGATTTAGAACAAATGCAGCGTAAAACAATAAGAGCCGGATAGCAGTGGTAAACTCCAAGTCAGCCAGGACCTAACCCTATCTCTATGAGAAACTCGAACACACTTCCAAGTGCAACGGCATCTACGGGGACTCTTTGGTTATGCCTAAGGAGCTTCGACAATGCACCGGAAAACTCCCGTAAAAGAAAGTCGGGAAAAGAAAAAACTACGCTAAAAAAGCAAGTGCGTGACTGGGCCGATGAATGGACGGGTCGGCCAGGCGCACGTGCACCGAGTTCAGTTCGCGTACGCAGAAAGACCAACGTAATCCAGGAACACCCGAGCACAATGACAACGTGTATCGGGATCGGCCACGCTTGGCTGACTCCTTGGCTTCCGGTCCCACGACCTTGGGCGTATTCACCGGGTTATAAGTACAAGTACATGTCTGTGCAGATGTACACTCACTTTCCCCTTTTTGTTTATCCTCGAGGATGCATTATCGGGGCATCCTCGTCCTCCCTCCAATTATGCGCCAAATCACTCGACGCATTCTTCGGGTAATAGCGACAGCTGACCAAAGGCAACAACCCAGAGGCCATTACGTTGAATAAAAAGTGGAGATAACGGCCTGCCGATAAGACGGCATACCGAGAACTAACCGACAGACCACTGACGACCTCATCACAAGTGCACAAACTTCTGGTCTCAAAGGAATTTTATCAAACCGTAAATTGCTTCAACAGCAATAACAACAACAACAACAACAACAACAACAACAATAACAGCCCAAGGATGACGACAACTGTGCTTGCTTACGATTATGCTAAAATTATCTTATTTACCTTTCAAAACAACTCGATATTAACACTGTCAGACAGAGGCAAATTTTTACTTTTGCGCAAGGAAATAAAAATGATTTTAATTTAAAAGTGTTCATTTTAAAGAAAGTCACATATTTGACTACGGAGCGTCATTTTCGTAAATTTAAACCATTGTCGACATAAATTGCAGATCTAATATTCCCAACGCTATCTATTCTAAAATATACGATTTTAATGACTTGATTAATTTCTCTCTGCAATAAATTAAACATCATTTCTGAAGCCTGAGGGTATTCGAAATTTTCATTTCCTAAATTACGAAAGATAAAAGCGACATAATTTTAAAATCAAGTGTAGAATACGAGATGCTCTCAGTCGCTAAAATTTTAATTCACTTTTATGTAATATTTCGTTCATAAAAATGAAATGGGAATAAAAAGTACAATTGTAATAATTATACGTTGTAGTAATAAGTCGCAACAAAATGTTTTACAAATCCCTTGTAATATTTGCATACAAGTGCTCGAGTCATTGTAGTGCGTTTCAAAGGTTTTATTATTTTTTTTTTTTTTTTTTTTGTTAAATTTCTTGAATGAATATCAGTGGTAAATAAATAATCGTGCTCGAAATTATGGCTTTGTACGCGCTGAACTAATACTCGTAATCACCGAGCAAATAAACAATTGGCTAAATAAAATAAGAAAAAAAAAAGAAAAAAATTGATTTAAACCGTGGAAGAAGTAATTTCTTCCGAAGTTTATGCATGGAAAAGAACGGAGAAATACCTCTAGACGACGGCACTTCGACATGCACACATGAGTCAAAATTGTTCTAAAGGTGGAGTGTATTTTGCTTAGTTGTCTGCTCAATTTACAGTACTGGAAACAAGTAACAGCATTGAAATTTTAACTGTCCAGGGGAATAATCCGCGCCACCTCGGACACTCGAACGGAGGATGGAAACTGCACACAAGCCACTCGAGTTGCCTATGCAAGACGGAACATGAAACGTCATCTCGTATTCTGTGCTATTGCCCCTCGCTCGCTCAAGGACATACAACACCGCATTTAAGACAAAATGTTTCGAGTGAAAAGGATACTGCTGGTTCTGGTGCTGCTGCTGCTGTTGTTGATGCTGCTGTTGCTGCTGCTGCTGCTGTGAGCTTCCCACCCAGAATCCTATTTTTATTTTCCCCGGGTGAACTATGCAAAAGGTTCGCTCGGCGGCCAGAACGAATGCGGCA
Organism: Eupristina koningsbergeri; assembly: GCA_018907245.1. Classification (NCBI taxonomy): domain Eukaryota; kingdom Metazoa; phylum Arthropoda; class Insecta; order Hymenoptera; family Agaonidae; genus Eupristina; species Eupristina koningsbergeri. Next base: position 327,078 of record JACCHV010002782.1, on the reverse strand, counting down.
GGATCACTCACACGAGCATCGGGAGGTCCTGCCGAGATCCTTTCCTCTTTCTTTCTTAATGGATAATGATGCTGCGCAACAATGAAATCAATCCGAGTGTCAAAAACATTTCAAATCCGACTCAACTAACGACGCGCCATTTATTTCTGTTAGTTTCAATTGATTTTTATCCTGCGTAAGCATTTTTTTTTTTTTCGTAAATACAGGCTCTCATCAAGGCAATTGTATTTAAAGCCGCTTCTTGAAAAGAAAGTATAATTTTACTCTTAATAGTGTTGAATACTACTTTAAAACTTTACGCGACCACTATTCGCTCTCTCTCTCTCTCTCTCTCTCTCTCTCTCTCTCTCTATGTCTGTTCTTTCAAAAGGATAAAGAGAGGTGTCTAACAAAATTTGTAAAGTAATGTAACGCAAGGAGTTTTGATAGGATAATGAAATTGTCTCAAAAGAAAACAAAAAAAAAATAATAATGTAAATGAACGTTAAGGCGATTCATGAAAAAAAATTGCGTGTTAAATTTAAGGTAAACGCATAAAAATATTTTTACGAGGTTACATTATTGTATATATGCATAGCGATTATCAAATGCGCACATGTATTTTTAAGTATATACTTTAACATTCATAAGTACTTTCGTTGGCAAAAACAGTAAAAACATTGGTTGGTTTATTGTTGGTGCAACACATAATTCAAACGTACACATTCAATTGCAGATGTATAGTTTTCAAATAAAGAAGATGGTACAGTGTAGCAAGGTTATCGAAAAATCTAGTATAAATAATGAATTAATGCAATAAAAATCTACAGCTTCCATTTTATACACTGACTTGAGAAAAAACATATTTTATTTCGAAACTTCTTTGCATTTCATAATGAAACATTCAATTCCTCAGGTTAACCATACCAACGACGAAATATGGTTGAGTTGCAATTAAATATAATTAAATAAAATAATGAATATTGATAAATATTAAATATTTTTCCTTAATTTAAAATTTTCATCAAAGTCTTGAATAAAATAACATTTTTAAAATTGTTCAAAATCATGTAAGTAATTAACATAAAACTATCGTATAAAATAAAAAAAAAAAAAATCATTTTATATGTGTATCCGAGTGACTTGTAGTAAAATCATCTCATTTTTTAATCAAGTAATAATTAATCTAAAATATATTTATTTAGAAAAAAATTTCGATTTAATTTTACATCATAAAAGAATTGTAAAAAAGTTTTAAATTACTTAAGGTAGATGTTTGTCAAGAATTGTAATTTTCATTATTAATCAGAATTTATTTAAATTTTAATTCAGTATGGTAATATATTTAAAAATAGAAATTTTTTAATGTGCAAAACTACTAAAACGCATATACTGTGTAAAATGAATATGTAAATATGTTTTGAAGAAAAAACGAAAAATTGAAGGATGTTAATAGTTCACAGCATTGTTTATTTGGAAATATTATTTCCTATTTTTGCTTGAAATTGCAAGGAGTATTCTGAGTTTAAAAGTTTTGCAGATGAAAAGTAAGTTTTAGATGAATACATTCAGAGTAAAAATGGCTAAAAGCTCAGCGTGTCGACTCTTAGGAGTATTAAATAAGTTTACTACCTTAACTGTATTATCGGTTTTTTATTTGAGCAAACAGCGGATATCCATTGTTTCAACACATGCGCAGCTGCTGCCGTATTATCTTTATACCAAACCATAATGTACAGTACAATACTCTGCCGATGTAACAAGCTTTAGGGTACCCATTTTTTAGTTAAACATTACGAGGTTGAGCTACGTTACGGTAAAATTGAGAAATAACACAAAAGGACACGGGGTGTATAATTTAAAATAATATCGAGTCTTGTAGCTTTTTGCCAAAACTACCGAGGAATCTATAATCAGCATTGAAAACGAAGCTAATAACGCGATATTTACCAATCGAAGCCATTACTATAAAGGCATGAGCCGTTAATAAAGAAGAAATGTGTAAGGTGTGTTTAGCGTCGAAGGTCGAGGGGGAATTCAGTTGCTCGGAATGACCGGCACAAGATGTTGCGCTCCACTCACCCCATCCGGGCAACTCCAACTGCCTGCCCAAGGCTCCGAAATTAGCTGGTCCAGGGACAAGAAATTTCGGGAGCACCTTTAAACAACAACGACAACAACGGCAACAACAACAACAATACAGATTTGAGAAAAAGCTGGCGATTCGAAGCGAGAGCGATTCTCGGGAGATGCGAGAGATGCGGTTCTCTCGAATGCTCGCGGCGGTCCATCGGTGAGATGCTGCGAGGGGCGCGAAACGACACGTGCCTGCTTGGGATTGTGGGACCCTCCTTCCTTCATTCCTTCTTTCCTCCATTCGGGAATTGCGTAACCTTCGGAATCTAACGGCCCGCGAGACCGAGCTCATTTCTATGGTAATTTTATCGGAGCGACACGCGGGCGGATCTCGTGTAAACAATCTCACTAGCTTCGCGAAATAATGCGAGGAAAAACTCGGCGGAGCTCAAAAGATTGTGTTTACCCGAATGGGTATTTACGATAACGGAAATGGTTGTTTGACGATCCCACGCGGGCCAACCATTCACACCTTCTCCACCTCACCCTCCCCCTTGCCCCCCCTCGCACCTCCGTACACGCTTCCTGATAAAAAGTGCAAGAAACACGTGTACTGGGTCTTCGTCCCAACAAAGCACACGCGTGTTCGTTTCGAAAAGTAGGAGTCGATTACACAAGGCACACAAGACACAACATTTGCAGGAGATTCTATTCTATTTATACGCGACTCTAACCTATTATTTTCTCAAATTACCGGCCGAATAATTGTAGTTTGCCAACTGAGACCGAAACTGCGCTAAGGAGAAGGAAGCACGGATTCAAGGAAGAATCCGGAGTCTTGACAATACATTCCATGCGCTGGAAGATCACAGCACCGAGGATTATTCAGAGGGACTAATTTGTGTATTGCACAAAAAACCGATAACCAAGGAGGCCTTTCGTCGAAAACGGAGAGGGACGAGGAAAGCCCTTCGCTCAAAACAACTTTTTTTTCCCCTTGACCGAAGCACAAACACTCGCACAAGATCGGAGTTAAAACAGCGGGAACAATGGCAATACCTCGGGACATTGTTGGTCTTGAAGCTGACCATCGCTCGCTCGCAGTCCAGCTCCAGGTCCAGGAGCGCTCACCGCGCGCGCGCGGCGACGACGAGGTCGAGGGCGAGGACCGTGCGCCTGTCGCCAGGAGCAGCACTAGACATCCGGGCGAACGCGCGTTTCCGCACCGACTGCCGCCGCATCGGCCGCACACGCACATCCTTCGGCGGCGAGACACCCGAGAGCCCCCCCACCCTCGGCCCGAGCTCCGAGCGCCGCGGCGCAGCCAAGGACTCCTCGCCTCGGAATCCGTGCACCGGTGCGCCGCCGAGGGCCGCGATCTCCCTCTCCTCCTGGACTCGGCGAGAGCCCTCCGGACCTTCCTATTCCACTCCGACGAATCGATCGCTTTCACCTCCGCACCGCCCCCCGGACTTTCCTCGAGTTTTTCCCGGTTTCCTCGGTGCCCGCAACTATTGTTGCGGCCGACAAAACACGGGTTCCCCGATAAACCCCGGAGATATATAAGATCCGTTGCGAACCCGATTCGTTACAAAAAGAAATGGTGCATTCCGAGCGCAGCACGCGATTCGGTTCTTAGAGCAGTGAAAGGGGCAGATTGTTAACAGTCGGAATCAAACTTCATCTCTGGGCTCCCGAGGAGCCGAGCCCGCAGCCTCCGACCAAACGGTCCAATTACGGCTCTTCAAGACCAGAATCTATTCCATTTTCGAAAACACGCACCGCGCAATTACATTTGAATAAACGCGAGCTCCTCCCTCCCTCTCTCTCTTTCGCTCATTATATCATTATATCGCGCTTCAAGTGGCGGCTCTCGTGCCTAGGATCGACGGCGCTCGGGCGGGGGGGGGAGAGGGAAGGAGAATCACGGAACGCAACGAATCACCTGATGGGCCACGTATGGGAGACCGAACAGGTGAATGGAACGGCCAGCGAGCAGGTAAATCCTCCCTCCCTTCCTCCCTCCCTCCCTTCCTTCTTCCCTCCCTCTCGCTCCATCCCTTGTTCTTTTTCATCTAAGCGCGCACTCCTCGACGTGTGTTTATCTCATAAGATGTGTTTATCTCTCTGCTTCACAGGCAACTACTTTTCGATCTTCCGCCCCTCCAACAGATTTAATTTGAAATATTTCGACAAAGAATTCAGAGCTCTTTCACATTAAAAAATTAATTTTACCGATCTTTAAAGGCGTTGTGGTTTGTTTTTTAGCTTTCTCAAGTATCTTTCTCATTTTTCAACACCAAAAACGACTATTTGTGAAATAATCGTGCGATATAAGTTTTTTGAAAGTAAAGTCTTACAGCAATAAATTGAAATTTAAAAGATTTGATTTATTTCATAGATAAAATGATGTAATATTATTCAGGAAAGCACCAGCAACTAATTCCGCGCAACATAGAAAACCAATGCACATATTGAATTAACATTTAATACAATGTCAATTGTTTACCAAATCCCTACACGATTTTTTGCGCAAGCATCAATATAATCTGATTTAAATTATGTCAGTAAGCATGTCAGTTGTTCTACATTTGCTAGTTAGCCCCAGCACAAAAGTATTGTACTAAAAATATCGAGTGCAGAGCTACTTCGTCTGTCAATGAATCAATTGATTCGCCATGCTGCCGATGTGGCACTATTGTCATATATTTTCCGATAATTACTTCATGAGATTATTCGAAAGGAATTACTGCATATCGTCATAAATTACCGACGTACTTTGAACGACAAATCTCGACAGTCGAGTTAACAAAAAAAAAAAAAAAATAACCCATGTCCCCCAAATAAAACAGTCAAAAGTTTGATTTTCCGTTCCCGAGCATAAAGATCGGACGTCGATAATCAAGATCGAGATTGGTTCGGAAAAGTGCGTGGGTCCTTTTGTGGCTCAGGTGTTGGCCCGACCAGCCCCGGACAAGTTGTTCGGCTACCTAACTTTGATATTCGTCCCCGCTGCGAGCCCACAGTGCCTCGAGAGTTTACACTGAGCCGGGGCTTGCGGGAGGGGACTTACCTCCCGCCCTCGTGTGATTTTCTGTCCCTCTCACTCGGGCTTCTCCGTGAGCCGGTGCAGCTGACGTCCAGGTAAAATGTGCAGCGGAAACTCTTGCCCACTCCCTTGCGTGAAACTCGTACGGCGAATTGTGAAGGTACGGCGAAAGAGGGAAAGAGGGAAAGAGGGAAAGAGAGAAAGAGGAGGCGATGCCCAAATTGCCGGCTACCACGCTCCGGCATTGTAAAAACAAAGCCAGAGAGAAAATACGTCGCTGGAGTTGGAGTTGGAGTTGGAGTTGGTGGTGGAGGAGGCATTAGAAGAGGGCTCCTACATAAATTTCGGCGTTACAAATCTCCCGGCGCTCCGATCCTTACGTGCTCTTTCACCTCTGTAATGCTCCGACAATTGTGCTCGGCTAATATAGGAGGCATTAATTTTTACGGTCCTTCCCTCCGCACGCAAACAATGCCGCTCGACAATTTTCCAGAAATCCAGTGCAATCATCGCCGGCATAATCCAGCGCCATGTGTTCTCTAATAAAAATCAGGCTTCTTTTTACGATTTTCGCACGGAATTTGCGAGGGCTGGCGGAGGGGGAGAAGAGAGAGAGTTGCCCGAAATGGGCAGCACGTGAAGCGTCCGTTAAAGCGGTTAAACGAGGGACTCTGGGTCATTGCCCATGTGGACACTTTTTTGGGGACCGCAACAACCCGACGACGAATCGATGCTCCGATTCCGCAAACAAGCGCTTAACAACTCCCACGCACTCGGAACCTCTTTCCCTGGCCCGGGGACGGGGCGCACAAAGGCCCATTTCACAGGAGTGTCACGTGCCCTCTCCCTACCCTCACCCCTAGCCCTAATTCGATTCTCCCGGTGCACGCACCCACACACATCCATCCTCGAGCCGCGGAGGCTCAGAGGCTTTTCTCGGAAGGGGAAGGGTCTGAAAAATGTCGAGAGCAGGTTTCGTGAATGACCTGCTGGAAAGCCAGTGAGTCCAGGCTGTCCTCCCAGCCGGAAAAGAGAGGAGACGAGGACCTGGGAATTCTCGATGAGTCCGAGAATGACAAAAGCCCGCGCCGCTCTGCTCCCATCTCTCTCCCATCCCAGACGGGCTTTCAACTTGGTCCGAGCTTTGTACGTCACTCGAGTTATTTAAAGAGCGATTCATCGCACTTTAATCTTCCGTCTTCTCTCTCTCCTCTCTCTCTCTTCTCCCCCCCTCTCCCCTCTCCCCTCGCCACTCTTGTCTCTTGTCTCTTCTGTCCTCTCCGTGTCTTCGCTGTCTTCTGTCCTCGGGACACAATGCTGGGGTACGACCAAATTGGTTTCGTTATAGCCACCGAATGCGTCGCCTTATAATTATGTTATACCGTTTTTAGATGATTACCAGACTCCCGACCGATCCAACTCCCTTAAAAACTTTTCAATTTACTTATATTTACAGATGTACAAAGAAATGGACTGTGTTTATCTGTCCAAACTACGAGATAAATCACGAATTCCTCGTTTACAAGATTGATATTCTCATTTAGGGATGCATTTCCTTTAAGATATTTATTTTTAAATTATCTTGCTTCGTGTCCTGAATGGAATCTTATACATTAGTTATTAAATCAAATTTGTCGATTTCTAATTAACATGATATAAATCATACTCTCTTTGTGCTATCTGGCAAAGATTGTACACCGTATATTTCTCGATAAACGTATATAACAAAGGCCAGTACCACACATAGATTATTCATAACAATATAACTTTATTCAAATCATCTCTTTCACGTATATACAAAGAAATAATGAATAAATTTAAAAAGTACTCAACGACTGCCAACTACATTTCTCACTCGCCGTAATTCTGTACCTATTTCTTAATAACTTCCAATCAATTAAAATTAATGAATATAGTAATAAAGACGCAACGAAGAAGCTCCTTAATCAAAAACTTTTCCAAGCAAGTTTTTACTTCTCAAAACTTTTTATATCCGTAATGTTAAAGTTAAGAATGCACTTATTTTTGTCTGTATTTTTATTTTTATTTAGTCAGTACTTTTTGTCTTCAGACTGGTTTTTTTTTTTGTCGTTAAACTTAAACACTTTTAAAGGCGGCATGGGAACTTGGCAGAAACGAAAGCAGAAAAAAAAAAAAATTCACGAAAGGACCAAGTTGTGAGAAATACGCAAGCAGCAGCGATGGTCAGAGATTGTCTAAAAAAGAATCGTAAGTATGCAGAAAATTTAACATACTTACGGCTGCGCATCGCAGATTCATTTGTGTCGCTAACTCGAGAATAGGCCAATGCGTTTGCGCGTACGAATATTTTTTATTTTGACTTTCTGGATTTCTAAATATAAAATTTGGATTATGCGCTTCAAGGTACAGAGTTCTTACCGACAATCCAGGGCAAGCATTTCGAATGTGTACTGAATAATTAGAAGGAAAAAGTAAAGATGGAAAAAATTTATAGTGATTTCCGTTTCACTGCAATAATGTTTCGAGTAGGTAAAAACTTTTAATCAGCTACAACATTAATCCGAGCAATTATTATGGAAAAAAAACTTTAGAGATCTTAATCTACAGTTTATCAAGACGGATGTATTTCAATTACAACATTAAGCCCTAAAACCCACTTTCTCGCTATAAAAGCACATGTTTTCAGGAGTGAAAAATAATTCTCAAGTGTAATTTCGTTTGCAATCTTATTAAGTAATTGGCTTAGTCTCAGTTTGATAATGAAATAATCGTTGATTCTCACAAGATTGATTATAAATGAAAAATCCATTAAAATCGAAAGGGATAAAGGTGAGGTAATATTGGAGAATATTAAAGAGGCACGTCCGGCGTCGTAATAAGGGATTGAGCGACCGTGAAATGAAGGATGCACTGGAAATGGAAGTTGGGGGGTGGACACGAGGGTGCGGGCGTGGGTGTGGGCGAGTCCAGGGTCGTAATCCGCTTAAAACCCGGAGAGATGCTTCCTTATTAACGAAGGGCATGGGACTCGAGTTCGTAACTGTGAAAAGCGCTGGCTATTGTGGCTCTCACACTCCTAACTCCAACATGCAATTGTCCACGTATTTGAGTTCGCCAAATCCATCCCATTATGAACTCTTATCACGAATAGATCGTGGCAGAAACTGCGCCGAGAGGAAAGCATGTTAAGAAATTCTTAAAAGGATTAGGAATACGCTGGATGTTGGGAAAGATGCTGCATCCCGTTACGCAAATTGAACTCTGACTCTGTCGCTTTCAGAAACCGATATTATTGTTTTTATACTCTCACAATACCTACTTCTGCTCTTTGTTCTCATGCTCAACATACATTAATGCTTACAATTCTATTTATTAATATTCATTTTTATATCCGGACTATTATTTCTAATACAATATGCAAAAGTTCCGACAAAAACAAAAATACATTCCAATAAAAAATATAAATTTCATTCCATAATTCATTCAAATGAAAATAAAATTAAAAAGAAAATCATTAGTCATCATTTTGTAACCAAATTAAAACTTTAAATAATAACATTACTTTAAAGATAATATACACAAGGTAAGTAAATATGCTTATGTGCTTCGTATTTAATGAAGAGTAAATTATAAAATTATCTGTAAATAACAAAAACTACAATCTAAAATTAAAAAAAAATTCAATATATTATTCAACGTAGTCAAAAGCGTAAGTAAAGAAAGAAAATACCTCTCCTCTCTCTTTTTATTGTATAGACGCTTACACAGTTCACATAAAAGACACTGTCATTAGCATCTTGGTTTAATTAAAGTTCAAACTGGTCTTTTAAAGTAACACGTTGAGTTTATGGAAAGGACTTCAAGTGCAGGATTTAAAATATATAGTCGTTTATTTTTTTTTTTTTCAGTTTTAACATTTTTTCTTACCTTAACGTTGAAAAGCGTATTAAATTATTAAAATCAATCTATTCTTTTTGTGCCTTTTAATACAATAGCTAATATTAATTATTCATAATAAACAAAAACTATAATTTTTATATCAACATAAATTTAATTACAAAAAATATCTATATATATTAATTTTAATATTAAATATTAAAAATAATTATTAATTGAATTATATTTTGGCGCCTACAGGTATGAATAAATGAAAATTTTTCAATTGTATACTGTAGCAACATTTTAAATTTTACATCGTGAATTATATTAATTGTGTATAAATTTAATACAAACAATCTAAGTGATTATTTTTATTTCGATAATTCATTTATTATAAGATATTCGAGAATATATTTTTGGCACAAATTTTAACACGAGAAACTGTTTATCTGATGACATTTCAAACACTTTGTAATGACGAATTGCTTACTTTCCCTTTTTCACCCTCATCCATTTGCTATACAATTCATAATCAATATTAATTTGATAAGCGAAGAAAAAGAAACATGAAAAAAAGATTAAATGAAATTATTTCCATACAATATTTTTTCTAATCTAATTTATTCTTAAAACTTTCTTTTGTAATATTATAACATCTCAATTGAGTTATTACTCAATACAAATAGGATACATATAAATGTGCCTCATCATATTAAAGAAATTATCAAATTTAATATAGATTTATTCGTTAAATACAATAATAAACTTTAATCTGTAAATTTTATATATTTACAAAAAAAAATTGTTTAAATTAAAAGATTTTATCAATCGAGAATATATCAACTAAAGACAAATAAAAATATTCATTTTTAAGGATTAAAATTAAAATTCGTAAAATGTCATTTATTGATAGATTTAAGATAAAAAATTTCTTGGCGTGATAGAGAAAAATAAATTTTGTAAGAATCCTTCTTGAAAAGAAGATATTAATATTGATACTTGTTTTGAAAAATGTGTATATGTACGTAACAAATCAAATTGACATGGAAAAATTTGTTTGAAAAGGGGAACAGGAAACAGGTAAGAATGCACGATAGACTTTAAAGTGTAAGGAAAATATGAAGAAAACCGTTTTTGGAAGAGCCTACTTTATACAGAATACGCTATTATCACCATGATTTACGAGTTGGTTAAAGGGGAGGGAATGAAAAGTGGTTGTTCCTCGTATGCAAACGCGTGACCAACGCAAAATTTCTCTACATCTGCCGCTTTCACACATTTCTCTGTGTCAATTTTTCTTCGTTCCTAATTCCAGCGCTTCTTTTTCTATCGTTACTCCACTTTTCCCATTTTGTCTTATTGGAAATTCTGTATTTACGGTACGGTATCGTTTATTCATCCTAAAAGTGAGCAGAGCGATCGCTTATATTAATCATTATTCATTCATCGATCAATCACAAAGATTTTCACGTACATTTCACGAACATTTCTATTTCTGACAAATCATCCCAATTGTTCGCTACGAATTAGTATAATTAGAATTGGTGCTCATACCAAAGACATAAAATGTACCGATAAAACTTTTAATGTAGTTGGCCAAAAAACCATGTAAATTGACTGGATCAATCTATAAAATTTATTGTTATTGCCGATTGATACTATTTTCAAACCAATTTATACGAACTAAATCAAAAAACACTTAGCATTTCACAATAATTATAATCCGTCATTTTTATTTTTAAATACAACTTTCATTTGACCTATGACTAATAAAAAATAAATTAGTTTTTCAAAAAATGAAATTAATTAAACAAGCAAGTGTTAAAAGTTTATAATATTAAATAACTTTTTTCAATTTTAAACTTTAGAGAATTTTACATGCATGCTAAGAAAAAGAAGACTAAATAAAAATTGGGACATCCGAGAGAATTTTTGTATAGAATCCGCGATACTTATAGACACGTAACTGCGAGATAAGAAACTTTTCGTTGTGCAGTACAGGAAAAGTGGAAGCTACATTATATTGCTTTTACGTGAACTTCAGACTGACCTGGAGATTCTACTTTTAAAGGGAACATCACTATGAAAAATGTCATTTAGATTTTAAATAACTGTACATACATAAAGAATGTATTTCGTGTTTTGTATCATTTTTGTTAGTCGCATACTTGCCTAAATGAAAATTTTAGTTTATTATTTTTGTATATTCTAGATTCATGTTTAAATATTATTTTAAAAAATTCTTTCAATTTGTAATTCATTGCACGAAAAAACTCTGACGTAAATCGTTGAAAATAATAATAAATAAATAAAAAAAGAATTAAGACACATATGCTAATAATCGTATTATAACTATACAAGGTTTATTCAAATAGTTTGACAAGACAAAATCGATTCCATTTCCGATAGATGTAATAAATAATTTTGATCTCAATTTTTACAGTTTTTAGTTTTTAATTCAAGTTCTCGAAAATTATTTTTTCAGAATAAAAAGAATAAATTTCTTCCAATTCGTCGCATCCGTCAATTCAACGATAGTTGTTAAAATCTTTTTTCGTCAAATTTGGCAACATCATGCATTGCTCTTGGCATTACAAAGTAACTTTACAACGAAAAAATCGATACATAATAACCAAATATTTATAAAAAATAAATTGACCCGCTAAACGTACTAACTATATTTATTTCTTAATTTTTTCCAAAATCTAGCCTATCTTTTTGCGTATTAAATAATATTTATTCTTTTTTTTAGAATTACATTTCGGTTTCCCTTTTCTATATAACCCAACTCGATGTCATAGCTCTTTTTTCACTTTTTTACATTTCAAATACTTCTTTAAAATTTCTTTTCTATAATAAATTGTCAATATTGTATCAACTTCATTTGAAATCGAGTATAGCCTTATCGGAACCATACGTCGTCCATGCGAGTCCGAATTTCATCCTAAAATCTGCAAAATCGAGGTTACATTTACTTATTGATTTCCCCTCTTTTCCTTCGTTATCATAAAACAATATGTAGCAGAGATAATGCCGAATATCATAAAAAAGAACGGAATAGGATAGGACTAAAGGTTCAACATAATGGTAATACATGAGAGAGAAAGAGAGAGAGAGAGAGAGAGAGAGAGAGAGAGAGAATTTTGAAGACTCGATCTTTGCTTTTCAATTTTGTCATTATTCACATTCTATATTTTCTGTCTTTGTATTACTTTTCATCCGTTGCGTACAAACACTCAGGTAAGTCGCATGTAATACTATTAAAAGATTAAAACAATTGAATTCCAAAGAAATATGACACAACAATATTTAAATATATCTAAATAACTAGAATTCATCTATTCAATATGTATAATAGAGTAGGGTAATTTACATTTTACTTTTTAACTGATACTACAATAATCATAAAATGTAATATCTTTTCTTGCGTAAAAAATGTGCTATCAATACATCAATCAAATATGCACACATTTTCTTATAGCTTCACTAGATTAAATAAGAAGACCAAAAAATGCAAAGTCACTAGTACGACGTCATTCGAAAAAGGAAATATAAAGACACTATAAAAATATCTATAGATAGCAACCAAAAAGGAAAACAAAGTTTGTAAAGGATGTATTGATTCATACACACACATTGACGATATTCATGAAAATTATTATGTCATATATATGTGTGTTTAAAATGACTTTTATTATACATCATCAGTTTACAAAATAAAAAATATAATTTCTAGTCATTGATTTCTACGAAAAGAATCTTTTCTAATGATATACACGTTTAATTGAAGCACTTTAAAACGAAGTAGAAGTAATAATTATTTTTTTGATTACAATGTCAATAGCTAAATGTCTTATAATTAAAAAATTGTTTGCTTTTAAAATAAATATTCACTTTTACTTTTTCAGAAGAAGTATTATCTAAAAATCTTACACGTTTAATTGTCAAATTATATTTTAATTTATGTTTTAAATTACAAAATATTCTTTTTATTAAATATTAATTTACCTATTTTTCAGTCTAAAATTTATAAAAACATATCTATCTTTTCTATATTGAGATCAACTTCATAATTTGATATTTTTTTCTTTTAAAATTAGTAAGAAATAAATCTGATTTAAAAACCCAATAAAAACTAAACTTACAGGCATATATATTTAGTGAATAAATTTTTCTTTACATATTGTTCTAAAAGTTAGTTTTAAAAATATTTTAAATGGCACTTTAATTTTCTTTATCAAAATCTAGCATAGAGAAAGATCTTTATAGAATTTATAATTTTAATTTATCGATTTCAATATATCGCTTAAAAAATCAAATTAAAAATTTTATAGCAGCATTATAAAGTAATTTATAATGTTGAAATATATTGTGTTTTTTATTCATTACGAAAATACTCCGATATATTGAAACATTTTAGCATGATAAAATACCCAATTATAAAAAAAAGTTTTGATTGCTAAATTTAAGATCATTTAAATTTATTGCTTATGTATTAAAAAAATTTAATGCTCAAATGAAAACAAAATTCGCGAAACAATTTTGACTAATGAATAAACTTACTTTTTAATTGTCTTAAATCGATATAAATGACATACATGTATGTATACATTTCATATATTTGGATATAAAAATAGTGAGCACAAATAAAAAATCGCTTGTGATAATGACGTTGATGATGATGATGATGATGATGATAATGATGACGACGATGATGATGACGAAGATAATGTGTTGGTTGATACAATATTGCCAACTGTTTTCATTCATTCTTGGTACTATTTTCGTTTGGCAACTTTGGCAAACGTTAACTTGAAAAGCCTCGTGAGAATTTATCAGAGACATAAACTTTACCCATTGAACAAAATTTCTATAGTTTCTGGACTTAAAATATTTTTATAGGAATTCTTTGGTACTTTGCACTTTTCTATTTTTATTTTTTCTTTTTTCTATTTTTTTTATTCGTTTTTAAGTAATACATATTCTATTATGAAAATAATTGTACAAATCTTGACTTTATTTGTGATAAACTTAATTATTTAGAATGCATTATATAAATATTAATAATGATTAAAAATGTAAATTTCAATATGTTTGTTTCGCTCATATATTCTTTATTTCAACCATTTTTTGAAAATATTTTCCTTTTTTATTCAATGTGCTTTTATTTATTATACGTTTTTATTTTTATTTTAAATTTTTTCTCTGCATAGTTTCTTTAACTATTCTTTCCAACATACATTTGTATTCATTTTTTTTACTACAGTATTATTAGATATTTATGTGTTTACTTGCGCCATGTATGAAAAAAATTCTGCGTACTTTGATTAAATTTTGATATACAGATGTGTCAATTAATAAAAAGAAGTTTATTTTTTGAAAATAATTCCAACATTTTATTTAGTAATTTTATGCACATGTTTGTGTTTTTTTCAATACTTTGCATTTTCCATTGATTTTTTGAGCTAGTCGATAAGAACCTCTAGTGAGTAATTAATTTATGCAAAATCCTCTCTTTATTTTAATTATTGATAAAAACCAAAAATAAAAAAAAAAGAAAAAAAAAAGAAGAAAAAAAGATATATCGTATGCCTTGAGGAGTTTTGTGGTGTGTGTCCTTTATATGAGATTAAAGGAGTTTGTGTGAAAGTCGTGGAATTCTAAAGTCTAACTCCTCTATTTTACAGGTCGAAAAGTCGAAAGGGAAGAGCCTAAAACAGAAGTAATGTTTGCTCGCTTCTGGACCCCCACGTATTGGAGAGATGGATGTACGTGAAAAACCGAAGAGTGAGTTAGCGGAGCTATTACGAAATGGACTTGAAATTCATGTGCATGGCACACACTTCCATTCTATCTCCCGAATCCCATTTTTCCCTCTTTTCCCCCTTTTTCATTTTTTTTTTCTTCACCCGCTTTTTCCACTTGAGCCTTTCCTCAATCCATGGGTCTATGATTAAAACACTTTTTAGTCGTGTGTTTTTTCATTATTACGGAAGTTCACTCCAAACGTTTATATTTGCAGTGTATTGATCTGCACGAATTCTTCAAATATCTCCACTTCTAATATGATTTTAAAGGAGTGCACAATGTATTTCCAGTATTTTTTTACTCTCGAATATTTCATGAAGAAAATACAAAATGCAATTGCGAGAGGTAGGTGAAGCAAGTCAAATAAAACATTTAGCCTAATCTATTGGATAAAATTCCGCTCAGCTCAGAGAGTACAAATGATTGCCGTTGGTTCTTGAGTCAAAGGGAATTTCAATAAGACTCCACATTATTTCTGTTTAATTAATTTCTTTTAATTAAAATTAAAGCCCGAGCTGAAAGCTCTGGAGGTGACGCGGTGCATCACTATTGGATTACGAGAATGAAAGGCTGAGTTTATAAGCTAATTCGGTAAATATTATTGCTATAAAGTGAGAGGAGATGATTATTCGGGATGATTGAGTTGTTGATTCGCAATTGAATGATCCATGGGTGAGACGCTTCGGCACTTCGTCGCTCCAACAGAAACCCTTGGCCGACATCGCCATTCCCTGGAGGAGCTGCAAAGACTCACAAAGGGCCTCGTGATTGAACCGGTGACCTTTTGTGTCGGGTTACGCAAGAGCCACATAAACCAGCAGCCTCCCAACGAAAAATAGAAGAGGGAGTCCTCGTAAAACAGTCAGGATTTATACCTCGACACACGATTTCATGGAAGTTTTTTGTAGCCGTCAAAGATATTAAAAAAAATGCTCACGTGCCTCGAGGTAGAGTTAGAGGGTGTTCCAGATTATTTACGATACCGAGTTGCTCCCGAACCCATGAATCGTTTCACGTGTCGCTCAATTTCTTGGCTTCGAACGTGAGCTTGCACTCACGAGTTGAGAACATTTCCGAATTACCATATCCCATTCTCCAACTAATCCACAATCAGCCTGGAATTAGGTACTCCCATTCGAACATCAAATCCTCATTATTCATGGAAATCGAACTTTATATTCACAAGCTCACAGAACTCCTAACTTGGTTGCAATAATTTTTTAACGCTTTTATGTTTTAATTTGGAAATCACTATTTTATTCCTTCGGACATTTTCAAGGCTCCTTTATCATTGAACGACTTTTTTATACATTTAAATTTTATTTCCAATGACAAAGATAATACTATTGGTTACTTTTATAATTTTGCATAATTGAAATTCATTCAGTCATAATCTAGATTAAAATGCTTTAGATAAATATTGCTGTTCGATATTTTCAACTGTACAAAATTTTATTGATGCGACAAATGACAAATGCGTCATCCCAGAAGCAAAATCAATTTGTGAGTTATAAATGACCAATTTTCATTTAAGCCAAATAACTTTAATAGTTAATGAAGCTTTAACTATTATAGTGTATAAATATTCAATTTGGTATATTAAAAGTAATTATATATACACATATATCTACTCATTTTATTTACAGTTAGAATCCATTAATATAAATATCATCGTATAGTATTTTTAAAACTTAAAACATTGTTATTGATGAAAACGTTTTGATTACTTTAATTTTTAGTATATAGATAAAAATTGAATGATTACAAATTATACAATCAAATAATAAATTATTATTATTATTATAAAGAATATTAGTGACAATAAAAAATTCACAAATATTATTAAAAAATAAATGTAAAGAATAGTCTTATTAAAACGAATACTTTTATTAAATATTATAAAGGAATAAAAATATTTTTTAAATGTAAGATATATTACTTTTTCAATTAACGTAGACTATTTAATGCATTACAAAATGAAAGCTTTTTAAAATAAATATAAACACTAAAAATTTCTACACATTTTTTTATAAAAACATCGATTCAATATGAAATAATTAATAAATTCTATATAATTTGAACTATACTTGTGGTAAAATTATATCAGATTTATCATTGATATGAAAAAATAACAAAAAAATTAAATTAATTTTGATTGTTCTAACGATAGAAAAAGTTAATATTTATTAAAAATTAAAATTTCATCATTAATCAAATTTCTGTTTAACTATAATATCAAACTGAGCTTTCATTTAGCTTTTAAACGAAATGTAAGAAAAATCTTGAAAGTGAAAAAATGACAAGAATCGGAGCGAAAATGTAAGAGAAAAAGAGTAGATAGAAAGAAGAACATACAAGATAAGAAAAAATTAGAATTGCAAAATGTAACAAACTTTAATTTCATGAGGAAAAATTGGCCACATGCCAAATCGATTTAATATCACAGCAATTACTATACTTTTTTATTAATTTTTTTTGTTTTATATTATTATCGTATGATATAAAGGATTATTGAATACTCATCTTTGAATATAGCGCCACATATTCATTCAAACATATATTTTTATAATACATCATTTATAATATATTAATAATATATTTATGAAATATTAAAATAATCAACAAAAATTTACAATTATTTTTGAAATTTAAACATAAATTTAACAAATTTATAAATATTATCTTTAAAATATAAATGTACTTGATTTTATTAACAAACTTTAATTTTAGTGAAAGTTAATTTAATATAATTTAAATTAATATTGATAATTTATTATTTATTTGAAACTACTAGTAATTGTGTCAAGTAAAAAACATTGAGTAAGTTTTCTAAAAATTGCGAAAATGTTTAATTAAATTTAATAAAAATTAAATTGAAATTTTGTTCAATATTTGAGAAAGCATAAACTTTTTTCTAATATGTTTGAAAACTTTTAATTAATTCGTACTGATTGCAAAAATGAACATTTAGTTATTTCTAAAATTTTTAAATTTGTAACTAGAATTTCATAAACATTAAAAAATTTAATGACTGCCTTGACTAAATTTTAAAATCGTTCACGAGATATGTTATAAACGAAACAAAAAAAAGAAATCTTGTATCGCACTTCTTAATTTTGCCACATTTCACCAAATACCTTTAAAATATATTTGCTCCATTTTTCTTTAATAGTGGAAAATATTAACTACTTAATGTTTTATAGTTGTCAATAATATAATATTATATGACAAATCAAATATCATTATTTACTCTATTGTATTCTAAAAAATATGACAAACGACTAAAAACATATTTCTATTCATTAATAACATATTCTATATTTATCGTACATCTATTCATATATTAATTTATGTACAAAATATTGTTTCAGTATATTATGTTTCTATACAATACAGAGCGATATAATAATAATATGAAATATCTTAAAATAACTGACAGCCATTTCAACAATTATATGAATAATTTTACTAGCAATTAAATAACATTATAGATTATTTATTACACTTGTGATTACCTGATCAATAATAAATTTGTATTATGATGATGTGATTAATTATCAGAGCGTATTTTTAACTCACCTGTAACAGAAAAAAAATATACTAATTAAATAAATGTTAAAAAATAAATCAAGGGTTAAATGTGAATAGAAATTCAATTCTTTAAATTTAATTGTACATTATTTGGTTATTTGTATTTTTATACAATCTTTACACAAAGAAATCTATATTTATAAAAAAAGTTAGAGTTTTTAAATAAATCATTTACAAATAATTCCATCGCATTATAAAAATAATAAATAAAATATAATAATAAATATTATATTATACTCTAGCATAAATCATAATCATAATAAATTTATTAAAATTCATTTAAATTTCTATATTATAAAAAGAACATTGTCTGCTATATTTTATATTTTTATTTATCAAAAGAGTTTGAAATTATTTTCATTAACACATAACTGTAGATATATATTGTAGATAAATTGATATTAAATATTATTTTTGTATATATTTAGAAAATGATAATGTTCCTAATTGAAAAATTTAGTTTTAAATCGATTTAAAAATCAATTTTATGTAAAAAGTTAACACTTCTTTCTGTTATATTTGTCTGCATATGAGTATAATAAGAAAATAGAAAATTCAAAAGTTTGAAAGATAATCCATTATCAGATGGGACAAACTTTAAAGTGTAGTTTAGTGACATCGTGCATGAGATCTCATTTAATAATTTCTCGGCGAGATAAAAAAAATACAAAATGTATAGTTAAGTTCTGTTGATTTTACATATATATACTTCAAAATTACTCATTCAAATAAGCTAAATAATTATTAGTTGAATTATTTATTTTAGTTCAAGAATAATAAATAAATATGACAAAAATTTCAAAAAATAATTTTTCTTCTAATTTTTTTTTTATACGTTCTAGTTTCTTCTACTTCTCTTTTTTCTTTCTCTCTCTCTCTCTCTCTCTCTCTCTCTCTCTCTCTCTCTCTCTCTGTCTCCCCCTCTCTATGCTTTCGTTCTCTGTATATTTATATATCTGGCTATTTATTCCTCACAACAGTATTACATAATATTATCGTGCAATTGAATGTAATGTTAAGAAGCATGAGAGACGAATTTTAAATTTTTATTTTTAAAAAGAAATTATTACGATTTACAACATATTGATAACAAATATTCTATACTAGTAAAATTAATATAAATTTCATATTTTTAATAGATATTTTCAACAAAAATTCATTTATTTAAAAACAAGAAATTATATTACTTTATCTAAAAAGATGTTATCTTATTTAATATGTCTGAGAAATATTTTTTGGAAACATTTCAAAGTAATATTCTTATTAATTTAAATTTTATAAACAAATTTTAGAAAATTAGATTTTGATTATAAGATGATATATAAATTTAATCCAGTATATAAATATAAAAAAAGAAAAATAATTTTTATTTAGGCTAAAAATGTTATTATTTAAAAATTTAATTTGTATTGTAATAAAAATATTTTAAACATTTATTAATTATAATTATTAATTACAAATAGGACTTACATTACGCATGACATTAGAGTATACAACAAATATTTTATTAGTTTTATTAATTTTGTATTAAATCTCATAAGAAAACGACATCTATACAAGCATATGAAAATTATTTAATAGTAAAAATACTTGACTTAAAATTTTATTAAGATTAGCATTATTATCTAGAATATTATATATTATATATTTTCATTAGAAAAATTAAAAAAAAGAAATAAAAATAATAATGTGAAAAAATTAATTTTATCCGTAAATTGTAAAAAATATATGATTAAGATATTGAAGAAATTAAATAAAAAAAATTGTTTAAAATTATTAACTACTGAATTATAATAAAATAAAATCTACATTTAATATAATATTTTTATTAATTAAATATAATAATATTTTTATGTGAATTATTCTATTATATTTACAAAATTTAAAACATAAATATAAATTACACGTTGCTATTTTTGAAATACATATTTTTTTAAATTAAATATCCACTAATTTTTAACATATGATAATTAAAAAATTTCTTAATTTAAGAATATTTATAGAAATAATATAGCTTATAAATTTCGAAATAATAAGAATAAACTACGTAATTTTAAAGATAACATTTTTTTAAAAATAATTGTATGGAAATGTAAGTTTTCTTCAAAGACCTTTTTTATTCCTACTTCAACATATTAGTATTGAACATTAAAATAAATTTTTCTTTTATAATATTTTTATTACAAATAAATAAAAATAAATTCAATTAATTTATTTTTCAATTTTTTTTATGTGCTTTAAAATTTATTCACAATTTGTTTTTGATGTAAAAGATACAATATTGAAATTAAATTTTTTCTTTACTTTGTACGATAATAGTAATGCTGTAAAAAATTTTTTTTATCATATTAAATTTATGCATACATTTTAAAATGAATATTTCATATTTAATTTTCTTTATTAGATGTAATATTTATGAATTTAATATATTCACAATACATGCGTATTAACGATTGAAGTATTTCTATTTATTTGTTTGTTGTGTCAATATGAATAAAAGTTTTATTAAAAAAACGGATTTCCATTTATAAACTACAAAAATATTTTTTTTATAATTACTTATAGTATGGTAAAAAATGTGACAGTTACATTTTAAACATTTCGCTTATAATAATATTCTGGCATGAGAAAACTTTCTATACATATAATACACATAATAAGCATAAATGTACTAAATCGTGAATATAACATTATAACAATAAAAAAAATTTAGGTTAAAGAAAAATACAGTCCAATTTATTTATTATAAAATGTGTTTTATCATGGAGTCGAGTAATACTTTTAATAACAAGCTTGTAATTAAATCATAAAAGAATAATTTATATTTCGTAACAGACCAATGCTAATGAAATTATGCTATGTATTTTTTAATAACTTTACTATTTTTGATTTATATTACAGACATTTATTTGTTACTTGTTGAATTTTTATACTCTGACTAGCAAAATATGTATTTTAAACATTTTCCAACACATACATAGAGAAAATAAATTAAAATATTAAAAAATTATAAAAGTAAATATTACAGTAAAATTAGCTTCGAAATTTATATGCTAACCATTCACATAGCAGGTTAGATTTAAACAAATCCATTTATTTTAAAAATAGCTCGTACACATTTAATGTACTCTTATTATTTATTGCTCACGAATCTTCCTTCGCATTAATATATTAGCTTCAAGCTTTATACAGCGAAGTATGTACTTCAATAATAATATTTCCAAGATAAGTTTCCATATCATTACCCACAATTCGTTCGCCGCGAAGAGAAACACAGATAAGTTTAATGACCCAAGAAGAAATAATCATCGTTCAATGTCCGCGCCTATCTGATCCCTCTAGAACAATCATCGCGGATCGTTCAATAGATCAGGCAGAAGAGGAATGAAAAAACAATACGAGTAACTAGGAACTCGCATGTTTTTGATTCAGTGATAAAACTGCCTGTACGATCAAGCAAAGCCAACCACAAATCTCGCTCACCCCGAGCCCAGACTAACTCCCAGGAAGCCGTACACACCGGCTCGGAGTTAGCGCTAAAACCCAACTGATACTTGGTGAAACCCACCCAACTTTTACGCCACCCTCTGCCCCTGGGGGTTGCGACACTCTTTATTCCTCTTTCTTTATTCCTTTCTTTCTTTCGGTCTTTCACGCCCTCCTCGTCGGGCTTCCGGGGTCACCGACTACCACCGCTCCTTCAGGCGGAAACTTCACTCCGGTCACATGACTGATGCTCACCAGCTCCAACGCCCGCCCTTGCAAATCGCGTGCCTCACACGTAAATTGACAGGATGAACCCCTTCTCTATTAAAGTAAGTCGTGGGAAGGACAATTTTAAAAGGTCGAGAACTGATTAATCGCAGCTTCAGACTTACAAAATTGTTTGTGCGCACTCGCACAATCCTGCCTCTTCGTATTTCTATCCGATTAGTTCGTTTGTTAACTGATCAACAATCGAAACTTTAATTTAATATCCAAGTTTAACTTGAATGCTTAAATCGATTACACCTCCACTTTCTGAAAATGCCTAATAAGAATAAACGTTGCAAACTGCTTAATCAAATATAACATCTGTCTTGATTATCATTGTATTACCCTTTATTACTACTTATTTCTTCTGAATTATTCATTATTTCAAAGAATAATTTGACTTGTGGTTAAGATTGACGTACATTTAAAGGAAAATAACAAAATAAGATATGAGTCACTGCAAAGGAAATTATATTTTTATCCAGATACACGATTTTCATATTAAAATAAAGCGGAAAACTCACGAAATAAATCAGTTTTTTTTATTTTTTACTGTTCCAAAATAAACTCTATTACTACGCTACAAATAATGATTTGAAAATTATGGCAAATATTTATAGCTGAGATAATAAGAAATTTAATCGTATAAACCAAATAATAAAATATCTTAAAATACAAAGTTCATAATAAACGTTTGATTGTATTATAATAACAAAAAACATCTATAAAATTATATTTTTCATATGTATTACAGATAAATTGTATAATAGAGCTATATTTAATAAATGTAGATGTATGAGAATTTCTCATAAAAATAAACTTATTATTATGTATCCTTAGGTATGTTATTTAAAATATATTGAGGATTGTTTTACTTTATATACCCATCAATTTATCGTCTTAACATTTCTTGAATCATTTCTATTACTGCATTTTATTTCATCTTAAGCATAAAAAAATGAAGACTTCCAATATCATAAAAAGAAAATTTTCTAACTTTTTATTATTTAATTTATATATATAAACGTGCTTGTATCAAAATATAAATTTTTTTATTATATTTAATATAATCGAATTTATTAAATATTTTTGACCCACAAATTTAATAATATATTCATTATTATAATTTCTGTACATATATATTATCAAATTTAAATACATAGATTTCTTTATGAGAAAAAACGGAAAATAATGTTCTAACTTATTTGTTTAAAATACATAATTTAATAAATATTTCAAACCAATTAAAAAATTACATTCTCTCATATACATTTTCCATACAATAATACATGTACAATAATAGTATCATATTAAAGTAATATTGTTACTACTTTTCAAAGAAATAATTTAAAAATGTAATTTAGGAAAAAAATTTATATTTAATTTTTCTCAATCAAAGAATGTATCAACATAAACTAGATATTGTTTATCAATACATTTATAAATTTATTTTAAGAATCTACACATTTCATTTTAAAAAGTAGTTTAAAATATGAAAGTTTTTCATTTTTAATTAAAGTACAAAGGATAAAATTTTTACATCGCATTATACTAGTTTTTATATTTCAAAAATCATAAAAATTTGTATTGATTATATAAATTTTTTTTAATTAAATTAAAAAGAGTATTCTTCAAATTGAATTTTATTAAATACGAATGTTTTTTCTTTTTATAATTATCAACAATTTTGCTCATCCAATATGCATTCAAATACCAATACCAATAGAGAATTTAGTTTTCTTATACAATTTTTTGATATTTCATTTTCAGAAATTTACTTTTTTTTTAATTTGCTTGTATTATAAAAAACAATTATAAAATTAGACTAATCCGAATAGCTATTCAGATATTTTGAATATTGAAAATAATTTCAATGATTATTAAGAGAAAAATATTTTCACATATGGTATTGTTATTCTCATTCAGTTATTATAATTATGATGATTAATTCAAACTAAAATCCATTATTTATTTGTCTTAAAAAAGAAAGTGTAAGCAAAATTATTCAAGAATTTTTTACTGCACAGTTTTCCAAATATTTTTTAAAAAAATTCACCATCTATAAATAATTTTAAATCTTTTACAAGTCAGTTAATGAAAATGGTTATTCGAAATTCAAACTCATAAATTTTTATGTCCTTTACCCTCACTAACTTACTGCAGGAAACTAAACAAAAGTCGAGAAGATCGAGATAAGTGGTAAAGGAAACTCGAAAAAGTGCAAGGCAAAATGCAAAATATAAGCGAAAGAGAAAATATCAGTTTCCATGAAATGGAAAAGTGAGGGTACACTACACTAAAGTGTAAACACAACCTCAAAAGAAATCCATCCTATAAATATATGCAACGGAACATTCGCAATATCCATTGGCTCACTTTTTTTATATTATTATCTTTTAAAGAGATCCTGACATACATGTGTTCATGGAATTTCCAAAAGAGTTTTTTTCGAAAAAGGAAAAAAACGGAAAAAGGTCATCAGGTTAAAGGGCATAGTGGAGCAGAAATTTACACATCATACCTACCGGTAAAACTAAACCAGGTTAGTGACATTCTTCTTTTGTCAAAAGGTTAATGTAGCAAAATGAGGCAAGGTCAAAATAAAAGAGAAAAACAAAACACAAATGCATGTATGCATGCTTAAAACAGAAATTTGAATAAACTTGAATTATTATTTGCAAAACTGAATAAAATGTAACAGTAACTGATGAGTTAAAATTTTTAAATTTTCAAGAAAGCAGAAAAATAATAATAGAAAATATCTATCATAGAAGACAAACATTATATGTCATTTATGTTTAAATCTGTGTATATATATAAATATGTATGTATTTGTTCATCTAATATCTGAACGCTCAGAGTTTTAATGAATATATAAAGCAATATTCATCCAGAAACTCATATATATATATATATATATATATATATATATATATACATATATAAGACACAAGCGTATGTAAATATAAAATAGTTCATTTCAATTTATTAACTCAATAAATTGAAAGTTGAAAAATTTTGTTTACTTAATTTCAGAAATACGTACTGCAAACTATCGAAACATTTTCGATGTAATAATAAAAAGTTTTGTATTTTTATCATCTAACACACATCTTAAAGATCACTTTTAATATGATAATAAAAGAGGTGACTTTAAACTTTAACGATTTTAAATTTTATGTAACATTTTAAACATTAGAACATTTTACAGTTATATTATACTTAATATATTATAAAACATAGACTAAAAAATAACTAGCAATATATGAACATCAATACACCAACTATTAATTTAGCATTGAAAAAATATAAGAAATTTAATTAGCTATAATGATATTTTTCTTATTTATGGTCTGAAAATTGTGGAATATTTATGATCAACATTTTTTAAATTGTATAAACTGGCATTTATTGATTAATGATTCTGTCAATTATTTATGTAAATTAATATCTTAAAAAACAAATTTATGTCCAATAAGAAATATGATATTAAAAATATGTAAAAATTTTTAGAAATAATATTTTTTGAATGTGTATTAATTTAAAATTATTATTAAACATTTTACTTGTTATTGACCAAAAATTTCGTTTAATATTTTAAAAATAAAAATAAATTTTCATCTGGATATGTAATAATTAACTATTAGAGTATTGAATTATATATTTACATACACGCTAAAGGGCTTTACATGAAATTTTAAAATTACTTTTAGCGAACGATAATGTGTGTATTACAAGTAATTAATACATGTTCAGTATTCAATATAATATATAAATTAGCACTTCAGAAATAAATTAATTTATGATGACTATTAATTTATGTAATTTAATATTTGTGTAAGGATGAAAAAGTTTTAAAAATTAATAATTTTAAAATTGTATGTTTTTCTCGTAGCGAGGAAGGAAACAGCTTGAGAATTCAGGGGGATAAAAAAGCAAGATATCGAGGTTAATAAGACGGATAATAACATAGAAGAGAAGGAAAAGTGATTTTGTACATCTTTCTTTTGTAAAAAAAAAAAAAAAAAAAAATGGCCAAGCGCCTCGTTTCTTTCATCCGACACCCTCCGTGCATTTACGTACCCGCTAGAATTTTTAATGTGCAAAAGAGAAGCGGGTCTCGAAGCAGCGAAAAGTAAATTCGGAAATGACCGTGAACTGGTTGAAAATTTACAAGACCAGTGTGGAAAGTGACAGGGTCTGTTTGTAGTTCCCGTAAATAGTTAGGAAAATAAAAAGCTGACGGGGGAGGAGAAGGAAAAAAGGAGAGGAAAGAGATCGTCGCAGTGCAGCATCCGCCTGCTATTCCCAAGCACTAGTGCACTACTCTGTATCTTGCGAATTCTAAGCAAGAATACACCCTCTTCCCTTTTCCTCGCATTTCCTCGAGAAGAAAAGCCAGAGATCATGTGTGTACGTCACTCTGACGTTCTTTAATACTCCGTGGAGTAATATGAAATTGATGATGCACTGGAAAATATCCCACATGAACATGAAAATATTTGCTTTGAATATGTGTCGACAGACATTTTTTATCCCAATGACAATTTTTTTGCATTACTTTTAAAAACGAAGGAAACTGGATTAAAAACCGAAGAGTGTAATATTAATGACACGGCTCAAAATCGGAGACACGAAACGAAATTTAAATTTTAAATACCCAATTTCTATGCAATTTAATTTTAGTGGCTACACTTTGACAAATATTACTTTAATAAACATGAAATTCAATTTACAACATTTATTTTATGCAGTAACTATTTATAATTTATTAATAAAATGATTCAACCAAAAATTACCCAGACACGGTTAAATATATGAATTTAGTATATTTATATATGCAATTTATTCTGCACAATATCCTGCACACGCATAAATTCGTATTTGTCAATTTTCAATTTATTTTCAATATTTTATTAAAAATAAATAACCTTTATCCTTTTTTGTAACTATGTAACACTTTAATGAAACAAATTTAATATTTTAATAAAACAAAAAGCTCATCCTTGATTACGGAGAAGCTTTACAGAATGTCAATAAATCTAATTTAAAATTTAATACATTAAGACTTACTTGTTTAATAAATAAATTGAAAAAAACAAAACAAAACAAAAAAGGGTTTTTAGATTATTTAATAAACATCAATTTTTGCTTTATTTTAAAGTAAAAAAATTGAATATATAATTTATAAAATTTTAAAACTAAATATGGTTAGACTGACCAATTTATTTAGATGAATATATTGTAACTAATTTCAATAATATCAATAAAACATATTTGTATGCATATAATACATATATCGCTTATAATGTACCATAGATCAACTTGACAAAAATATCTAGTTTTCAAAAAAAAAAAAAAAAAATGTGTGATTATAATATCTGATGTTCGTATAGAATAGTTTTCAAATATTATTGTACAATATTATATGTAAATATTTTATTTCTCTTGCGAATTCATGTTTTGAGAGTATGTTATAACATACTTGTTTAGAAATTATTATTCATAATTTCCGTTTGCTTGGTTAAAAAAAAAATCCTCGACATTAAATTAGTTTTTTAAATTGAATCGAGTGTTTACAAATAAAATCAATGTATTTTCCTTTAAACTCCCAAAAATATATACATTTTCTTTAGCACTTTTAAAATTGATATTTTGTAGAGATTGAGGTTCAACAAAATAGATTAAGAGTGCGTTTTAATTTGCGAAAAGTCGGTGATAAGCCAATTTGAGGATATTGTTTAAGGCGCAAGAACAAATTAGCCGCGAAAAATAGCTCAGAAGCAATTGTTAAGGAAAAGGAAAAATTAGCCGATAAAAGAAGATAAAGCGATCGCAAACAACGGGCGGCGAAAGATGGAATAAAAAGTTAGCAGCGCTATCTCTAATTGAAAAGGTCGTTATTCGGTGATTAATCGCCGGTCACTGGACCATTCGCGATACGGGTTAACGTGGTCAAAGTGAAAACTTTTTGCCAGGGCGCATAATTCTCGAAAGAAAAATGCTGCAAGTTCGCATCCTGACTCCAGATATAGACCCAGCATGTGTACGCGCTTACTTTATAAATAAATCACCCGAAAGAAATTTTAATCCACATATGCGATTGCACTGGCAATGCATTTCTCTTTCGAGCGAATGTATTAAATTATCAAAAATTCGTCAATTGCATTGTGTCTTCTTTCCAAGTTTTTCGATTGAACCGTACGCTTTTTCTATTACGCAAAATGAATGGGAATTCATTTCTAATGTTTCCGAAGTTTTTGAGCGCTATTGCATTATATTAATTCATGCTTCACTGCACATCCGCAAAGTTAATTTTCGTCATCTAAGCAATAATTACACAAGGCTTACGAGTTTTGAATAATTATACTGTGATATTTAATGCGGCAATAAGTGAACGTAATTGATTTAAGCTCTGCACGCTTCTTCTGCATTAATGCTTCCTCTTTGTTTAGTCGGAATTATAATGCACAATTGATAAAATTTGTTGATGTATATGATTTAGTTGTGCCCAAATATTGCTTTTCATATAATCTTTAATTTAATAAATAAAAATTTTAAAAAATAATTTTGCTAAAATTACATTTGCTATTCAAGAACTTATTAAAGTTTAAGTGATTTTTATTGCATTTATTCAAATAATTAATCCAAAGTTCCCATTTATATTCAATGAAATTTATTTTTATAATAACAATACAATTTACTTTTAAGCCAATCATGCCAAATATACTTTTAAAATTTAAATAAAAATATAAGTATTGCTTTTTAACTTTTCATCACGATAATGGATTACAAACATAAATATTGTCTCGTACCAATCGTTAACATTAATGTTTTAATAATATATTTGTTCATTTTACTCTTATAATGAAAATGAAAATAAACTATAGAAAACATATATAAATAAACTAATATAATAATAAAAGTTATCGTACATTGATTGCAATAATATTGCTTAAAAAATTTAAAATGTAATAGAAGTAAGACGAAATAATATTGTACAATAACAACATACTAGTTTGAAGATTATCCCAAACAATACTTTTATAGATATATGAGCAAAAATTTTATTTTATTTACGATTCTCTACAATGAGTTGATATTTTAATCTCATACATTTTTAAAGTCTTAAAATTTTTATGTAGAAAAGAATTAGCGAATGGAGTCAACATTAATAATCCTTCTAAAGTTAAACAGAGACACCAATTTGTAAAAAATTTATTTTTTTTTAAATAATTTAATATTGATTTTAATCATAAATTGAAGAATAAAAGTAATTAAAGTAATAATTCATATGGCCATGTCATAGTTTTTAAGATAAATAAAAAATGTAACATTCTAAAAATTTTTATAAAAAATATTATTACAGATTTAAAATTTGAAAAAAAATAAAAAATGCTTTGTTTTAAAACAATTTTCAATATAATAAAAAATTAAAGTTTTTAAATAAATGTTGTTTATATTTAAAATTAAATATAATTTATCAATATATTGAAATATTTTCCACTTAACGTTAATACATTGAAAAATATTGTTGAATAATGTATTAAAAATCTGACGCTTGGCGCATTTAATTTATATTTAATAAAAGTCTGTGTAGCAGATTCGCGTTTCGGTTTTTTAATATTGCCTTCTCCAATTCTTTATATTAAAAAATTTATAGTTTAACCAACAAATTTCGAAGAATGTATAACATTTTTTCTTTAAAGAAGAAGATGTTATACAAAAATTGTTTTTAACAATGTAAAAGCAAACAAACTTAGTATCCGAGAAAGTATAGCCTAGAAATATCAATCGATTGATCATACACACCTGGGAACTTAAATCAGCAATTAATTAAAAGTATGGGAAGATTTAGTGCAAGAAATTTTCGATTACTTTTTCTTACGTACAAATTTATTGCATAGTGCGTGGGAGTCATAACCACTAGGTCACACGAAAACAACAATTATTTTTCACTTTCTCTAGCCATAAGAGAACTGAACTGTACACTCGACTGTTGTTCATTATGTTGAAATTTCTATAATAAGACGTTTCCTTATTATTATTAATTACGATGCCTATGTTAGTTTGAAATTATAGATAATTTAAGATCTCCTTGTAACTCAAACTTTTAGATAAAGTAAGACTTTCTTCCACAACTATCTTTGGTTCTTGTGCAAGTTCTGAAACAAGCTACGTCAATTTATAGAAAATTTATAAAAAATTAAATTTGATAAAATATTATTAATATCTTAAATGTATAAAAAGTTATTATAAAAGACTGAAATATTTTAATTATAAAAGGTAATAAGGTAAATTAAAAATTAGGTTATATCAACTTTTTATGTCATTACATATCTAAGATCTTATTAGAATCTTTAAATATTGCGATATTATTATGAACATAGCATAAAAAAATATTAATAACTATAAATTTTATATTTCATTTTAATGATAAAAAATAATTAAATAATTAAAACTTTATTATTTAAATAATTTATTATGTTTTACATTAACTTTTCTAAAGGTTATTTCACCTATTTAATTTAATTTTTTTTTTTTTTTTTTTAATAACAAGTATTTAATAAATACTTTCGGTAAATATGCTTTTAGTTACAGATTACAATAGAACAATATGAAAAAAATGTAATGAAATATAATTTTGTCATAATGCACATAACAATCAGTATAATTTCACTTCCTTTGAAAAGAAGTAATGTTATAATGTATTGTTCAATTATTGCTTGTTGATAGCTAAGGTGAAAAACTTAAAAATATACTTTATAAAGTATATTATACTGTTGACAAAAATTTCAAAATCTATTTTATTATTACTTTCACGGTGCATCTTGACTTATGATAATTACTTTATTATTTTTATTATATATATTTTTACTTCTATAAATTAGTGTACAAAACAAAAATTATGAGTAGATAATTCTTCTAATTATTAAAGATAAATTAATTAAATATTTTAATAATTTTTGTGCTTATAATATATTTTAAAAAGATAATTATAAAAAATAATGCAATTTCATTAACCAATATATTTAGAAACTCTCTGTCAAAAAATATGGTACATTACATGAATTTCGTAAATTTTTTAAGATTTTATTAAAATATGTAATAGAATTAGGTTATAAATCTTTCACGTATTATGTAATCATATTATTTTAGATTAATCAATGTATTGTTTTATTTTATCTGAATCACATTTTTAATATTATGAATTATTATTTTATTTATTTAATTTTTATGAGACCATAAATTCATGTAATGAATTTTTATAAAAGCTTAAAAGTGAAATTCATTCAGTTAAATAAAAAATTTGATTGTGATTTCCAGAAGAAAAATCGGTTACTACATATTCTATTCATAATATGATTTGATAAGGTTTGCCGCGTTTTCTCAAAGAAAAATGTTTTATGCTAGTTGCAGTAAATTGTTGTGCAGGTTTGAGATATAATCCTAAAAGATGCTGCACGTAAAGAAATGGTTTGTACCTTCATACGTAACATTTCTCTCACGCGTAAAATTAACTGGGTATCAGGCTCTCGGCATAGCAATTTGGAAATAAAATAGAGAAGGAACCGAGGTGCCACTGGTTCGGGTGTGCCAGAAGAGGGTCCGAATTCGAGCGGAAGGGGCTCCGCCGAGCGCAACGTCGCGTGTCTCCGGGTCAATGAGGGCTTCCGGTGCTCGAGGAGGAGGCGCGCACCAGAGGATCGGAGGATTCACCACGCGGGGACAGCCCCAACGCTCTACTGAAGGTCGCGTGCGCCCTCGGAGCAGACGTCGAGGTGCTGGGCTCGGGTCGCGCATGTGCGCCTCCCCCCGATCATCTCGTTGCGGGCTGACGCCGAGACCGGGATTGCGGAAGCTGGAAAATTGGAAAGCTTACGCGACCGAAATCAGGAATCATTGCGGAATCACTTTCATTTGTGCCGCACGCGCGCACTTGGGCTATTGCGTCGAGTACCGAATAAGTACACCCCCAGGAGGATAACATTAACATACCCAATAATCCACTGCCAATTACTCGCATTCCTTCAAACAAACCCCCAAGTCTTTAATTTATTTAATCCCCCTTTTAACGTACCCATTATTCGACTTAAAACACTCTCCAACTGTAAATGATACATGTTTAAATGAAAGACTTAATTAACCAAGATCTTTTGAAATGTTAAACTTTTTTCGTATCCCTTCCTAAAACGAACTTTGTATTATAATTTTATTAATGCAACCGCTTTAATGAAGACTTCTCACTCCACCCCTTTTTTTAACGGGAAATGATTAATTTTAATTGTGTCTTAACCAATTAGAATTGTGAACATTTTTTAATTTATGCCTCTGCTTACATTATAAATTTATTATCCGATTAACTATTTCCAGAAATGGAAAGTATCCCGCATATTTTCACTTTTTTAAATCATTAAATTTTCAAAGCATAAATACAAGTCTTTATGCGAAGAACTTTTGAATGAAAACATTTTTTATCCAAATTGTATTCAGTAAACGATATTCATTTAGTTTTTTAACATTTTTACCAGTAAATTTAAATAGTAAAATGTACGGATCAATAAATAAGTAATAAAAAATTATAATATAGATTTATAGTAAATTCCTTTTAAAAACGTATTTGTCCTTATTATTCATTGCTAGAAGTTCCGAAAAAGTCAGTTACGACCAATTAATTAATATCATTGTTATATTTGTCAGTACAACAATAAATGTTTAATATCTAACAGTGCCTTATTAAAACTTTAGTGCTTTATTAAATCCAAAAGTGTTGTTTCTTGTTTTCGAATAATGTGATTTAACCGAAAAATCGAAAAGTTCGTGTTGGTGAGGGAGAACGAGAAGACCCTTGGAGCCCTTTCATAGAGATTCAGTTCTCATTATTTGAACAGTAGAATAATTTTGCTTTTGTGACGTCGAAGCTCAGAATACACAAACTCGCCAAAACAGCTTAGAGGTGGTTCTCCCTAGCAAATACTCCTCTTCCAATTATTCAACGATTAAATCGAACACAAGTCCCGCTCTATCCACAGGGATCCGATTGGTTTGATAGTTGATAGTTTGAAAATACACTATTATGCGACTTTACTTTGTATACCGAAACTAATTGATAAGAATGCGAAATGAATAGCTATTTGGTACTAAACGGCAATATTTTCTCAGTCTGAACTTATTGATTAACATCTCTCGTAACATTGATTTTATCTACTGTGTTTCGATGCAATGATTGAAAGTGCTGAATTATTCATTTATGTACGTTATAATTTCTTTAGTACATTTTTCAAATATATAGTTTTATTAAACACACATTATTCTAGTCTAATCTTCAAGATCTATAAAAAGATTTCCTTTTATTACTTAATACTTATTTACATTTCTAAGCAAAATTTAAAATCCATTTTTAATGGGAAATATTAACAGCTCAAACTTCGTTATAAAAAAATGAATAAATGATTGGCATTATTTTTGATAGACCAAAAATTTTTAAGCTAAAAATATAATATAAATAAAATTACGTGAAATAAATTTTTTACCAATCCATATTTAAAATTACATGTATTTTAATGTAGTATTGTGAAAATAAAATGACTTAAAAACTGTAAGCTTAAAGGATACTTAAAAATTATTTATAAACTAGAAAAAACAGTTGTAAAAACCAAAGCTTTTCAGAATTATAGCTGTGATGGATAAATTTTGTACTGACATTAATGTGGCACTAGAATTTAGTAATAAAAATTTTACACTACAAATTTTTTTCGTTTTAAAATGTACAAATTCAAGAATTTTTTTACTAAAAAATTCAAAGAATGAAAGCAGATAAATGTTTGAACTTAAATTTACATATAAGCCTCATTTCAAGTATGTGTATGTGGATTGCGTAAGTGGACAGGAGAACTATAAACAAATGGTTAGATTAGTTCTAAAGTTAATAGCTTCTAAAATATCTTGTTTTTCTTTCATTCTTTTTTAAAATGATGGCTCATTGGGACAGCATTCAATCAATTAACTCAAAGATAATTGATTCACATTTCAAATATTTTTTACGGAAAATACTCGTCTCATATATACACCCAAATAAATGATAATAATAAATTTTGTATTTAAATATGAAAGGGTTTTCAAATAACAAGTATTCTCTAATATTCGTACCTTTCATTTCTAAATCTAAATGCCCCTGAATATTAAAAATATATTGTTATTAAATGTTAATTAGTCTATAAAAAGGATAAAAGAATTTGAATAAATTTGGTTTGCAATGAAACAATAAATGTGTTCAAAGGATTGAACCAATCTTAAATGAGTATTATTGAATAAAAAATTTATCAAAAATATTAATTTTATCATTCATATTATTGTCACTTGCAACCTTATTTTCACAAAAATAATTTTACAAAAAAATGTTTGAGACTGATGAAGACATATAGTATTTCCTACTGCCCCTACTGCTCACATACTTTATGCTTAATCCTTCTACTTTGGCTCCATAAACCTTTATGGTCGGAAAGGAAGTTATGAGAATAAAGAAAAATGTTTCCCAAATGACATTTTAAAGTCCGCACTTTCTTTAATTTATTCCCCAAAGATAAGAAATGTTTCCGAGGTTGGCAACGCGAAAGTCAGGCGTGACTCGGTGGGAAGGTGAAGTCGAGGAGTCGAGGTTAAACAATCCTCGACGTTCCCCACGTTCGAGAATCGGGAGAAAACCTCGTCCGCGACTCCAGACAAACTACCGTACCGAGGGTGACGCGGACGTATCTTTTGTGCCGAATCATCATCGACGTCGTCGCCGTCGCACTCCATCGGAAAATCCGCATTTGACGTGCATTTGCTCCGTCATTTCCACGCTTTATCTTACGATAAACTAACTCAGTCCAACTCACCCTTTGTGCCTCGATCATTCTCAGACGCCATTACCCCATTGATTTTCAATTTTGGGGATACTTTTTATCAAGTGTCTTCCCCAATATCAAACTTATTTTACAACTCAGGTTCACTTTTTTTATGCTTTGAATGTACGAAGATAATCTGACATTTAAATATAAATAATCTGCTAATAAAAATAACTTGATAAAATCAATAAATTACTTATACAGAACATTTTTACATGTACATTTACATGTAGATAAATTATA
This sequence comes from Eupristina koningsbergeri, assembly GCA_018907245.1. Lineage (NCBI taxonomy): Eukaryota > Metazoa > Arthropoda > Insecta > Hymenoptera > Agaonidae > Eupristina > Eupristina koningsbergeri. The sequence goes on along the minus strand of JACCHV010002782.1, from coordinate 291,828 downwards.
TATGCTAACAGGTGTAAGAATTATATCTTTATTGACAACAACTGTCTAATTATTTATTTTTATCTATTATTTAATAAATTTAATGTACATATTAATAATTCTATATTACTTGTATAAATACCGACATACTGCAAGTCGTAACATTCAGAAGCAACGCACATTTATTATTATAAGCTATTCTGCAGATAAACTCAACATCATAATAATCTCGATATCAGTAACAATATTGATATCAAAATTGATAAGAGAACATAATTACGTCTACAATTTTTAAACTTTCAATCACAACGTTAATATTTATACATTTTTTTTTATTGTATTAAAGTGATAAATTATATGTAATTCATTAAGAGCCTAGTTATTTTTTTAATATATATTATAAGTATGTTATGTAACATAATGCTTATTGTTGTTAAAACTAGAATTAAATAAAAAGGAAATTAGAATGACAATAATAAATTTTTTTATAAATTTAATTTTTCCTCGTATTATAATGAATTAATTGCGTTACTACTTTGAATTTCATAATCATTTTTTACATTTTAGAATATGCATAATCTGGATGAATGATGTATAAAAAAATAAGTTATTCGAGAATTTAATCAGCTTTACTGGATTTAATAAATTTTCTTTACAAGTCGACTCGTTATTATGTGTATAAAATTTAGACTATTGAATATAATTTCACATATATTTAACTATTACACATTGAATATCTCATAATTTTTTAAAATTGAAAGGTCAAAATTTAAATAGGATATTAAATTTTGATAAATAAAATTAGCTTCACAGAGTATTGCAGACATAGATATATAAGTAGATAAATCTTTATCGGTTACTAGTAGATGTGATCATATACATATCTATGAGTTCAAATAAATACGTTCAGCCATCCGTTTCTGATATAAATATATATTATTCTTTTTCCTAGTTATAAACTCTTCTTATATACTTTTTATAAACTCCTTTTTTAAAAACTCTTGCTATTCCCGTATTAATCTTATTAAATTTAAATAAGAGTAAATTTGTCTGACAATATACAATGTTATCTATATTTATTGTATTGTATTTTTTGTATTTTTTTATTTCAACATTTTAAAACGCGTTCGATGAAAGTATAAATGCTATCATTTCAATCTCACTCACATTGTCATCAGTTTACATCTATAAAAGAAATTTTTTTAAACTTTGAAAATCTTTGAAATAATACTGACTTTACAAAATAAATTATTATAATCAATATACCATAAATTGATATTATGAAACATAAATTAAATACGTGTCAAACATATGTTAATTAGATTGTTAAAATATTTTATTGAATTAAAATTGATACATACATAAATTACAGCCGATTTGTATCAAAAAAGAAAAATTAATAATTGCGCATTAAACACGAAATACTGATTTCTTCACTGGGGATTTTAATTCTTTACGGTCTTAATATAAAATGACTTATTACATTGCGTATTTATCAACAAATTAACTTTTATCAAAGATGTGGTTTATTGACATTTCATACCACCAACGTAGTGTATTAAAAGGGCATTTTATACATAGCATAAAATATGAAAATATTATTGCATAAATAAAATAAAAAAATTCATATTTAATTGGACTTTTATCGTAATTACTTTCATAAAATTATTGATAATTCAAACTTTTAATATTAAGCTCAATTTAAATGAAGTTGGATAGCGTAATTATTCTGTCATTCAAATACTAGAGCTTTAAATAATATTTACATATTTCCCAAAGTAAAACATAACGAATAGAAAGATTGTGTTTATTAAACGATATTTATGAAATAATAAAAATATGAATTTTCTTTTACTGTAGTTATGAATAACTGTTAGCGGATATAAACAACTTTTTTCTCAATTTATTGGAATGAAATATGACTATAAATGTAATGACTTTATTCTACCAATAAGTACATAGTTATGAATGTAATATTAATAAATGTCTGAGGTATAATCTAAAAAATATTATTTACTTTTCATACACTAATATTTTCGTAATTTTAAATAATAAAGTTACTTAATAAAAAAATTTATATTTTTTTCAATATTATTATGCTGCTAACATCAATTCATAATCTTTGCTTTGAAATATTTAATATGTTATTAAATTTAATTTATTACACTAAAACTTAATATAACATATTAATACCATTTCATATTTTCCATAAAGTAATGATTTGATTAGTCAACTGTAAATTAGTGATATCACATCATCATCATCATTACCAATGTCATCAGCATTAACATCAGCATGAAAACTTAAAAAAATTTAAAGAACAAATTTTAAAGAGCCTATATCACCCGACAAAATAAATATGAATAAATACATCAACAAAAAAATTCCTTTAATTTACTTTATTTTTCCATCTGAGTCACAGATCGTAGAAGCAAGCAATTTTCATCGTTAATGAGCCAAGTTGCAAGAATTAACTCACAAATCCAAAGAGTAATTCATTGTCGGCGTCGTGGCATCAGAAACTGTAATTACGTGACGAAACAGGGTGGAAGGATCTCTCCACTATTGTGAATTCAAAAGCATCAATCGAGAACAAAACACGAAACCTACATTTACTGACTTTCAATAAATAGGAAATCGTATTTTTCGTAGCATTAATCTATTGTTAAATTTTGGTCATGTGAGAGAACTTTTAAAATGTGCTACAATTTTCTGTTGTAATTTATTGATAAGAAAATGTCCAGTAATACAACTTGTTTAAAGCTTAAATAAAAGAATTCATTTGCATAAAAATATAATGCTTACCAATTTTAAAGATAAACATTTTTTGTTATAAATATACATTGAAAAAAAAACTATTGTAAAGTTTAATATGCAATTAAATTATTTAAAATTGTAGTTTTGGTGCAATTAATAAAAGAATAGTATCACTTAGAACATAAAATGTATAATTTCTTCATTCATATAAAAATGATAAAAATTACTCCAGTGAATTTTTAATTAATAATTTTGTTGTACAAAAACACATGCAAATTATTAATTAGACTCTTGAATATTACTGTTTTAAATATCAATTTATTTAACTTAAACTCATAGAAAAATATATCTAGACAATACATATTTATTTTAAAAAATTCTATAGATTCAGATTTAAATATTTGTTTCAATATTATATGCCAGTTTTTAATTTAATTCCAAATTGAACATATTTTGTTATTCAGAAATTTTTTGATTTCAATTTTACATTATTTATTCCATTTTTAAATATTTTTGTACCTAATTTTTTAATTTAATTTAATAATCTAAATTATAATTTGTAACATTAATAACTATGTAATATATTATTTTATTTAAAAATAATTTCGTTAATATAAAAAGTATTATTTTCAAGTATTTTCCACTTACAAAACTTTGGAAACTGTAGATAAAATCCAAGATTGACAATAGTATATTTACTATCAGAGACTTACCTAAAACATAAATATATTTATATTAATTTTTTGTTTGTATTATTTAATAATAAAAAATATTCTTAAATTTTAATCTACATTTATTTTTAAACTTTGATAAATTAAACATTTACGTGCATACTTATAATTTTTGATTTTATAAAAATTCAAAGCTTTTAATCTAATTATGAATATCATTTACAATACACAAATTGGTGTAATCATTTTTTAGAGAATTTCTTATTAAGAATAAAAATGTTCCATTAATTAAAAAATCTAAAAATTCTTTATGAGAAACTAATGATTGATGAAAAAATATAGAAAATATGATGTTTCTTGAGAGATTTTTTGAAATTAAGCCACTAAATTAAAAAAAATAGTGAATGTAAAAGAGGTTGGCATTTAAGCATAAATATAATTTATAAAATAATGAAAAATTTCAAACAGAAATGACATCACAAAATAAGAAAACTTATAATAAAGAATTCATGATTTAAAAAAAAGTGTAATTAATCAACTCTCTTGGATATATATTAAAAGTAAAAATTATGTAATGGTAAAGAACGTGTAAAATATGAGAAGGGGAAATATCATTATTAAAATAAAGCAATTTATGGATGAGAGGTATAATTAACAGATATCAGTTGAAAAAAAATGAAGAATAGATTATTCAATGTTATAAAAACAATGGTTATCGAGAAGTTTAAGAAAGTTACAAAGTAACTCCTTCAAATATTCAACAAAAGATAGAGAAATGAAAAAAAAAGTGTTGAAGAAAACAATTTAAACACAAAATTTAATTTAAACAAAAAATAAAAAGTACATGGAACAAAAAATAGATAAAAAAATACTATTTATAGAAATCATCAACCTAAAATTCATAATACACGTCGCGAAAAAAATGAAGCAAATAGAATAATTTAATAGAAACTAATTTAAAAGGTTCCTAACAAAAAGAAGTTAAGGATAAAAAATTATTTAGTAATAATAAGTTTTAAAGACGTAACTATAATGAGACTACGTGAAATACGAAAGTAATTGAATGTAGAATTTAAATGAAATTTAAAAACAAAAACAGAAATTAAAAATGTTTGAAAATTAAAAGTTTATGAAAATATTTTTTTCTTATTAGTAAAGAGAATAAAAAAGAAAAAGGCAAAATTGTACAAAGATAATATTATTAATAAATATATATAAAAAAATTTTATGTAATGGTGTAATTATAAGAAAATAAAAAATTTATCCGCAAGAAAACCAAAGAGAATAGAGTAGAAAAGTTGAAAGGAACGAGTAAAATTGTTGAGTCGATTTGTATTTAAACTGTCCTAGAAAACCGTTTGATAATATACAATGAGGGGAAAAAGGAAAGATTACGAAAAGAATGAGAAAAGGTATTATGAAAGTTTATAGTAACGTAGGCTTTGGTACGATTAAATTGAATGAACGTGAATAATTGCGAATTTTGAGAAATTTTTAAATTATCGGATGGATAAAAGCGTAAACAGGAAAATGCGAAGAAAAATTTAAAAAAATCTTAGCATTTATTAAAAATTCTATGTTGAAGTTGAAAATGAAAAAGAAATATACAATCTGAATGTAGTTATATTTAAATAAAATTAATAAAGAAAGAATAAATAATGAATTTATGAAAATGTAAAATAATTTTGTAATTACAGATAATACAATTGTTAAAATAATTAAAATAAAAATTCTGTACAAAGTTTGAAGCAAAGTCACAATGATTGAATAAATTAAAGAAACTTAATGAATATTGATAAAGGCAGTTGGAAAATTCTCTTGATAAATGGCGTGTTTAAAAATAGAAAATGAATTTAATACAGCAAATAGAATTTTGTTAATTTGTGTTTCGCTTGTTTAAACTGATTTGTTACAATTTACGAGTAGTTTGTAGTAATTGTTGAAAAATGTGTGTCATTGACAAATTATTTATCACCGTGGATTTATCTCTCACTAAAAATTTATAAGAATTAAATCAGTTATAAAGTTCTGCTAGAATGCAAGGAAAGTTGATGGAATTCTTTATAATGAGGTAAGAGATAATACTTTGATGGGAAACATCAAAAAGTTAAAAAGACGTTGAGAGTCTCCAGATATTTTATCAGAAGTTCCATTAAAGCCTTAGTTCTTCCTGAGGGCTCTCCTCCAATTTCGGTGCATGTCACGTAAATAACCAAGTATAGTAATGCAATCATCAGGTTAACGGAATCGTAAATGGATGATTCTAGTTGGATTCTAGTTTCGGGTATAGATTCCGTTGCCCCTCGTCTTATCTGGTCGGCGAGGGGAATCGAGGCTCAGATAAGACGCATCTGATCGCTCGCCGCGACTCGACATTCCATCTCGGCCCGGAGTAATCCTTTTCTCGGAGGAGAGGTTGCCGGTGTGTCGATGTGGGGAAGGAAGGCGATCTCGGGATATTTAGGGACTTTGTGCGTGGGTGTGTACCTTTCCCTCCCGGCAGGCCTGACGGCGTCGTAGCGCACACTGAGCTTCCGCACGTGATCGCGAGGCGTGCGACTGCCCTCCCGGGCGAGCCTCAGACTCCCGCCCCCGCCCCCGTAACCGTAGCCGAGCAAGTGATGCTGGGGCTGGTGTCGGTACTGGTGCCAGTGCTGGTGCCGATGATGGTGCAGAGGTTGGTAGGTCTCGAGGCCACCGCAGGCCTCCCTGCACCCGCCCCCTACGCCGCAGCACTTGGCCATCCCTCGTCTATTATTAGCCACCCCCCTAGCGTGCCTCTGGACGTGGATGTGACTGTGGCTTTTTCGAGGACTGTCGCTCTCTTCGCATTGTTTTTTACGACGTCGAGATCAGGTTTTATTCTCGGGAACTGCGCCGGAAGTCTTTTGGACTTCCGAACTCGTGCGCTCTTCTTCCTCTCAACTTCTCACTGGGCGATCCTCGACCCCTCTGTTCCCATCTATCATTCGACGTGAATTTATTTGTTTTTAATTAGACGCCCAATCACTCCGTTTGTAAACAACCGGCACTTGTATCATCTATTATGCCTTCCGTGCAGGTCACAGTTAACCGCATTCATTCAATTCACAAAAACTCACGAGAACCTTTAAATTTACACCTTTTCTATGAAAAATAATAATTATTCAATTCGGTTTATAGTTAATGCAATAATTTAAAAAAGAAAAAAAAAGAAAAAAAAATTGATGTCACAAAGATACACTTATTTTTGTCAAAAGTTTTAAGCCCAAGTGAATTGTGTAAAATAAATGAAAAATCACATTTCAAAGAATGACTTTAAATTCAGTATTTTGTGAATGATCGTATTTCAAAAATAAAGTTTGATCGCATCTTTTGTAAATGCTTTATCAACGATTAAGTTTTTCGCAGATAACGATAGCATACCTTATTGATTAATAAACCGAAATATGAATGTTTAAAAAATTTGTAACACGATAAAACACGTGGTGCTTAACATTAATTGAAAACTAATATAAACAAATTGAAAAAATATATACCGACCCATATTTTTTACACATCAATAATAGAATGATATAATATTCCAACAAATTTCACGATAAAAAATCAGCATTTGTTTGTGCAGTGCATCGAAATTGAATTTATGGTGCAGAGGAATAATTCACGCGAATAAAAAGAAAAACTGAAATTGGACAGGAGAGAAGAGTTAAATGCAGGTTGTGCTGTGTAATTTGCTTTAAAAACCGTTCTCGACGGGTGTTTTCCGCGTTGTAACCTCAAAAATGCATCACCACAGATCACCGAGTCACATTGACACGCACATGTATTTAATCACATTATGAACGGCGAGTTGATCACAAAACGCGGATGCAAAAGGTTTCACCGGTTTTCGTGAGCACGAAACTCAGTGAAAATATCACAGCAGACATCGTGGAAATTATCCCCGAGGTCGGGATAACCAAAGTTTGAGGCTGACTGGTTTTATCCTAAATGCGAGTGGGAAAACGCGAGCCGGTGCAGGTTTAGTTTTAGTGCAGACGTCCTTGAAACTTCAGCTGCCAGAGATCGAGCTCGGATCCTTTTTTTTCTCTGGGGTTTGCTCTTTGGTTGTTTCCGCTCAAATGGTCCCTGGAGAGCAGAAACACGCTTTCCGAAATATTAAAGCGATAAAGAATCGGTGCGAGTAACTTTTGTCGCGAGCAATCTGTCCAACGATCCAGCAACACTAACTCACTCGCTGCACACCGCGTTTAAATATAAAACAAAGTTTGCGTATAATACGCCTGTATTATTGTATTATTCATCGGAGATTGCAAACTTAAAATATCCTGTCCATTGTTCGGACTTGTAAATATGGTCAGGCCTCCTTTGACATAAACAAAGTGATGTTTCTAAAATAATGGTAATATATACCAATCGAGCAAATATTTATTTCAATATTTGCACAGGTAGCTGGGAATTGTAGAAAAAAAAGAAACAATGACTGATTATTGTAATTAAAAGCCACTGCCATTAGCTGCGCAACGGAGAGCAATCGAGGGGATTGGCCATCCGTTTTTTGAAAATGCCATTGAAAGTTGGCTTTGCGCACTGGAGGAGTAAGTTTGCCAACTCGCAGGGAGCGAAATTGCGAGAGTAACGAGGTAGCGGCCGAAGGTAGAGGCAGTGGTGGAGGACGTCCAAGGACACGAGAATCGACCGGGGGCTCGCTCCGGGTGAAAAACGGAAATACCGCAAGTGCGTGAAGGAGCAACCGCGCCGCGTGAGTTCGGAAGGCTACTGATCCGCGACGAGCGAGAACCCGAGGAGAACTCGGGGAACGGCGGCTCGAGCCAACGAAAGAAGAAACTCCGAGGAGAGGAGCAAACATGTGTCGTGAGCACCCGAGCCTTTCCCACTCGGAGATAAAAGAGCGAGAGAGAGAGGGAGGAAACTCAACGCCTCGATCCCCGAAGCATCCGCTCATTTTTTTCCATTTCGACCAGCGCCGGCCCTCGGATTTCCTTAAATCATAAAGCCAAAGTCGAGCCGGACAGCCTCGCGATCCTCACCAGGTAAGACTCGTTCAATCCCAAATTCCTCGTTATTAAAATTCAGGTGCGAGTGTGTCACCTACCGGTTACTGATCTCCCATACGAAAAACGTACGATGAAACAGCCAATTGTGCGGTTTTCTGGAGATGATTCAACCTTTGCCTCCTCAACACTTTACATCCAAGCAGTAAACTCATTTTCCAATAACCTGCTTACCGATCTCAAGCCCCCAATAATATTATTTTTGACTTTTACAATCTCTGCTGAATCCATGGGAATACCAAGTTACACCCAACTGATAAAGCCTATTCGCTTCTAGCGGCCTTTATTCTTTTATTCTCATTTGCCTTGCGCAATCTATGTTTTTTATATTTTTAAAATATCAGACGATCTGAAAATAGATTTTACAAGTTACATCGCTATTTATCGAGTTTTAAATATTGAATGAGGTCATGCATTACGTTGGCAAATATTTCTCTCTTGGTATGACGTCATTTTACATTACAACCAAGTTTTTACAGTAATGTTACACAATTTTTTATTTATGAAAATGACTTTTATAAAGTAGCCGAGCGTTGGCTGTCGCCTCTTAATAAATTGTTGAACAAAATATTTACATGTCGGTTACAAAACTTCATGCTTGTTCAGAGGAAAAAGAGCAATTGAAAAAATTATCTTTGTGAGCAATTACACTGCTCTTATTGAATAAAGATGAAAAAGTACAAATGTAAGTTACACGAAGAAAAAAAAATGTAACATAATACGTGATTAATTTAAAAATTCTCAAGCTGCATTAATCGACTCGGTTTTCTAAAAATATTCCAGCTCGTAAACTCATAGGTGTTAATCCAGATAAATAGGCATTTAATTAAGTCGAATCGTGTTCTACCGTGTCTTTGTTGGGGAAAATGAAAATTCTGGAGTTGAGTAGGAATTATTGAGACTCGTAAAGTTGGTGGCGTGCATGCTGAAGCTAAAATTGAGGTAATAATGAAAATCGCACATGAGTTGGAGCCGACGAAGGAACATTCACAAGCAATGTGAACGAAAACAAAGAATAAAAAAACGAGAACCGAGTGTACGACACCGCTGTAATCCCTCTATTTACCCGGGCACCTTCGGGCTTATCTAGAGCGACGGCGACGACGACGTCTAGCCCCATGGAGGAGAGGGACTTCCGGTTGATCGCTCAACTGCTTTCTCAAGAGACCCAAACACATGTCCTCTCTTGGTTGGGCAAGACCTGGAGCAGCCTCGCCCCGGTCACCCTCGCGGAGGAACCGGGCATTATGGGAGTGTCCGTCCGCCCGTCCGCCCGTCCGTCAGTCCGTCTACCAAACGAGCCTTCGCCTCGAGTTCATTAATACGGTGCTCGATAATGATAAATAAAGTCACTGTTAGTTATTGTTCCGCCTCGATTCGCTCGCTATTGGCAATGTGGTGCTAGGCTATTGTGACACTGCAGACTTTATTATTTCGAATATGTAGCGCGTGCACGGTAACCTTTACTAAATAACTCTTTCCACTCCTTTGTATTGAGCGAGAAACAATTTACTTAATCGCTGATAATGGCCAAACAACATTCGTCGTTTATCTTTCAGTCCTTATTATTTTTAGTTCCATTTCATTTTAATCCGCTCGCGATAACTCTTTTCTCAAATTAAGTTTTATTGGTACTCAATCTCATTACTTTTAAGGAGTTTATATGTTTTAACTTCTCCTCCTCCAACAAATACCTGTTCTTTTAAAAACAATCGACATTTTTAATATGGAAATCTTGGAAATCAATCTCTAATGCTGCAGCGCAAACTTTTCATACAGCCAATTGGATTAAAAAAGATATATGTTGCAATGAACATCAATTATTTATTTACCTCAAGTAATAGCGTACGTTAAAAATATTTAAGAGTCGTTTTCATAATAGGAAATTTTTTTAAAAAACAAAATATTAAATTTCTAATTTTATACACAGTACAATAATATTATACTGCTTTCTTCTTTTTAAAACTATGTAAATAAAATAAAAAAAATTTTAATATGAGAAACTTGCCAAAGCTTATCTCTCTTATCCAATATTTGTCAGATGCTAGTTATCTTATTAAGATAAAAGCAATAAAAGAAAGATTGAGGAAAAAATAATTTTACTTAATACTAGAAATTTATCTTTACGTTTTATTAAATTGGCAAGTTTTCTTGAAATAACGCACATACTTTAACTATTTATCTAAATAAATATTGTCGTCTTAAAAGCTAAATAATACAATATTGTGCTTGATTTATTTTTTTCTATTTTATTTGAAGTGTTAAAATTTAATGTCAGTTAAATTGTTTTTAAATGTTCAAGCTCTATAAGAAGACAAATTATAAGAAGATAAAAAACTGAGTTAGTTGGTGATAATAATTTACTTATATTAGTAGTAAAGTGCACTCGGTATTTTAGAATAATTTGAACAATGTGATTACATAGTTTCATTGTTAATTACATTTTATTTTTAAGCAATAAAAGTCAATGGCGGCTATTAAGAAATTTAGTACTTTATAAACGTATGGAAATAAACATAAACATTGTGCCGATGGCATTAACCTCTGTTAAGCTGAAACCGCAATTTAACATAATTACAGTACATGTCGTTGGATGTTTTCGAGATATTAACGCACGTGCGATATCGTAAAGTTGTTTCGACAATTTTTAGCCGAACCCAGGGATTGTAAATGACATAATAAATTATCTCGATTGTCTCAAGATCAAGCAGTATTAATTCTGGGGAACTGTACCACTATTTATGTTATATCCCATATACCATTCTTATTTAATTTATGTATGAAATAATTGGTTAATGTTGCACTCCGATAAACAAACAATTTCGTGGCGAAACTTTTTTTTTTACTATGAATTCATTCATTTTTTAAAAATTATTTCGCGTACATTTTTTTAAAGTACTTAGTCTCACATCCATTGGTTGAAAATCTGACCACTTACAATCTGGCTATAGTGATTCTTTAAACTCTATGATTCCAGATATCTGATTAAATTACCCAACTACTCTATTAAAATTATGCTACTCTATCATTTGATTTCAAGAGCAGCTAATTAGTATAGAATCAACACAAATTTCTTGATTAAAAGCATTATCCAGTTCAAAATACTAAATCCAATTCAAGACCTATAATTCGAAAACAATCAAGTTTAATATTTTTTACTCAATAAAGTGAAAGTGTAAAATATCAGAGTGATTTTCACGTCTCAATAAATCTATCACTGTTATAATCCACTGGTTCAGGTAAATCTTTTCTCAGAATTTAAGTTCTATGTAGGTCGTTATTTTTAATTAAAGTTTGTATTATGTAAAAAACTTTTGATTTATTTGAAGAGATTGAGAAATAGAGAATTTTATGCTAAAATGAAGAAAATTTAAATTCTATTATATAGCGTTTCCTGATTATTATTGGTGACAACGGATTGATGCAAATAAGAGTTTGATTTCAGAATATAATTTTTGACTTTTAATGATAAAATAAGGAATCAATAATGATAAGAAGTCAACGCCAACATACAATACTTGGTGAAGATAAGTAGCTTCTTGTAATTATGCCGAAAAATTATCTTTGACTCAGCTACTTTTTGGAAAGTTTCATATAATGATTCTAAGGAATACACCACCGACAAGATCAGAGAGATAAGATCAAAGTACAGTGTATGATTCCACTTAAAACTTTGTTATATTTATAAAAAGTTTAAAATTGTTTAATAATGTTTAAAATGTAATTTTCCTTCACCGCAATATAGACCATGTAAATACAAAAAAATAAGACAAGAAAAAAAATTGCAGACTTTGCACTGAGTAATCAAAATAGATTTTAAATTCTCTTTCATCAAGATAGACCGAAATAAGCTTATTTGCGAATAATAAAGTTTAAAAAAAAATTTTGCTTTAAAAAAATAATTATGGTAATCAATAAAAAAATCGTAAGAGACGTAGGTAATCGTAAAACGTGTATGAATTGGCTACTACTATGATTTCTTAAGTGGGGGTCTGGTCTCTACATCAAAACACAAATGATTAGTAAACTAACCGATTAAGTGTATTAATTATATAGATATTATAGTGCACCATCTGGACATTAGTGATTTGCTCAATACCGGGAAAGAACAACTTAAAAATATTTTCTTAATTTAACTTGTAATTAAATTTGATTTAATTACATTTAATAAACTTGTGTTACAAAAAACTATGAAATGTTAATATTACTTGTGCACTTATTTCTGCAAAAAATAATTTACAATAATTAAGAAATTGCTACATGCGAATGCGTACAGTGTTTTAAAATTACTTCAAACTGTGTTTTTTTTTTTTACTTCTCTCATATATACATGTATATATACTATGAAGGTACATTATCGTATATAAAATTTTAACATTCAGAGTAGTATGTAATATTTAATACAAACACTCAAAAATTTTTTTATCAAAGTAAACATTATAATATTTAATTTCTTGTTGTCTATTTTTTATTGTTGTATGATAACTAAAACAACATCAGCATGCACTACATTATAAAAAAATGCAGAAAGTAAAATTAATGTTGCATACTTCTTAAATAATAGAATATTAATGCCATATTTTAAAATTTAAGATGAGTGAGTTTAATTTTAATATTTTTTAAAATATAACTATATTTTACACTTCATCTTTATAACTACTAGTGAATCTCAAAATTGATTTCAAATTTTTGAATCTATCTTACACAATATGGTCTTCAAAATAATTTTATTGTAAGATATAAAAGAACATCTCAGTACAAATAAGAAGAATAATGTTACGAAACCATAAAGAAAACTGTGCAAACTTTAACATAAAATTTGTAAAAATAAATATAAAGTAATGCACTTTTTATTAAAATTAGTCCAGTGAGTAATGCAATAAAAAATTAATATTTTAGCTTCCCTTGTCCTTATTTACATAAACTAATTAACATACTTTCACACACTTATTAATTACATACAGGATTTTAAATGTATTATAATAATAATTTCATAATGTAAATTAGTTTAAATGCAAGAATAAAATTTTATATTTTAAAAGTTCTTTAATTTATTTAATTCCATGTAAGAGTTTAATACTTGCTCGTATATATTGACAGACAATTTAGTCTACATTTTTTATTCTTTCTTGATCTTTTTTAATTAATATTTCTATCTCTTTCTTTTCATAATGTATTCCTTTTAAACTTTTGCTTCAATAAACTATTATAAAATATTCTAAATCTTCTTTTGACCTAAAGAAAATAATTTGTATAGCGACAAATTTTTATTTTTTACCACTTTGTCGATTTATTTTTTTTCAAAACTTTATATAAAAAATAAATTAAAATATTTATTTAAGTTTTTATAATACAAATAATAAATTAGTATGAATAATCAGAATATAATTTTTTTTTATTCATTATTAATTAAAAATCTATAATCGACAGTATAATTGTACATTATGTATATTAGATACTGTAAAAGATTTTTCGTGAAATTTAGAGACATAAGAGGTAGAACAAAAACTTAAAAATAATTAAGTATTTTCCAAAGAAACAAAATTAATTTAATATAATGTATATAAAATAACATCAATCATAATTTTTTTATTTTGCTCTATAATACACAAGAAGAGAATAGTGTAATCGTGTCACGTTTGTTCACTTGTTTTATTCTCTTTTTTTTCTCCCTTTTTATCTCTATCTTTCTATCTGATGAATTGCTAGTTTTGGTGGATTAAATAAGAAAAGCAAACATTTAACAAAAAAGGGAAAAGTGAAAAAGCTAAATCAAGGAGACACAAAGGTTGAAGAAAAAGAGAACGGTCGAGGGTCGCAGATTCGGTCGAAGTCTCATGAAATTTTCCTAAAAAGGATGTTTAGGGATTACGCATGTGTGCAGATAGGAAAATCCTCTCTGGTTTTCCCTGGGATAGAGATGACGTGCGATTAGCCAAGTCTCTTGCATCCTTTTCTTCCCACTTGAGATCTCATTTGTGCGCAGATCGAAATATCGAAAAAAGCCACTAAAGAATATCGGCCACTCGTAAATAAAAAAAGCCCTTTCCTTCTAAGATCATCTATATCGTAACTTTTCACAGGTGCCTATAATAGATAGAACAATACTGCGGTGTTTTCTTCTCCACGATCCAAGTTTTTCTTCGCTAACCACTGACCACTGACCACCGACTGACCACCGACTGACCACCGATTGACCAGCGATTGACCACCGATTGACCGCCAACTGCCCACCACCGCAACACATATGTCTACCCTCAGTTTTTAGCCACAAAAACTGTCAACTTCATGCTTGTGTGTGTGAGCCCTTAAGATTCATCTTCGGACGTTTGTACCGAGTTTTGGAATGTTCGGTGATTTTGCCCTATTTATAATGCTCAAAATAATAAAGTTTGAATTTGGCTTTTGTATTTAAAACAAAAAATACATAATTTTGTAAAAATCTTTTTTCATTATAATTTCGATAGCAATTTAAAAATATTAATAAGTTTATAAATATATCATCCTATTGTTTTCAAATCTACAACCAAAAAAAAAAAAAAAGGCGTAAAATACACTCCAACAAATTTAGATTATTATTATTATAGAAAATGGTATTGTTTATTTAAAAGTTATGTACATGAAAAACCATTTTAATTATAATATGAAATATAGTAAACAATGTATTTTTGAACGCTGATACCTTCAATATAAATTTTGTAGAAACAAAATCATACTCTCATGTTTCATATTAAATAATTAAACATACAAAGTTTACAATTGTTTTATAATACAAGTAAAAATATTTAAAATTGAATATAACGATATAAAGTTAAGTATGAACACGTATTTGTTTTATTATTAAAATTTTAGTTTCAAAAAGTTGCTTAATGATGTAATTAATCACTTGGTTTTGAATTCATGTAATTTAAAGATATTGTAAACAATCTTATTTCGCTAGTTCTAAATTTTTGGGTAAAGTATTTAATGATGAATTGGATTTAAATTGTTATTTTAATCATACTTTAACCGACTGATATTTATCTGAAAATAAAGGAACAGTTAAGATACTATTTAAATGTGCATATGCTTGTTAGTTTAGTTATTATAAATTGCTATCTAAGTTAAAGTGTGCCTTCAGGCTTAACACACAAGCGCACGGCTTCATTGAGCTGAATTCAAAAGTTTTTGATATTAATACATGAGACTATACATTATCTAATAATAATAGTTTAAAATTTTTTGACTTGACTGCACGAGATTTAGTGATCTCATTAAAAAAATGATGTAGGAAATTTCATTGCATAGTCATATTTAATATTTATACAAAAAGTGTAACTAAAGTTGCATTCAAAGTATATTAAATATAATATTTACTAATATCTTTCTTCGAGAATAAGTTAATAAATAATGCTGTTCTAAATTTATCAAGAAACTCGATCATTTCAAATAATTCTACAAAAATTTTACCTTCATTAAAAATAGATTTAAAAATCAATAACTAATTATGATTGATTAAATAATGTCAAAAGCTTTTTTTAACTTACCATTCAATATTGTTTTCGAGTATTTAAGAAAATTATTTATAATTGTTTTATTATATTTTATTTTTTTAATTTATTGCAAATGATTCAATATGTTTTCACTTTTACAATACATATTTTCACTTCATTATTTTATTTTGATTATTTTTAAATAAGGTCTCATATTCTATTGAATATTAAATGAAAATACTTTTTGTACCAAGTAATTGAAAGCATCGAAAAACTTTTAAAAAAGATAAATTTGTGCAATCGTTCTTATAGAATAATTATGAGCTACCATATGCAGTAGATAGATTTAATACAAATAGCCTTAAAGTCGATCATAAAAGGTTTTATAAATTTTCCATATTAAAGCTACTTGAATGTTTGTAAAATTCTTTACTACCGTTAGGGAAGTTTGAAAGTAAATGAACAAATAACACCAGACAATATAAGATTCGCGCGAGCGATAAAGAATCCGTTTAATGTCGTGATGAAAAACCGGTTTTTTGGAGTCGTTGCCGCCTTCTCATCTTTTGGAATTAACAGTGAAAACAAAAAAAAAAAATGAAATAAAATTACATTCGAGATAGGTTGCAAATTATTACAATTCCGTCACTGAATTAAAATCTTTATAAGTGTATTAAGCATTTGATAATGCCATCACTTGGTACATGTTTAAGTAGAAACGTGCTAACGCATTAATTAAAAAAATTGTCACTAAATAGGTCGCATAAAAAAATGATTTTAATCAAAAGTTCCATTTTAAATATCTAATCATTCTCAGAAATAAGTAACGAAAAATTTTTATGAAATAAATATTCTGTAACTCAAAATACTCAAATTAATGTTTGTGAGAACGTTTTGCTCAAAAATGTAAACTTGAAAAAGTTAGAAGTCATAGTTATAACTAAAATAACAAACAAGTTTTGTTTGAAATTTTAAAAAAATATAGGAATTTCAATAATTTGTTTATTTAAAGTTTTATACAAATACATATTTACTTTATGAAATAATTAAAGTTGTACGTGCTTACACGCAAACAAAAATTATTTTAAAAATTTATTTTCAATTTTTCATTTTCTCGCAAAGTTAAATATATAATATTAGCTTTTAATTTATAAGTTTTATTTTTAATCTTTTACTCAAAGCGATTATCTTATAGCGTATACTAATATTATATTATTTAATGACACGGCAAACTATGAGGTCTACTATTTGAAGATAACTGCGATGTTTTATTAATCGGTATAGACACGCTTAGTGTAAACAATTTATATAGAAATATCTTTCTAATTGTGACTCACCATAATACTCGAAGTATAAATTCTTATTTTTGTTTTTGCAATTTATTTTTAAAATTGTTAATTTAAGAATACAATATTGGTCTCTTGTAGCAATGATTATCTTATCCATAAAATGTGTAAGAATAAGAAAATTTGTATTCGATTATCAGTCAGCAATTAATTTTGATTTCTTTAATTACTTTGAATCTTTTATATTACATTGTAATCAAAATTAATTTAATGCCTTAAAATTCGACAATATAAAAAAAAAACCTTTAATGAGAATGTAAATAAATAATTTTAATCATTTAAGGAGATATGGATTAATTAGTCAAATAATATTAAAATCTTCCATATAAATTTTAAGAACCAATATAAAATTATAAAATCTAAAATACAAATGATAAGAAATATTACAAAAAAAATTTCTAATTATTTCTTAAAATATAGATGACATTTAATATTTTATAAAAATTTAATTTGTATTTAATATTTATAACCTTTTGGGGGATATGGATAAGAAAGATAATAATCGCAAAATCGATTGATAGTTGAATTTTGAGGTCAACGTTTGTATTTGTGCGAAAACAGCTCATTAAATTTTGACGCCTACATTTATTATAAATTATTATTTTATTATTATTATTAATTATTATATTATTATATAATAATATATTTTAATATTAAATACAATTATAATTAATACGCGTGTATACGATTGCACAACAACATTTTTTTAATATATAACCACATTGTTAAAGTTTTGAAAAAATGCAACAATTTTATTTCGATTTTCATTATCAGAGTAATAATTATGTTTCCATTGTTAATAATGAAAAATTTATTACAACAAATTATTTTCAATAAGAAAATGACTTTGTAATTAGCAAGAATGCATCCAACTATGCTTGATTATTAATTAAAAATTACTCAACAAGCTTGTATCTGTGTTATAAAAGTTAAAAACAAGATATTATATATTCATTCAATTATAAATTCTTGGACTGATTATAAGAAAAGACAAGGTAAAAAGATGTTTCTCCAAGTTTGAATCGAATATGAATTTGGACTTGGCGCGGACATGTGAAAAGCATAAATCATAAGAATAAGAAAAAGAGAGAAGGAAATAAAGAGCATGAAAGTACGAGGAAAGTTTGATATTCGATGAGAGAGAGAGAGAGAGAGAGAGAGAGAGAGATGGAAGTGTATAATTCTGGAGACCACCCTTGTGCAACTCTGCTCGAGGAGTAGAGATTCGTGTAATGCAAACTCCGGACCGACGAAACTACCTCGGGTTTCTAACTCGACCTTCTAGTATGGGAGTCTCTTCCTCGAGAGAGAGAGAGAGAGAGAGAGAGAGAACCGCTCACTTCCTCTTGTACCTTTTTCTCCCATTGGTTCTGGTGCTGAAGATGTAAGCGTCCACTAGCTCTGGTTCTTCTGACGGGGGATTAACGATCCACTTCCGGTAGACGACGTCCGGGCCCTATCTTTTTTCAGGAGCCTTCCAAGAAGCGAGCTGGAAGTGCCCATGAATCGAAATGGTATTATCTAATCGTCTGATTATTTTTACGTTTATAACCTCTCATCCAAAATGCTGGGGAGAAGAGATATTTTCCACTCGGTGCTCTCATTGCCGAGGTCCACTGACAGAGTAGAAAATCTCCGAACGAGAATACAAATTACAAATTACAGTGATTAAGCTGACGTGAGGAAGTTGAGGCCTGTCAACGTGAGATCGGCATTTTCCCCCGTTCGGGCCCATTTTGCTAAAAAGTCTAAAAACGCGAAGGCTCGGGCTAATTTGCAAGTTGCGGCGGCGTAGTCGATGCACCAAATCGACGACTCGATCCATAAATTGCCCGGCAATTTCCGAATCACTAATTCGAGGCTAATGATAATTTCCGAGCGAACCGCTAAAAATGACGCTCGCTCGCACCGGCGGAGCGGAGAATCCGCCGTGCGAATGAAAAACCGGCGGAGGAACAAGGAGCGAGTCACCGGGTGCGAGCAAAAACCGGGCAAGAGTTACGCTATTTACATAATGCGTGCGTCGAGAGACAGAGAGCGGCGAGGCCCGAGAAAGGAAAAACTCCGGTCTTCCAAAGAAAAACAAGAGTTTCCCCCCCCCACCCCACCCCACCGGTTTTCTCGTTTTCCCCCCGGAGCCGCCGTCGCCCGGCTGTTGCTCTCGTGCCCGCGTCCTCGCTCATCCTCCGGGGCAACACGCGCGCGAGTGCGAGGATCCGCAGGTAGAGGCGCGACGGAGAAAGAGAGAGTCCTCGGCTTTTACTCTCCGTCGCGCCTCTTCCTTCCTTCCTCCTCGTCGGCGCACCTCCATTTTATTATTTCGCGCGCAGAGAAATTATGGCTGATTGCCGATTCCCCGGTAATGAATGCGCTGGATGGAGGCCGACGCACACAGGCGCAAACGCAAACACACGCGCACTCCAGGGGCGACTGTGCTCTCCTTTGTGGAATTGAAATGTTTCTCGGAGTCGAACGCGCAGCCTCTCATAAATAAATCCGGGGATGCGAAAATGCGAGAGGCATGCATCTCTTCTCTTGCAGTTCAAAGGGAAGCTTTCCCTGCAAAAAGCTTCCCGACTTTTATCGCCTCCATAATTTCATCTAAATTTCTGGATAAACGCCGATTAACCACTTAACTCGCGCGCGCGCCTTTAATGCGGACCTCATTTTCCCCACTATAAATAATTGATTGGAGCGCCAATTTAAAATTGTTAAATGAACACCGAGATTTACCGAAGGTTCTTTCGAAGCACTTGCTTTATTTACTGGCATTATCCACTCAAGGTGCATCTACCGTACACTCTTGCTTTCGGCGTATTTTCCACATTTCTCTCTCTCTCTCTCTCTCTCTCTCCAAAGTTTGAAATAACATTCGAGTGAGGTGAATTCAACCGATCTCGTCACTTTCGACAGGCCCTAAACCGATAAACCGTTAAGCAAATAAAGGACTGACGGATCACGTCAACCGAATGATAATTCGTTTATTGCCTATGGCTCCCCTCCCCTCCCCGCCCCCAAGACGTCGGTCCTTTCTTGCCATTCCTTTCATTCTTATTCCCAACAGACGACTCCCAATGTAGTCAAATCTATCAAGTCCATCACTCCCTAAGAAATAATCATCATCTATTAACTTTCAAATAACCCTGCTTTTGACTACTATCCATTATTTGAATTTTTAATCTACCACAAACCTATTTTTAACCCAAATATAAAATGCACATAATTCAAATTCTAAGCAACTTCGGATAAACTGTTATGACCATTGATATTTAATTTACGCAAATAAAACTCATAAAAATATTAGAAATGAAGGAAAACGCAAAAGTAATAAAGATTTTAATTCGATATTATTTTCGATAGAGTTATCATCTAACTCAAAGACGCTTAATTAACGATTCAAGCATTTACTGATTTTTAAAATGCAGTATATTGAAAGACTGATTCAAGGAATTGCGTAATTATCCTTGATTACGAAATTTTTTAAACCTGTAATATTTGAGAATGTGCGTCGATATAATAAAATAATTATATTAATTAATCGCAGAAATATTTTATTGAAAGTCTAAAAACTGAATAAGAGAATTAATAATTATATAATACGTTGTGAGAAGAAACGAATTAAAAACTTTTAATCATGGATTTAATCATTTATTTATTCGTAGAAATGAAAACAAGTCCATTTCAATATTAGTCTGTAATGTAACTCGAATAGACATTCACAGATTCAGGAAAAAATGCGGACAAAAATATACGATCAAGATCAAGAAAGTTAAAACGCTTACAAATAAAATCGAGCGATCTACATTTGAATACATGCACAATAGGATAACGTATGTGCTTTTCATCATTTACGTCTTCTCTGCTCCCCTTAAATGTCGATCAAAAAGCAAGTTTCATTTTGTATTCATAGAAAAAATGAGCTGTTGTAAAGAAAAGTAAATTGGCAACATACAGTTTCCATTGAGTATGTAGTCTGGAAAAAGACTTGAACTCGGAAAGAAATAGGTGAAACCAAACCAAACCAAACCAAACTAAACACTCAAATGGCTTTTGTTAAAAGCCGTTTGAGTTGTAAAATAAGCGGACCAATGGACCACCAGGATGGAAAAGGAATTTAAACGATTAGTCGTGGCGATAACGAGAGATGGAGAGTGATCCTTCCGAATGTTTTGTAATTTTAAACAGGCATCGTTCTTTTTCTGATTTTTTTCAGTCAATTTATTGGTTTAAAAAAGCAGCGATAAACATATATACATATCAAGGCGGAAAAGAGAAATAATGTGTGTGTGCACACGTACACTTACATCCGTAAGTTTGTACAAATGTGTCAATACTGCTGGCAAAATAAAAATTTTATTGTCGATAGGCTGAATGATTTTTTTTTACGCTATTATTAGTAGATATTGATCTTTTTGAATGAAGTAGCTAATAGATAGTAACAATAGCTTTATATAATGTAAGATTCATTGTGATCGATATCAACTCTTTTATATAACTAAAAGTTATTGAAATATTTTTTTATCAAATAATTATAAATATAATTATTTTAATCAATTTAATAAAAATAGGAAAATTAATTTATACCTTGACATATTATAAAAATAAAAAGATGCCAAGTTAAATTAATACATTGCTCCCTCCATAAATTTATATAAAAATTGCTTTACCAACAAGTACTTTATTTTATGTAATATTAATTGTAAATTTATATAATTTCTATTTATTTTGACTATTAGCATTATCATCGTGCAGATAAGCATAATTATACTTAAATAATTTTATTTGTAACATTTATAAAGTAATTTAAGGTTTGTAGGCAATGTGATATTTTTTTATAAAGGTTTACATGCAACAACAAATGTAATTTTTTTTTAAAAGATATTGTCTGTTATTTTTTTAAAAATAGTCATTAGCACAATAATTTCAATTTACTCATAATAATGGATACAGTAAATAATTCAAGAAAATAAAAAGCATTTGAATTGAAAAACATTGGTTCATAGTTTTTTATCTTTTTGTATTTTTTATAGCGATGAAACGAGTACAAAGTACAAAAACCCAAAATGAATGTGAAATTTGAGTCCAAAGTGGTGGGTCAGGAATAAAGCTACATTTGAAATTGTAATTTATTGAAAATTGAGTTTTTCTTTGACATGCAATTGAATGCGAATTTACAATGTAGGTTTTGTTTACTATGTCAGCCTCTTCGACACGAGAGTTGATATTGCATTTGATCTTTGTCAGCGTAAGGTTACCAAGAAGCATGTTTAAGCGAAAAACCTGAATTCCTGCGAAAAGCATGACGAACTACGACAATAAAAGGATTCCTTGTATCAAATAACTCGTTATCTCTCGAGATTACTCATCACCGATTGTAGAAGATTCCTTCAAGAGAAACATAATGTCGGTAAGCATTAACTAAAACAAATAAGCCTTTCGAATGGAGGAAAGGTGATTTTTAATGAAAGTTAAATGGAGGATTAGCTCGCCCTTGGCCAAAGCCCGAGAGATAAGTCCAAGTTTCAAATGTGCATTCAAGAATTTATGACCGGCACTCGCAGCCAACACATTGGCGAGATATCGGTAAGGAGAGATCGTTGGGATGAGGGGTGGGGAGGGGGAGGGAGAGGGGGGGAGGAGGTATTAGGAAAGTTCGAGTGTGCAGTGTTTGCTTTGAAACCGAAAAGAGTCGAAGGGTCGGTCTACATAAGCAGGAGTGTTCGCACGCAGACGAGTACTCGCTCACTCGTTCGGCCAAAGTCATGAAGGAGTCGCGAGGATAGATATATCGGCGGACCGCGGCGAACGCAACGACGCAACATTTCTTCAGCAAGACGAGGAGGGGAGGGGGAGGAGGGAGGAGGGCGGGAGGGAGGAGGAGCACTCCCCAATTGGCGGACACTCACCTCGTCGAAGAAGGCAAGCCAGCGCACCGCGGCTCGCCTCGAGCGAATGAACCGAACCGGCCTACGTGGAACTGAACTACCTCGACCGAAGGTAGTCTCGGTATCGGTCCACGCAGCATCCGATCCCGATCAGCGCCATGAGAATCACTGCCAGTGGCGCTCGAGCCGCGGAGGTCCGGACCCGGAGATAGCGGCACTGGTGAATTGGTGGATCGGGGATCGGGGATCGGGGATCGGGGATCGGGGATACCCACGACTACCCCTCGCTCCGCTTTTCCTCCTCGCAGTTCACCTTTACTTTTACCTCGCACCTAGCACCTCGCTTCCCCAAACTCCGATTCTCACTTTCTTCCTCGGGGAGCGGCGCTCTCCCTTATCTTATCTCGCCTAATCTCATCTTTCCCTCTGCCATCTTTATTATCATAAGTAAAATGAATTATTTCATCGCGGCCCCAACTTGTCCGGCCTTTTACCTGATAATTGAGGCTCTTGTTGGAAATGTTAAATCGCCGAACAACACCTGAAGCCTAACTAACCAATACAACCGGATTGACGTCATTACATTTGTTCTTAACATCAAATCCTTGCGACCAATGCGCACTTACTCAAAGACCAAAATGAGCAACTTTAACAACCAAATACGCATTATCACTCTTTGCATTGCAGATAAAACAAACTCAACCTTTTAATTATTAATAATCCTCCAAAATTTTAAACAATCAAATTAAACGATAAAATTATTGGACATATAGTCCAGTATAGGATGCTCTTTTTTAATTGAAAAGCACAACTGTATGTTTTCTTTCTTTTTTTTCTGTTTCTTTTTTTTGGGTAAAATGCATTTCCCCTGGGCTTTTTGTCACGCAAACGTGTACCTGTGCATCGTTCCTTACAAATTCAAATGATTAACCTTTGATGTTCACGTGCCTATGCACTTTTTATGGATAAAAAATTATTGTGACAATGGACTTCTAAAGAATTACCGAGACATGATGTATTTGTTATGCATTTTAAATCAGGCGTATTACAATATCAATAAAAGTTACACGTAAGGTCCTTTAGTAGTAGTTTCTTTCAAACCTTCAATAAGAACTAAACAAGAAAAATGGCGTGCTCGATTTGCAGGTGTTCTTAAGCTCTTTTATCTTATAAACTACGGCTATAAAATCTTATTTTTACAATAATTTAATTTTGTCAACAAATCAACGAATTAAAGCTGCCGTTTGTTATATCCTTGGCAGCAGATGTTTTAGATGATTATTTTTCGAAAGTAATATTAATAATACATGTATATATATATATATGTGTGTGTGTGTGTGTGTATATGTGTATATTTCTTTGGGACATTTGATAGTGCTAGTTAATTTTAAATGTATATTAAACTTGAATTGTAAACATTAATTCAAGTCCGTTTAATGAAAATCTATTTAGAATTGATGAATACCACTTGGGCGTTTGCTCGAATGAAATTTAAATTGGAATGAATAATCTAGTGATGTAACTATTCGATTACTTATTAAAATGAAAATCGCTTTTAATAAAGCAAAAGTCTGTTAATATTTAGGATTACAATTATATTATAAATAATTTATGCACGAATACGTAACTAAATTGAAAAATTGATAAAAGATCTTTGATTTAACGAGTAAGTTAAAAATGTTGATGCGTGATTTAAAATATTACATGAACTTTAAAAGATTCTGAAATAAAAATACAATTTAATTGCTTGGGTTGTAACATAAGGCTTAAAGTATTAATTCCAGGACATATCGCGTATTTTATTAGCTCGATATTAATAGGATTTTATCAATGTTTTTTTAAGGATTGTAAAGGCCGAGCTCCGATTTGAAGGAAGAACGTGAAATGCTAACTTTTATTTCCGAGGCGTTGCATAAAATGCGTGTTTATGTATTGGCAATTCCGAATATCTCAATTAGAGGTTGTATTGCAATATTCAAATTTAACGAAATTTGTTGGGCAGTTTACAATTGGTTTATCGGGCCCGGGGTCACTCATCCCTCAAAGACTTTTGTCCTTACCAGCGAATGCCGCCTGCATAATAAAAGGCCATTATTAAAAATATGCAAAGTCCCAGAGAGCACATGCGTACAGGTATAAAGTTCTAAATAGATTATTGCTGGTGGAGGGCCACGTCACCACTGGGAGTCTAGTATCGCATACCAATGGCGTTGCTCATTATGGGATTTGAGGAAATTGAAAAAAGATAGCGAGGGGCACCGGTCGAAAGCCGAGAAAATACATAAAACCGTGAGGCGTTCGTCATCTTTTACAGCCTAATAAGAATGTAAGAGAGCGGTGTCGAGTGTCGAGTGCGAGTGCGAGTGCGAGTGCATCCGCACCCAGACAAAGGAGGGCACAATAAACCCCGGTAAAATTTTCGAGAGCCGGTATGCGTACACCACGCCGCTCCACACCGTACCACACCACACCGTACCACACCATACCATACCATACCATACCACCTTTGCCCGAATTATTCATGGTTTAATGAAATGCAAGAAATCCACCTACGCTTGAGACGAAGCAAAGGAATGGAGACACAGTTGGAGCAACTCGAGCGATGCCTTTCGCGGTGGACCGCGATGGGAGAGTGCTGTTAAGGCTTTTATATTCAGTCGTGTCCCGAGAGAGAGAGAGAGAGAGAGAAAAGGATGCTCTTCAGGGCTGCTTTTGTGTGAGCACCAGCCGTAAGTGTGTGTGTGTGTGTGTGCGCGCGCGATGAGGCGAGTGTACCCAGGCCATGAGTCCTGTGCAAAGGGAGAAAAAGGTACACAAGATTGCCTGGGGCTCACTTTTTATTTTAGTAATCCTCTGTTTACATGTATATATAATGTTGGCTGTAATTTTAATTTTAAATGCAATCTACTGGTGCAGATTAAGTGTCACAACAAATCCACAAATATGATTAAAAACTTCAGTTACGGGCAAATTTTCAATATTTATTTTATTCCCCTTGAAGTAACCTTAATTGTTGTAAATTGATGGAAAATCATTAACTCCTCTATTCAGCTTTGTAAAAAAAGTGCTTATTATTCGCTGTGCATAAAGAACAGCTATTTTGCAATTAAAGTTATTACCGATAAATCCTATAATATCGAATCTTTTCTAACGAAGACGAATATCGACGGAGAATCTTGTATTACCGGTATCCGTATTAAATCTCTAAAGCTGATGGAACAACTTTTAAATTTACTAAAATTATCAATTGAATAATTACCTATAAATTATCTATAAATTATACAATATACCTTGTATTATGTATTGACTGCGATTTTTCGAAAGATTATCTACAACAAATATTAGAATAAATTAACAAGTCTCATACGTAGAAATTATTGTAATTTTTAACCAATTAAATCTCTGAGATAAATATTTTTAATAGTATTTAAATAAAAATTGTTTATTATTATATATCTTTAATAATAAATTTTACTTAAATAAATTAATATTTACAAACAATTATAAATAATCTGAGTTTTTAACAGCCCTATTACAAATAAAAAAAAAAAACTTCAAATAATTTTTAACATTTATTTTCTCATTATTGATTGAATAAATATAGTACAATAATAATTAATATGTAAAAATAAAATTAAATTTGAAATGATGCATCAAATTAAAAGAAAATCCAATTTATAATTTATTAGTATTGGATAGGACGACACATATGCTCATTTATATAACTAGTTATTAAATTAAACTTCTCTCATTTATAAGTTCTAATGGAAAAATTACCTGAGTGGGTTTAAAGGAGGTACATGTGAACTGCTCTGTATATTTTGTGCGATTTAACATGAGCAGGTACCTAAATTTAATTTACTGTAATGTTCCTGCACTTACTGAAGATTAGAACGATACTCAACGCTTAGCAAATAAATAGAATCAGCCAGGATGTTTTCTTTTATTTTATTATGCATAATTTTACGCTCATGTAATAATTTGCAATAATGTAAATTACTGAATAAGTGATCGTAAGTTTTAAAAAACGCCTAATAAATTTATAATGTACGTATAAAAATCTTTAAAACTTGTTTATTCAAAAATTAAAATAGAAAATTTACTTTTCTTTTGGGATAAAGAAAATCAAAGTGAAAAATAGGAGCCACTATCGCTTTCTTTGATCTTCTTTCTTTCTCATCCCCACAACTTGTTCTAATTTTTTCTTTCGTTCATTCTCTCTTCTCCTTTTTCTCCTTTTATTACCAAAACATTACAATCAATTTCAACTATGTACTTTTTTTATTTATTAAAATATTTATTTATACAAACAATTTATTTATCCCTACTTTTTTATGAATTTTCCTTTATTTAACACATAGATTTTATGGGAATGAGAAAGTATAACAGCTCGATAAAAGTGAATATTGAAAAAGTGAGTTTTGCAGATTTCAAGACAAAATCTGTATTTGTGCAATAAATATATAATAATTATAATTATAATATGATGAAATTTTTTAAATAATAGATCAATTGTATTCATTTTAATAGTTTTAAAAGAACGTAAAATTTTAATTTAAACGAAACAAATTATTTATCTTTAATACATTGTAAATCATATTTAAAAAACTGAATAAATTGGGAAAAAAATATTTACACGCTGTGAAGATTTATGGAATCAATTGTATTTAGTAGCATCGCATAATGATTTTGTAATATTATAAAATGTATGTAAATTTACATAAATTGAAATAAAAATATGATAATTTTAAAAAATGCGTTTAATTTATTAAAATACTTCAAAGAATAACGGATAATAATAGAAATGTCATCACGAAACCATTTATCTGTATTTAATTTCTGTCTTCAAAAATTAAATACTGTTGACTCATTCATTTTAAATTTAACGATGACACAGAGATACAATAAATTGAACATTCAATTAATTTTTAAAAATTAAGGTTATTTTAATCTAGTTTTTTAGAAAGTATAACCTTTCTAATGGTTCAATTATAAATTTTTAAATAAAATAAAAATAAAATGACTTTTATCCATGTTAACTACTTGAATAAATCAATAATAGAAATATTTTATCTAAGATCATATTTTGAAAGATAAATTCTGCATTTTTTATTTTTATAGCTAGCTTCTTCGGAAAAATAATAAAATTTAGTTACGTGTATAATAGATATTTAATATGATTAGACAAAAACAAAATTACGTAATCAGAAATTTTTACATTTAATTAATAATTATTTCCACATATAATTTTTATCTATAATATTGTTAGCATTACTTGATTTAAAACTTGTATAATTTTATAAATATACAAAAAAAAATATAAATATAAAAATAAGTGATTAACTATACTTATATTTATCAGTCAAATTCAATAATTAGAACTATTAATAAATTTTTTAATAATACTTAATTTAAATATTGCTTTATATAATTAAAAGCTTATATAATCTAATTTAAATAAACATCAAGTTAACCCGATTAAAAATCAAAAAAAATCATAACTTTTTTGATTTTTTTTAACTAAATCACCTATGAAACATTTAATGGGCTGATATTGTAAGAGTATAAAAAATTTATTATTCAACTAAGTAATAATATTCATAAAATTTGATACGTCATAATAATATGAGAAAACATAAATAATTACTCGTATATTTTATAATTATAATATATTATATTTTCTTTTCATAAAAATCTTTATAATATTGTAAATGGAATTATACAAAAAAATATCTAGTAAAACAGGTAAATCAGTATTCTATTCTGTTTTATTTTTTAAGCATTTATAAAAAAATTATTATGTATACATAATATATAAATATATTATCTTATAAAAAATATATTTAAAATAAGAATAAAATTACACTATAATAAAATAAAAATTTATAGTATTATTCTAGTTTCAGCATAAAATAAATTCAAATTAATCAAAAAATCAATGGAAGTAAGTTTATTAATTTCTTAAATAATTGAAAAAATATTATAATTAATAAAAAGAAACATATCTAAAAAAATAATAAATATACTTGATTTCCTTTAATATTTGATCGTCAATTAAACCAGATTAATTGAAGAAATATTTAAAACATTGTATTAATTAGCCTAAAAATTTCATGGATTATTAAATTTTTATGAATATTGATTGTTGAATATTAAATTTTCAATAAAAAGTCTTTAAAAATATTTTAATTTATAGTAAAAACAATTAAGTGATATAAATAATAAATTTTATAGAATGTATATTGATACATAAAATTGCTAGAATATCTTTAATAAGTATTAAAATATTATATTTTGCAGAATTAAAAAAATTTTTTACTAAAATTCCCCTTTTAAGTATTAAATAAAGCTTATTTACAGAAGATAATTGAATGATTAATATTTGTTTGAGATAGAATATCTATCATATGTTAAAAATTGTCATAAATCATATAAAAATATTTCAAATTACTATTAATATTTTGGTAAATATTCATTAAATTTATGTATATATTAAATTTTAAGTAAGAAATATAAATTCTTGCCTAATTATAAGATTTTATAATTTCATAACATTTAAATATTTTGAGTTTAAAATATTTTTAAAATATTTATGAATATAAATGATATCAGTTTACAATTTAGAAATTATAGATTTGAAGCATTAATAAATTTTATAAATTTCATTATCAGTTAGGATTAATTAAGTTTTAAAAAAAATTATAGAGCAGAAATGATATTGAAAATTCAAAAAATTTGAGTAAAAATTTATACTGTTTTATAAACAAGGATACAATTTTTAAAACCAAAATTAAATTAAAAATATAAATTAATAAATTTAAAGATGATTATTCATTAAAATTACTTATTATAACGTAAACTATTTACTTTTAAAGTATTATGTATGTTAATGCTTGCTAATCTTAAGGATTCTATTTGATTGAATTTTGATATATTTAAAAAAAAAAAACATTAACTTTTGTGATTAATGTACAATATAATTTATATTTCGTTAAAAGAATAATTGTTTAACAAAATTTATATTAATAGAATTAATTTTTAAAAAAACATGTTTGCACCTGAAGAAGCAATAATGAAATAAAATAAATTATATACTTTCAAACGGGAACTAATTGTAAAACAAAAAAAAATATTTTGTTTTAGGAAATCTTATGCTTATGCAGTTGTACTACAAGAATATGAGCAATAACTTTATTGTCTTTAACAATTCAATCATTAAAATTATAAAAGGGGGAAAAATTATTAAAAATTTGTTCTATTTGTTAGCGTCAGTATGAACAATCGGGCTCAAAATTAGACTATGAAAAAAGCCTGAGTACCAAAGATTCGAATGTCTGCAGAATAATAAAATGTCAGGGAGAGTAAAAAAAGAGAAAATAAAAAAGGAAAAAGAAAAAAGAGAAAAAAAAATTGGCTCTTGAAAGTGGCTTGAAAATCAAGTTCGCATGCACCTGCTTGGGGTTCGAGAGGCGAGTATTTCTGGATCAATATTTTTCACAGAGACAACAAAGGTCCAAACTGAGTATGCAAATGACGAAGAAGCGTCTCGGCAACGGTCGCCGGTTCATAAAATCCAGTCGAAATTCTTGTTTCCTATAAAAATCGGAGAGCAGCGGCCTCAAAAGGCCGAACGGGCAAGAATAAATAAAGCCAGATCGGAATCGAGAATAGAGACTTGTACGGGCGTAATAAAATAAAGCGGATGGAGACCGCGAGAGCAGCGGGACCAGGAGCTCCGTCACCCGGACAGAATGTCACGGGTCGCATTTTTGTCAGGATAATCACGTACCTCCTCGCCGAGAACACGCGCTTCGTAACGCCGACGAGCGAGTATCTCTCTTTCTCTCCAAATATTCAGCCGGAGCTCGCCGATTCTGGGGCGATTGACTCCCGTCCCGATGTATCTCGATCCTTGTACGTGTGCCTGTGTGTGTGTGCGTGTGTGCCCGATGTGGTATCCTGGCCGAGGCGCCGACACCACTACTCGTGTAGACCGACACCTTCGGCACCGACTGTGAGAAAATAACGAGTACACGCTTTGTAAACAATCTAGTCGGCCGATATACCTTTCCGATAAACTCCCGATTAATCTTTTCACTTTTATCACTCTTGTGCACTTTACTCGTGCGGGACTTTTCGATCTTTCCTTCGTCCTGCGAATCAATCTCGGCCAAAGTATTTCATCGCGTTTTTTTTCTTTTCTTTTTTTATCGGTCTTTTCAGTCTTTTCAGTTTTTTCAGTTCCTCGAGCAGTTTCCGAAAACCTTTTTTTGCAAACATTTGCCAAATTTTGCGACGATCCTTTATCATTTTCTGCCTTGGCAATGTGCGTTTCTCAACCGTTGTTTACTTTTTGCGCAAGAATTTCATTGACTGCATTTTTCGCAAGATTTTGTTCTTGAATAGAGTAATTCTCAGAGGTGTCAACACCTTAATCAATCCAGCGCAATTTAAACTTATTCAATACATTCCATTAACATTCTAGGGAAATTCTTCAAGGGTTATTATTTTATCGTTTAATGGTCTTCATTTCACATTAATAATTTTAACTTGAACACATCGACACGAATTGTCAAAGCCTTGGAACATCTGTAGGAGTTCCTTTCAGGATACAAATATGTCACTTTAAATCATTTTCTCCAGGTATTCGGAATGGTCTCATTCAATTCAAATTCGTGCTTATTGGCCTAAAATAATCCTCCTTCTATTCATTGTCAAGCCGTAAAATGTTTAAAAGTCCAAACAAAAAGGGCAAAAAGTAGAAATACTTGCGAATGGAACAATGAATGAAGTATCAGAGATAACAAGTACATTTACCGTTACTACCTTAATTTAGCTCTCACAACATCAAGTTATGTCGTCGAATGCAAAGAACTGATTCCGATTATCATAAGAATGTTCAATAAGTAGAGAGAAATACATTTTTCTTAGCAGTTTCGATTCTGCGAAAAATGGTAATCATTCCTGGAATTGGACGACGATCTTTTTCCGTGTCTGGACATTTTATTGTCTAATATCTGACAAAAACATTAATCTCCACGAATGAGAGAATAATGCGAATCGATATAAATTCTTTATAAATTAAGACAACATATTTAAAAATTTCCACCTTTTATAATTGCTATTCCATGTAATTTTGTTTTAATATGGATTTTAGTAATCGATTAGAGTTTAGGTTTAAATCTTTGTACCGTAAACTTTCTTCTTGACAGATCCAGGAACCGATCAAACGTATTCACCATTGATTAAAAATTGACGATTTTAAAAATGTTTTTTAAATTTGCAAAAAATTGCTGTAAATACATGTATGGCACAAGAAAATTTGTCGTTTTTGTTGTTTCTTTAAGCAATTGGAGCGACAAAATGAATTTAAGTTTGACACGTTAAAACAAGTTGATAAAAAAAAAGGGGGTAGTAGAGAGAGAGAGAGAGAGAGAGAGAGATTGAGGTTAAATGAAAAGACATTAAAAAACGAGTTGTTTAGAGCTGAAGAAAAAGGCGGAACGAGGGCTTTGGCGAGCCCTTTGAAAATTATTTATTGATATTTATGAATAATGGATAAGATAAATAAATGTAACGTTTGACTTGGATCTACATCTTAATTTCGAATTATTGTTTCGCCCGCAGACTTTCACTTGCAGCACTCCATCTTTCTCTGGCTCCAGCGATAGAGCGCCGAGCGAAGATAATAGAAGGAGAAGAGGATCGACAGATTTAAGCGATTGCCCAAGTGAGTCGAGCAGGCGAATAGGCAAACAGGCAAACAGGCAAACAACTGCTCAGGACATAAAGCCAGGCGACGCAGGTAGGGAGAGAGATAAAAGATGGATAAAGCGTTTCCTCGGACTTACCTCGCTCCCTCCGCCAGCGCTTCTTTCCTCGGTCTCGAAGAAAACCTCCTGCGCTCTCGACCGCACCATCACACCTCCCACAGGAGCATCGGGTGAGCAGCGGAGCCAGTGGCGCCCTGGAGGAGCGGCGAGACCGGGCCACAGCCGCGGAGCCGCATCAACGAGCACACGGACGGAGCACACGCGCACTCGAGGACGGGACGGAGGAACCGGGGGCCGCGGCTTCGGGGATCGGCTCGCTCGCACGCACGCACACCTGCCGCCACCGGACGGACGCGTGCTGCTCGCGAAGGAGAGGAGGGTGCGCAAGGACTCGGACTCCGGTGGCTGCTCCGCGCGGTGCCACGGGAGCGCGAGGCTGTCGTTGGGGTCGGGTCGACGGGGGGAGAGAGACTGTGGCGGCAGCGCCGAGTCCGAGTCAGCGGGACGAGCCGCCGCCGGGAGGGAGCGAGATCGGAGAAAGGTAAGGGTTCCCCGATGCTCGCGAGATAAAGACCGAGAGAGGGAATTTAAATGCGGGAGGACCGGAAGCCCGGGGCGCGGGCGAACAAAGGCGACGAGGAAGCCGAGGAGGAGTCCCGGGATCGGGAAGATCGGGAGCGGAGGTCGCCCGGGACCGCGAGAAAATGGAGAACAGCCTGGCGGTCACCCGAGTGGAGGGGGGCTCGACGCGCAGGTAAATCCTCCGTCGGCCATGATGGAGCTGCTCTGCATGTACGTGCTCCTGCTCCTGCTCCTGCTCCTGCGGTGCAGCATCCGCGGCAACAGGTTGTCGGGGACGGCGCCATTGCCCCTTCGAATTTGCAGCCCCTTCCCCTTCTCCACCCTCTTTATCGACTGTAAATAAACTTTGTTCAAAAAGTCGTGTTTCCTCCGTCTGCCGTCTCCCTCCGCCTGCGCTCGGCTGATCTCTCGGTTCAAGGCCAAGTCCAACTTTTTGCACCTATTCCGGGTGGGTTTTTTTTTTTTCTTTTTTTTCATTACCTTTCCGACGTCTTTCCCACACAGTCCGCTTTTCGTGACAAACGCAGCGAAATAATCTCTCGATCATTCATTTTTCATCTTTTCGCGACATCTGCGACATCGCTTTGCATTCCGGTTGCGTGTGAATTCGCCTTGGCGCTCGCGTGAAAAACACTCGCAGCAGCGCCACTTTTAATTTAAAAAATGAGGTTTTCCATTTCGCACAAAAGCGCACGTCCCTCGTTTGGTTTTACGGATTTTCATGAATGACACTTGAATGCGATTGCAGAAATCAAACCACAACTCGACTCGCACACACGAGATGAACATATGGTAATTCCTAATCCGTCTTTTCTTTTCAATTTTTCCGCAAAGTAAGAAGGTTAAAAAGTGCAGACTAGTTTGTTTAGCGTCGTGGTGGCCTCGTGTTCTCCGAAGCATCAAATCCGATTAAAACAAACAACAATTCTGAATTAATTTAAGTTCAATCGAGTTCAGACAGGACTTGGAAACGTTTCGTAACGGTCTATTATAATTCAGTACACACTCACATACACAATAACATCTTATTATGTACAGTCCTATAACCTATGAGCGTGATGAAAGTTTTAATGGATGACTAAAGAACCGAGATTGCAATGCATCACGTGTCGAAAGGTAATATCCTTCCAAAGGATCCTTTATTGCTAATACAATTTAACAAATGTGCACGAACTGACAATTGCTGACAATCTGGAAAAGCATTCGATGATTTTAGTTTGCTTAAAGTTTAAATATCCAATCGCGCATTCGCATATATTGCCTTTTGAAAATGTATTATTTTTACTTGTAGTTCGTTAAAATTCCAAAACAATCGATAACATAATGAGTGTTTGATAAAGAACAAATAAATACAGTATTGAGATAAGGTAGAAAATGAGTTTACAATTTAATACATTGAAGGAGATGTTCAATTAAATTAAAAGCTACCCGATTAATCGATAAAAATTATCGATGAGAGTGTCTTACTTTAAACGAATTGAATTGCAGTTCTTGAGTTCATTCGGCATTTAAATTGTCGGCTTTGCCATTCCCGGCAGGCAAGAATAAGCTCGAGTGTTAATTTAGCACAAATATTTTATTTGCGGGTAATTGGACTTGGTGGAGTTAGTTGGCTGTCGCACGTCGATGGTATGTCAGTTGGGGTCGTAGGGGGATAGCAAACGGCAAGAGTACGTCAGCGACTCAAACATAACCTTATTCGTCGTCGCATTCGCGGATCACGGGATGCGCGGACTTGGATGATGCGCTCTTGGCTCCTACTCTGGAAAATATTCGTACAGATGTCGCACGGACTGGAAAAAGTGTAAAAGAAGCCATAGAGAAAGAAACAGTTTTCTGTATTTTCCACATCGATGTGGAAGATCATTCAGCACCTTCGTTACAACCTCGTCTTTAGGGTAAGAAAAGTCTTTGTTTACTCTGCACTTCCTCTCGGAGCTCCACGCATTTAGTGAGATTCCTAATGGGCAATAAAAAATTAGCCCCGCGGCATTGACCTTTTGCGCGAGACCTCCCCAGAATGGCGCGCTCCAACGAAACTTTGGTCCAAGGATTGTATCCATTTCCTTTTGCGGGAATGCCGCATCATCTCGGCATTGCGTATCACTTGGCATCGGGATTTTTCTCATTTAAACCTATCGATTCACTCTCCTTACTTTTTTGCATCTTTTATTTTGTCCAAGTCTACGTTCACTAGGCCTCGGGCAATTTTTGCTCCCTTTCAAGAGTATTTGTTTAAGAATTTAATAGTGACATTAGTGGCAATCGATACGATTCGGCATTATTTGACAGAATTTTGTTAATTGTCATAGCCGCTCGGCCTCGAGTTTATTATTAATAGATAAACTGGGTTAGTAAATAATCAATTTTTAAACAATACAAATGAACTTTGATCGATTTTCTAGCCTTAAATTAATATACAGTCATAAATAAAATTCTTAAAAATAAATTTGATATTACTTATCTGTAGATTATTTAAAATAACTTACAAATTGAGATTATTTGTTTAATTAAGTAAAGTGCTTGTTTTAAATTGTAGTAGGTGTTTCATTATAATTTTGACTAGATTGAACTTGATTAAAAAATAATTTTTAATCATTATTTTATTAATCGTAGTTTGTTACAAAATACAATGATAAACAAAAAATTTTTTTCAGGTTGACTCTTTTAAAATAAGCAATGCCAATCATTTGAGTGATCATTATTAAAACATGAAATTAAAGGAGAAAAAATTTATAATATAAAAAACCAATCATGGTTTTGTATTTGTCTTACTGGGTGATAATTTAAGTTCCTCTGCTCATCAAGTTACATAAGAGAAATATAGTATGGAGGTTAACAATGTTGGAGGCAACAAAAGTTCCATATATTTAATGGTACCTTTTCGAAAATTGTGTATTGTCACAGTTTCAATACCATTTGCTACTTTGTTATTTTGTTTTGTAACGGCTTATATATATCAACAAGATGATATCCATGAAACACACTGTCGGGTAAGAAATACTTTTGTATATAGAAATTCTCCAATAAAAATAAATCAAATTATTTTTTGAATAATTAATATTAATTAAAAATTCAATAAGGTATTATTTGTTCAATATCATACATATTATATGTTAAAGTTAGTGCAAATATTTCCAGAATTTTACAAATTTAAACAAATACTTAAAACTTTTATATTATTATTTTGACTTTGAATTTATGTCTTAAATAAAAGTTATTCATATCTGAATTATATTTAATTTTTAATTTATTTTTTTCTTTCATCTAAAATACTTTTACAGGTTTATAATGTGCTTCCATCAATATCTGCTATTACTGGAGTATCGCCTCAAAGATACTTGTGGCGAGTGAGCATTGCTCTACATATTGGACCACGTCTTCTCATAGCCAGCGTTTATTATTCATTTTATCATAAAATTCTAAAAACCATTGAAGGTGTGCCTAAAAGAATGCAAGGATTTAGGCTTTTGAATCTTTGCTATTGGTTGAATATTTCAGAGGTCGCTGCTCTGTGTGGTGTCACCTATATTTCTAATAAAGAAAATTATGGCAAGTTATACTATATAATAATTACAATTAATAGATATTACAAATAATAATGTAATATACATTATTTAATAGTATTGCATAAAAGTATTTTTTACTTTTTTCTATTTCAATCTTTATAGAAATTATGTAATGCATAATAGAATATAAATAATGTAAATTGAACATTTTCATTATTTATGTAATATAAAAATTGTATATATTAAAATAATCATTATAAATAACTTAAAGTACTTTTTAAAAATGCAAAAGTATATTAGATAATTGTTTATAAGTAAAAAGTTAATATCTATTTTTATATTTTACTATTTTAAATCAAGGAAGCAAATTAATTATATTTAAAAATTTTCATTTTATTAAAATTATATTTCTTTTCAGCTGTTCACGAAAAAACTTTTATAGTGTTCATGATAAGTTCTCTTACACATATGCTAGTAGCTGTAAGATTAGGTCGCTTAGTTACCCCAAATGCACAAAGTCTGCAGTACAAACAAGTACTTTTCACAACGAGTTTAATCAGCACTATCGGCCTTATAATTTTCTTCTTGAAGCATCGATTATTGTGTCATGATCTGGGTATGAAAAAATTCAAAACTATTAATCCTATTTTTAATACATTTTTAAATTAATATATACTCAAATATTTATTTTATTGATAATATATAATAAAAAAATTTTACTAGTAAATTTACAATCAAATCTTGAAATAAAATTTGTAAAAGAAATTTATAAAAGAATAATATTTACTTTAATATTATATGATTTATAATTTATATTAGGTTTGGTTAAAAAATGAAAGGACAAATGATTATATACATTTATTATTTAATAAATTAATGTTTTTCAATTAAATCTTAAAATTTAGTTTCTCCTAATTTTTGAATAATTTTCAATATTAATAAATATTTAAATTTTCTTAGCATTTAGTTGGTTTTCACTGTGTGAATACGTGATAGCTTCAGCAAATATGGCATTTCATGCTACTGTCATATTAGATTTTCCTGTGGATCAACTGGTTGTAGGAAATGGTTTAAATACTATTAAAATGGATTAATATTAGCAAGAAATTTTACATTCACCATCTTAAGAAGTTTCTCACCATATCTGTGTGTCTGCTACATATTTTTTTTCAAATAATATTGAATTTGAGATTATATACATTTATAAACTAAATATATGAATTTTACATCATCAAAATTAATGAAAATGACGTACATTATAGCAACAAACATAGATTCGTGATGATAATTTATGATATTCATTGATAACATACAGTGGTATGATAGTCTTTTGCTATCATTACAAATAGAAAAAAAAAATTGTAGTAATTAATTATTAGAAACATAAGAAAATATGTATTGTAACTCTAGATTTTAAATGCTTACATTATTTTAATAGTAGCATTTTCGTGTGAGATCTATAGTGCAATTTGAAGTCTGAGGTCAAATTTAAAGAAAGTAAGCAAAAATTGAAACATAAGAAATCTAGTCGATACAATATCTAGTCACTGGAACATTTATCGGCTTTTATTAATTCGTTTAAATTTATTTAATGAAAGATGAATTTAAAGCTTTGACTAAATGATCTCAAAAAATTTAAATGCTTTGATAAATGATTTGATTGAACAATCGTGGTTTTAAACGGTTGTATATCACATCACCAAAGTTGTTAATTAAAGTTAAAAAATAATAGTAAAAAGAAAAGAAACTGAAATAGAGCACACATATACGTGTATATATATATATATATATATATACGATTAAATAAATAAAAGTTATAGAGCACTTAAAATATCAAAAGACTGTTGGTCTTGACTTAGTACTCAAAAAAAATTTTTATACAAAATTATTATTTGATATTGTCTATAATTTGTTTTGATTTAATTTTAAAATCAAATTCAGTAATTAATAATTAATAAGTAAATACAGTAGGAGAAAATTTGTGATTTATAAAATGATGTTGTAACATTGTGTTAAACTCTTAAAACAACATCAAAATCAACTAATATATTCAAAAAATGTAATATTTCAAACAGATTTTTAAAACTTTTTATTACTTGATGTTATTTTTGTGGAGTTGAGTTTGACTAAACAATATAATGTGTGTACCAAAAGATGATTATATATTTTGATAAACAGAAATCTTTTTTTAATATTTTTTTTTCAAAATTATTGTAAATATCTGATGGGAACTAATACTTGAAATGATAGTAAGTTAAAACAAGTTGTTTACAAAACTGTTGCACAATTTTGAAAAAATGATTGAAAATAATATTTACATTGTGTATATGATTATTTATATAATATTTTTTATATCATTAAATTAATATATCAGTAAAATTTCATAAAGATAAATTTAATGTAATAAAAATTTTAACATACCTGATTGTTAATATAAAAATTTTTAAATAAAAATTTTTTAATGTATACACTTAAACATATTGTAAATGCAGCTAAAAACATTATTACAAAAATTAATTGTAAATGTTGTGTGCATTATATATATTGTATTTATAATACAAAAATTATCGACAATTGTCGAATATACTAGTCCATCAGATATTAACCAAGTGCCAAGTGATGCACTAAAGATAATTTAAACGCATAAAATATTTTCCGTTATATTTGTGATATACACTTATAATATGAAAAATATAATTACATCTTCATTAATCATAATATTAAATAATTAAGAAATACAGTTTTTAACTTGAAGATTTGCTATTAAATTCGAACTTAATAGTAAATAATCTAGTTTTAATTGTAATTCTTAATTTTTTTTTAAGCATTGTATTATATATGTTTGCATAAAATGTTATATTGATATTTTATAAGAGTGAAGAATATTTCAAGTTTAAATGTTTTTGCTTTAAAAATGCTGGGTGATTTTAAATAGCATTATTAAAACATGTGCCAGTTTCATTATTTTGATATTAAGCTTCCATTTTATAATTAAATTATCATAATTTGTACTGCTTTTTTAATATTATTTCTAGCAATGAATATTTTTATAACTTTTTTGAATGTAAAAATTTTAAAAGATTAATGAAAAGTGTAAATTGTAATATTTTCAATGAAGTTATTATATTTTTTAAATCAATATTGGATTGATCAACAAACTGAATAACTATGATTCTTCTGGAATTAAATATTTTTCATTTGAAATCAGAAATAGATTGAGAAGTATAAATGTCATTCCACACCTTTATATAAGAACATTGTAACAATTTCTTTGTATGCTTCTTCTCTATATTTTGCGTAAAGATAAATTTGTTTATGTGGTCAATGAACTAATGTATTTAACAATACGTACTATTTTATTTATTCATTCACTAAGTTTTGTATATAATGTACGTTATTGGTACATTATATATAAAATATAAGAATGTACAAATTAATAAAAGAATGTATATACCTTTATTTTTTTTTTTTTTTTAATTATATTCTACAGTACAAAAGTATTAATAGAACTTCAAGATGAAATAAAATTGTGCTATTGTTAAAAAATGTTATATTTTATAAAAAATTAATCTTTTATGTTATTGGAATATTATTTAATTTCAATTTATATGAATATTGTATTAAAATAATTTTATATTATATTTTAATAGTGTATTAAATTATTTAAAATAAAATAGTTTCTTTTTACTTTTTAATTATCCTGTATACAACAAAAAAATTATTAAGTACAAAAATCTATATTGTAAATAATTAAAAAACAATTTAGATCAACATTTCTCATACAAGAATTATTGAATTGCTAATGACATTTGTTTTTAATTGTTGTTATTTAACATTTTATTTATTATATTATATTTTTATTCTAGCAATTCTGTATATTTGCTATTATCAAGATTTTATAAAAAATCAAATTAAAAAAATTAAAATAAGATAGTTTATAAATAAAGATTAGTATTGAAAATTATTTTTATTATTATTAATAACTACATTTGGAAATTTTTAAACAAGCATATAAAGAACTTCAGATTTTTTTTCTTTTAGTTTGATACTGCTATATTTCTGTTATATTAATACGAGCTTTAAATTTTAAGCTTCAGAGCCAATAATCAAATGAATAAACTCAGGAAAACTCAAATTAAATATAACAGATAAAAATTTATATAAAAAATTATTATGCAGCGTTTATAATTCTCTTAAACGATATTATTTTTATGAAGTTTTGATTGCATCAGATATTGCTTCTATTAAACACATTTAATCATTAAAAATAATAAAGGTAGCGAAAAGTTAATGTTTATTATATTAAAAAATGAATATATTTTGCATACAATATAAAAGAATTATATACACATTTAAAAATATGATACAGTAAATTTTTTTTTTAAGAAAACTG
Source organism: Eupristina koningsbergeri (assembly GCA_018907245.1). NCBI lineage: Eukaryota > Metazoa > Arthropoda > Insecta > Hymenoptera > Agaonidae > Eupristina > Eupristina koningsbergeri. Next base: position 250,407 of record JACCHV010002782.1, on the reverse strand, counting down.
CAAATATATTAACTATTTAATAATTATAGTATAGGAAAGTTGTTACAACACTATCATTACAGTTTTTTAATTTAAATTAAGAAAATTGAAGAAAAATTTGTTTAATATATTTATTAATATTTCGAAAGGTATGAAATTTAATTTCTTTGTCCATTTATATAATCTATGCTTGTTAATTTACAATAAAATGTATATGCTATATTTTTTATTAAATTATATTTAATTTTATTTAAATAATTCTTAATATAAAGAACTATTCTATTATTATTGAACAATATTAATAAATATTCATAGAAAAATAATTCAAAAATATCCAATACTAAATTATAAACATAAAAATGAAAAATGTTGAGACATAAATATTATACAAAAAGGTTTTTATTATTTTAACAAAAAATATTAATTGTTATTAAAACTATATTCACTGAAAATAATAAATTATACTGAATTAAAAAAAATTAATACTATTAATAAAATTCCAAAATGTTCTTATGATTATATCATTTCATTTTTAGGGATCAGTTCTATTAATAAAATATATTTGTAAAAATTAATATTTTTAAATTATTTTTTTCTCTTTTATTAAGTTTAAAAAGTAGCAGTTAAATTTAGAATTAAAACACTTGAGAAGTTTTACATTTTTTTTAAGCAAGCTCTTTAATAAATTAATTTTTTTTAAGCAAGCTCTTTAATAAATTAATTTTTTTAAATATTAAGATCTAAAGTTAATATTTTATTATAAAAAGAAAAATTTTACAGACAAAATTAAATTTAAAGTATTGAATAAAGAGTAAACTAAAATTAAAAATAGAATTTAGTAAATTTATATACAAAAAATTAAACGAAATAAGTGTACAAAAATATCACAAACAAGACTAGCATTTAAGGTCTTAAATAAAAAACCTTATTAATACAAAAATTAGAAGTTAATATTAAATTTTAATTATAAATTATAAATCAAAGTATGTGCCCGTGTATATAATAATATGTATAATACAGGTAAGCGCTTTAATTAGACATTATTAATTAAAACATCGGTTGCAAGAAATTGTAACTTATTTAATTCAGTTTTAGTTATGAATAATCATTTCTGCTTTTATAAATTCATTGACATTTAATAGTAGTACCTGTACTCACACACATTTATAAGATGTGCGGTTTTTCTCGGGAAGAGTACGTTTAAATAACTGGTACATGACATTTTCCAAGCGAATGAATGGCTGTCGGTTGCTGTACGTCGGTTAAATGAGATTTCTTCATGTAAACTCCTTTTTAAAAAAGAAAAAATGGCATTCGAAGTTAGTTGGTTCCCACAGTACTTTGTATAATATTTTCTTGCTAAAAGGAATTTATAATAATTTTCGTTTCGCCTTCCATCCAAAGTAAATGTTGAATACGTCATTCGTCATCTAAATTTATTTAGATAAAATAGATATTTGTTGTATGATCTTACTTTGATATTCCACTGATTTATTTTAAGTATATTTCTTTTTAAATTTAATAACGATTAAATAAGCTCAAAAAAAAAATTCAATGTAACCATTTTCCATTTCATAACATACAAAATTTCTTCTGTAGACATTTGTTTTATTTTTTATTTTCTTTAAATAATTCAACTGTGAAGTTTTTTTTTACTTACAGTACATTGAACCTTATACATACATATACAATATACATTTTAATATTAAATTACTTTTCAAATTGGTTCGATGATTTTCCTAGTTTGGTTTTTTTTATATGTAAAAATAGTTATCGCTGAGAGACATACCATACAAGTAAAATTCTATTTAACCCATACATATTTATTAATCATTCTAAGCAATTCGATGGAATAAGTCATCGGAGGCTCAAATTGCAATGTTTTATTTTTATACAATATTGATAGTTTCTATAAAATAAAGAATCAAACGGTTCTCGTTCATTTGTTAAGCAATCATCTTTTACGTTGTTAATAATAAATCAACTTTAACGCGTATTGGTCCTGTCAAGATTATTGCCTACACGAGTTTTTAAACCGATGCTTTTTTCACAGAGAAGACGTGAAAACCGAGTGAAAGTTTAAAATTTCGATGCGTCGATCGTACACAAGTAAAAGAGAAAAAGAGTTGGCTGTTTGAAGTTTGAGTGACCCTAAGCTAATTGAATTCGTGCGTTACGACTCCAGGCGATAACCCCCGGAGATCTATCAAAAAAGGTAATCGGAGAAAAGAAGCGACAGACATTTTCCTTTAAGTCTCTCTGGCTTTGTTCTCCAACTTTTTTGTGCGCTGTTTTTAGGTAATTTGCCGTTTTCGTACTTTTCCTCTTTTACTTTTCTCTTTTGTTCCCTGAGAGTCTCCTAGCTTGCACATTTGTTTGTGTAGAACTTGATTCGATACGACACCCCATCCACTAGATTTTCTTTTGAAAACTTCACAAATACTCGATCTTAACGTAGTTGCACCCTCAACGCCTTTACGAGCAGAAAATTTTTATTGTGTCTGTGCCTTTTAAGTGGCATATTCTTAAATTCATCTATAAACTGCATAGTTTTGTGTAAATCGATCGAATCTATGTTATTTCGGAGTATTTAAGAAATTATAAAAATAATCAAAAAGGTGTACAAAATTTTATTTATTTATCAAATTTGAATATAACAAATCATTTTTTGATTTCGAACAACTGCAAGTACAATTCCATGTTATTTTACTTTAAAAAACTAAACAATATACATATTTCTTATTTATACAAAAATAATAATATAATGAATTATAAAATAAAAAATATATACCGAAAGCTAGCAAAATACATTTACAGTCTAAATTATTTAAAATATATCTTCGGATTTGTTTATAATGTAATTTAAATTATATTGCATTTTTTGAAATTGGTTATCTTGCCGTGTAATTTTTTTTAATTTTTTAATAAGTAGTGTACTGACCAACTAATAATGAATTTGTAAATTATACAGTTCATGATATAATACATTTATATATAATAGTATTTTAGGCTTTTACAACATTTATTGAATTCTAGGTAGTATGTAACTTTAAAAAAAAAAATTTTAAATTATTAAAACATAGCAAGAAAAAATGGATACTACATCATACGATAATCAAAAATATTTTCATAAATCTAAGGAAATATTGTATGAACATGATCTTATTTTTGGATAAAGTTACTTTTCAGCGATGAAAGTATTTTTAATTTTATTTATTTTTATTATTTGACACATAATCATGAATGTAACGCATAGTTATAATATGAACGTATTAAATAAGATGTACTTATATGTTTATGAATTTATTCAACTAAACGTCGTTTCCATGTATTATAGTTTAAAAAAATGAAATGAAAATTCTTCTTGGTATAAATTTATAAATAAGTTGCCTAAGTATTCCACAAATACTTAAGGACTAATAGTATTCTGACAAAATAATAAACAAAAATTGCATTTATGTTACATTACTTCTACAAGTAAAATTAAATGTCATGAGTTCTTTTTTTTTTTTCTTCTTTTTTTATATATATAAATAAATAAAGCAAAATGTCAAAGTGTTTATGAATTGGATACTTTAAATCATTGGGCTTTAAATCAAGTAAATTTTTGTTTCACGGACTTCTTGGATATCTGCTTTCTTTTGCCGCCGGGAATCCAGGATGAATTGTCAAAAAATTCACCTCTAATAGAACTACCTTGAGGCCATGTTTTTCTTTGGCAATCGGAACACTGCCAGAGAAAATCGGGATTGTGAATGTCTAGATCAATTACTTGGGGCTGATGACAGAGAGGATGATAAAGCTCTTTGCACTCTTGACATTGAAGGAGTATCAGTGGACCGAATTCCGAGACATTGCATACCTTTTGAAAAAGAAAAATGGTAAATGTTACATGTGTATTTGATCGAGTGGGATCAAAAAGAAAAAAAGCGCAAAACGAAATGTCGTGGTCGGGTGAGGCAGAGGTAATGTGCATTAAGTTAACAATCACGAATTATCTTTGAAAATTTATGTAATTACGCGCGATAAATTCTCGCGCTCAACCAAAGTGCTCATCCAACAAAGTAGGTTTATTTGGGCGATAAATTGATAAATTTCTCGCGAGACAAAAAGTATATAAATTTGAATAAGTTATGATATTGTTTAAACAATGAATGGATGTTGGGGCACGGTTTGAAATTTTAACGCGCGAATTAAGGGAGAAACGGATATTACAAGTACATAAAACATTTACTGAATACTATGCAAACTATTGTTTCATCATATTGTATCTGCAGTTGACACAACTTTACCAACGGGAGTTTCTCGGTACATAGCAGTGCAACAAAGCCACAGTGACACCGAGTTATGCACAAAATAGTTTGCCTTTGTTGTTTACGGTCACTTAAAGCAATGTGAAACTTTATTTTTGCACACTCGCTTTAATGTGTATTTATAACTGTTATAAATAATCTTCTTTTACAACGTAAAAGTTGTGAAACTGTTCTCAAAGTTTTCGCGGAACAACAACTTATTATTGCTGTTATCGTTATCGTTATCATTATCATTATCATTATCACTATCGCTATTATTACCATTATCATTACTATTACCATCATTATTAACATTACGATCGGCATTGTTATTATTATTGTTGTTGCTGTTGTTGTTTTCGTTGTTCTTGTTGTCGATGTCGTTGTTCGTATTGCTATTATTATTATTATTATTATTATTATTATTATTATTATTATTAATAGTCTTTAGAAGAATAACTGTAAGAATAACGATTAATTTTGCGTACACACGTTATTTTCACACTTTCGGTTAACCGCAGCTGTTGTCTAGGTACAACATAATTTCCTTTTTAAAATTGCAATATTCTATAAATTAACAATGTTAAGCTTTTATCCTGTTTTAAGATAAAAAATATATTACTATTCTAGCAATCAATTTTTAAAAAACAAAACTAATTTAATGCGGTGAAACCAACGATATCAAATTTATAATTATTTTCAATTTTAAATTAAGCAGCTACATCACAGTGTGCTTATATGTAACCTAGACGAAAATGAAATATTTTACACCTTTTTTGAATAATTTTATTTTTATACGAATATTAAAAAATTTATATGGAAATATAAAATTATAAAACTTGACCTATAATTAATTGTCTTATGTGTAGAAAAATCATGCTTTATTAAATTGTGATTTAAACAATGTTTCAAAATTAATTTATTAAAAATGTTGGTCTACTGAAAATTTACTTCTACACTCTGTTAATTAGTGTCTATATTCATAAACGCGTTATATTATAAAGGAAAATTAAATTAATTCTATTTAAGACTATCATGATTAACTGTAAGCTTGGTAAATCTACAATGATGGCATGTAATGGACACAAGGAGTCTAAAATTCAATTGAAATATCCATATAATTTTTAAATTCAAATAATTCTTTTTACTCATAATGATTTTATTTTATTAAATATTTATTATCACGTAGATTTAGCTCGAAACATTAAAACTAAAAATTTTTAATCAAATCTCTTTAATTTGAAACGAACTCGACAATTTCACTTAAATCTCGATATTTTAATTAAATTCATTCGACATTTCAAATTGCACCCTTTAATTTCTTAGTGTATAAATAATTAATTTTTATTATGCATGAGATGAGTCAGTTTTTGATTTGTAAATTATAAATTTGTGTCACCTAACCGAGAAAATGTCGTTCGAGACTAGTCAAGTGCCATCAACTCGCACCTTTTACCCGTTGGTCAAATGCAATTACAATAATTATATTTTAAATATGTGACGCAAAAACCTTGCAGAGAGCTTCATCGCTGGGACCCTCGTCGGGAATCGAAATCCGGGGAACTTCATCCTTGTCCACGTCGTTGTTCGGGGGACAGTCGGTGAAAAGGTCGAGCACAGTTGACCGAGTTTGCCGAGAATCCCCCGACCCGCTGACCTCCTCGGTTCTGTTCGCCTTTGCCAACCTGATGAGGCTCGTCCTCTCGGATCCGTACCGCCTGGCGATTGTCGCGACTAGGAGGCACCGAAGTTCCTCCGCACTCCCAGCATCCGAGGAGTGCAGAAGTCGGAGGGCCTTGGTGAACTCCTCGGAGAGGGTCGGAGGCCCGGATTCGCACTCGGAAAACATGGAACTGGGATCGTGATTGCAAACGATCATGACTTTGTACCTTTCATTCTTAGACTGTGTACACGCTAATGTCTAATTCGCATTCCCATGTTTCTCGATATATCATTAATTGCTCGGGTATTGCGTTGACTCGTTGGATTACTCTAACTCGGTTTCCGTGACTAAACTACTCGAATCCATCACAATCAAATACAACAAAATGTAAATATCAATAGAGGTACGGAGCTTTTGGCAAATTATCCACTACGATGAGTACAGCTTATCGGATTCTTGGCCAGAAACTCAAGGACAAATTATTGTAATCGACAGAAATATTCAACATAAATTATTATTCGATGTAATCATTGCGATGTTGTTGAAGTTGGAAAATCGATAATAAATGTTAATTGCTATACTCCATTTTTTTTTTAATTTTCAGTTCAAATATTTATGTTAAAAATTCACCGACGCTTCAATGATTGTTCGTTTATTTAAACGTAATATTTTCTTGATTGTTGTATTTTCTTTTACAATATTAAAAATAATGACGTAAAAACAAGAATAAGAATCTATTTCTACAGTTGTAATATTGAATTATTTTAGTAAAATTTAGCCCAAATTTTTTATTTTAAGGAAGTAACAATATTCTAATATAAAACACAATCAATAAAGCAGAATTGGCCAATGTGTGATAATGTATATTTCGTATAGTTTTAGCTTCAATATTTATAGATATTTTATGAAATTAAAATTTTTTAACGAGCAAGCTTTAATAAACATTATGTAAATTATACACGTTACAACCCATTGAAAATCCATACAAATATATGATGTACATGATTGTTCAGAATATAATTTTTACTTAAATTATTGAAATTAAATTACACAATAGTATTAATAAATAATTAAATAATGATTTCAATAGAAATATTATTATTTGTAGACATATGTAAATAGATACTTGATTGACTATTGTAAATCTTTACCACACTCTACTATGAATAAATATTTGTCCTGAATGATTTCATGTTTACATTTCAAGGGAAAAATATTAAAAAATTTTTGTAAAATAGTATATTTGAAGTACATGTTTCATTTGTCACACTTTAAAACTTTTTTTTCAAATAAATGATAACTTTAGCATGTAAAATAAATACTAATACATTAATCAAAAAGAATAAAAAAAAAAGTTGAATATTTTAATCCATTCATTTTTTGTATTAAATTCAACATTTTAATATTACTCTTTTATTTACCAATATTATTTTAAAGAGTTATAAAAGATTAAAGTTTTTTTATAAAATTTTTTATGCGAATGAAAAAAAAATATAGTTAATTTTTTAAAAATATTTTTACAGGTATAGTGTATTAAGTAATGAAGTATAAGTAGAATATAATACAGTATTAAGTGAACAGAGACATTTTAATTCATCAAATATGTAATTTATTTAATTATTCACCAACAAAAATCATCTTTTTGTTTATTATGCATAATTAATGATTTATTATTCTAGAGAATATCTGTTTTGAGGTTAAATGAAATAATTTATAATTTAGTAATAACAAATGAAATTTCACAAGCATTTCACATTTACTTTAACAAAGAACGAGAAGAATATAATTTAAACTTATAAATGAAAAACAAATTAAAGAAACAAATAATTTGATTGTTTTTATTTGTAATTTATTTTTAGAAATTGAAAACAATTTATTTCTTTATATTTTTATTTAAATTTAAATGAGATTTAAACAAAATTTTTAAAGTTCTATTATTATTAATAATGTAAAAGTAACAAAAGAATACCTCTTTATGATTAAGTACAATTATGATTTAAGTAATTTTAAATAAAATAACTTGAGAGGTTTGCATTGTACGTATACTTAACGTATATTTTTATTAATTATACTTGTGGATGAATGTTTTAAAAAGAGAACGTATAAAAATATTTTAAAATGCATTGGCAATTTAATTGATATTGTACAACATAAATTAATTACAGTAGGAAGAAATTTAATTTAATATGAACTGTAATTTAAAATGCAGTAAATTAATGAAGGAATAGTTATGAACATTAAATTCATAACCTTGTTGATTATACAAAAAATGATTATGCTTGTCAATCGATGCAAATGACTAATAAAATTAAAATTAAAACGAACGAGAGATGTCGAGGATATTTATCATGAAATAATTAGGATGAAATTAGGTGAAAAAATGTAGATATAGATAACGGTGTATTGCTAACTTTATAATAAATCTTTCCCTATTTTCAGTGTTCGACTCTAGCTGTCCCTCTGCCTCTCATCTCCCTCTCCCCCCTCTCTCTCTCTCTCTCTCTCTCTTTCTCTTCCTGCCGAGTGAAGCTAATCAAATTCAAGAAAGGACATTAATGTCAGACTGATTAGTCATTAGAAATCGCTGATGCTTCGATAAGTACGAACCTAGGTACCGTCGGTTGTCAACGTTGTGCTTTATTCCAAGCTCGTAAATCAATGGATGCGATATCATACACACAGAGTTCCTTGAGTTCCACTGAGGTAACGATCTGGTGATCTGCTTCTCTGATGAATAAATCACATCTCGAGAAATCCTCTGATGTACGTACGGTTCCTTTGCAAAATATCGAACTCCCCCTTCCCCTCGGCCGGGATTTTGTTGCTCACTCTATCGCGCTCTCTCATCAGCTTCAACAGTCTGAATTCGGCTGATTCAGGAAGTGACAGCACAAACTTGCAGGCGACCTCGATTAGCATCCATTTTTCCAGCCATTGCCATCTGATGTTTCCCGTTTTACGCTCGGTGGCTTTGAAATTTCACTTAATAATGGTGCGATAAACTACTGCAGAGCTTCATTGCTAAAAGATAAAAACTGAAAAGCAAATTGATAGGACGCAGTCAATCGAAAATGAGCTTGCAATATTATGTCGTCATTGGTTTACTTCATTTCATCAATATTTTTAAGATGATGATAAAATTCACCCAGTTAATAAAATTACCATCAATTCTGGGCTCTGTAATAAATTTATTTCATAGTTTTTTAAAAAATTTTTTTTTAGTTTCGATTCTTTCAATGATAACTTATGGTTGACATTGCTTTAATAAGTCATCGGTGTTGAATGGGTAGAAACACGATGATGTAAGTATAAATTAAAAAGAAATAAATAAACAATAAATTTTAAATCAGGATTGAAAGAGTTATATAAGATTTCTAACTTGTATTATACCTACAAAAAGTAAAAGTTTGTGTGACGAAAAATATAAATCAGTTGTAGTTTGATCTCAATTTGAGTCACGATCTTTTGTACCAAGTTTCGCTTAATTTTATCGTTGCTCATCTCGTTCAATGAGTCCCTCTCGCTCAAAAAATTTAATTATTGTTTAAATATTTTACAACAAAAAATGCAGAAGTAAAAATAAGGTTTTTTGAAATTGTATTTTTCACGAGCTAAACAAATCATTTTAAGGAAAAAGATACCGCGAAAAACTTTTTCTACTATTATTAAGTTGTTGGAGAATGAATTATCGAATGATAAATTTTTCAACCACTGTCCGGTACGCATTGGACGTCAAATGTGAATGAATCAATAGCTCTTTATATAGAGGAGAATAATTTTATTGGAGTCAATTAGCTGTGCAGGAGAATCGAATTGAATATGCAATTTTGGAGGAAGGATACCAAGGGAGTTTGTGGAATAATAAAGCGCTAGTCGCATGTGGCCACAAATGTCAAGACTAGAAAAGCTATTGGGGTCACGAGTCTAGCGAATCTCTTAAAGTCGACGTCGTGCACGTCACCGCTGGAGCAACGAAATCGATGAGTTATCCAGTTCAACCAGAAATAGGGTCGGAGAATGCAAGAACCACCACGTGTCACTCCGACTCCGACTCCGACTCCGGGTCCGGGAAGCCGCAGTCACATGCGCACCTGGTACATCTGCATACGTGTGCGCGAAAATGGACCAATTGCGGATGATCTTTCGGTATGCCACTCGAATCCCACCCCCTGGCCCATCCATCTCCCCCTCCCCCGCTGCCACCGCCTACGAACCCGGTCGCCAGCCACCCCGCAACCCGAGTACCTAAACGAGTGAGATTTGAGACTCCGCGCGCACTTTGAACGGGTGTGCGGTGCGCAAATGTCAACGGCTGGTATGCGTCCGCCGAGATATGCAGCATCCGAAGCAATGCAGCATCCTTCGAGATCAAGCGACAAGAGAAACAGACGTTTCTATATGCTCGTGGATTACATTTGTCGGCAGGCACGCGGTCGGCCTTAAGGATGTGTGTGCTCGGATCAAACGGAGATGTAACTCTGATACGGAGTCGCTCTCTCTAATGCCTCGTTCTCCTTTTTCAGCATTTCTGACAACTTTTCACTGACAGCCTCGCTGATTAATCAACTATGGCGTAAGCTCATCTGTAATTAATGGTCGGCCGTCTTGCACCGGAGCTGCATTTTTTATTTTTAAGAGATTTTTGTCGAGGCAGAGCTTTATTAATTTAGTTTAGTTAGTGGAAAATATCTCTGACACACTTATCCTTGTTGTAATATATGCCTCGCGCGATAATCTATTTAAAGACAAATCATCCATCCAGCAGAGTATATTTTTAATCGAAAATTGAATCAGTCGTACAATAATTACAAATCACATTGGAATATATTGAGAATCGAGTCAATTGTATTTATTCTACTTGTTCCGACAACTACTATAGAGCTTCAGACTGAAAGCATACATTTTTTAACTTTTTAACTTGAAATTTTTTTGAACCGAAACACCATTTTAGCGTTACATTTTTAATTATCAATACTTTAATATTGTACCGACAAAAATTATTTTTTAGCTGTACAAGGCCATTTTTAGTCGTATAAGCAATTTTTTAAATAATGCCTTTAAAGTGTTCTTCTTTAAGTTTTTTTCACACATTTTATAAAAGGGTTTTGAGTTGCCCTTATAACATATTTTAATATCTAAATAAAAACTTTATCGATATATAAATGAAACTTTCGTAGCAAAGTATTGAGCGTCAGCTTTGCGAAATTACATAAAAATTTTATTCGAAAATAAACAGAAAAGTGCTGCGAGAGTAGTGTATTTTATATAAAAAGCAATCCATTGGAAATTACATTGCCATAAAATAAGCAATTTATTTAAATATTTGCTTACACCGACAAAAATTTCAGTACAAGATATAAATTAAGATATCAAAAGAATGCAAGTATTGCAAAACTTGAAATATGTAGAGAAAGGCAATAAAAATATAATTAAATATAATAAAGAAAAATGTTGAAGAAGAAAATGAAGATAAAGTTTGTCGAACGGAAAGTAGAGAAGAGTAGAGAGAGGCGGAAGTATCCGAGTGTATTTTAGCGGGAGGAGAGTGTGCGTCTCTGCTGACACACACCTTAATACTTTAAATATGTAATAATATCTTGCCGAAGGGTTGTACAAGGCGGTACTAGTCGGGTCACCCCCTTCCTCCCCCATCGAACAGGGTTGAGGGGTACCATCTCTGCGAAATTCCCGTCGTACCGGGCAGAAAGAATCCAATGAAAATGTGTCGCCCCGCGATCCTTCTTAAGATATTCCAGGTGAGGAAAATCTTCTGCCCTCACCTCCGACATTCCCGTGCTTTCTTTGTTCTTTTGTACAGGATACACTTTTATGTATCGTGCAGAGACTCTTCGGCTCTTTTTATCACTTACTTCCTTCTTTCGTGCGCCGGCCTGTCTGTGCCCGAGAATTTTCAAATGTTCCATCCGTAGTGCGATATTTTAATACCGGTGAGTGAATCTTGGTAGCTTTCAAGAGCTTCTGGAATCTCGGGGGTGTGCAACATTCTTGTCGCTTAGGGGGGTGCTTTTCCGAGGGGTTGAGCTACTTTTCTTTTCTGAGCCGTTCTATCGTTCTCCGATCGGGGGACTCGGACGTACTCTTGTTAGTTCACTCTTTTTCTCACCTCGTAATTTTCACTCCTATTTACCACCCCTCGCTTTTATTTTCATTCAGCAACCTCTCCTCTCTATATAATATTATGAGGATGAATTTTCATTTTTTTTCGCTTAACCATGGAATACAAATATCTTTTATAGTTATTTAAATCTTTATTCTTATGTATTTATTTATCATTCTTATATTTTTACATTGTTAAGGATATCTACTGTACAAGAATAGCTTCTTATTATTTAAATACAATAAATACAATTGAACGTGTGATGCTAATTCGACATATAATCGGTCAGTTGACTTTAGTATATGCATGTACTTTTCTTATTCCTTCTTTCCTTTCTTCTATCTTCCTTTTTTGTTGAGTACATTAAATATATTTTATTCTATTTTTTGTCTCTGACTAAACTGTTTCATTTGATTTAATGATAAGTAGTACTGCATGAATAGGAAGATTCAAATCTGTCGATTTTAAAAAAGTGCTGTGCCATGGAAGAGGTAAAAGATATGGATCGGAAATTATCGTGATAAACTTGAATATAATAAATAATATAATTGATCAAACAATGAAAAATAAATAAAATTTTACAGTGCGGGGATTGTGTCGATTTCAGCGTCGGCAAATAAAAGTATAAATGCAAAAACTAATTGGACTTGTATTATAAGTAATTTTCCTTTCGCAAAACCAGCGAAGGGTTTTTATATCAAGAAATAAATTGCAATGCTAGTACCCAATAAAAGAAAATTTAGAATAGTAATAAAAGGAAGATCGCTCAATGTCGCTTTATACGAGAATTCTTAGGCAGGGGTTATGAAAAAATTGGGGGGAGGGGGGGTGAAACTTATGAATAACGTTCAAAAAAGTTCCTTTTTGGATTTTTAATATTCGTTCGAGATTGTCCTTGGTCGGTTGTCTATTTTTATTTTGTTAAATTCCCGATTAATTGCATAATAAAATTTAGCATTAATTTAATCATTGTATTTAATAAATAAAGGATTTCAAGATTATTTAAATTATTTGTTTTTTTCTTTTGACCATTTCTTTCTGTCTACCTGTGTGAAATCCAAAACTGTATAGTATTCGATTATAATAAATCTGTGACGAAAGTGGATATTGTAACACTTGTGAATAATTATTAATAAAATTTGTTTTATATTTAATAATAATAATGCTTATTTCACAATTCATTCGGTGGACTATATCGCTACTTTGAATGTCCAAGAAGCGAGTTGCTAGTTGCACTAGTTAGATAATTAGTGCTACGTCATGGACTTACATTTAGAAACTTAGGTCTTCCAACAATTTAGTAGTAGTTTCATTTTGAATTACTTACCTGTAACTTGTTTTCTCAAACGTATTACCACTTTGTTGCAATTATATTATAAATACTTGATAAAAATAATATATTAAAAAAAACTAAAAACTCAAAGCAATGATACGCTTTTTAATGTTTCAAAAATAAGAACGTACAATTTTTTCCATATCGTATTAATTAGTAATATCATGTATCACAATTTATTATTTTCTCATTTTTATGACCTTTTTTGAAAAACTGAATGAAAACTAGGAGTAAACATTCTAAAATAACCATATTCCTTATAAAATACGAAATGTAAAATTTAAAACTATAAATCAAAATATTATGGAGATATAATTTACTAAAAAAAAATTCATATAATATTTACAGCACAAAATTGATCTCCATCGATCATGTTTCAGAAGGTTGAAATATCTTTTACACAAGTTTTCTTAGTAAAATTATTTTGTATAGAAAATGCTCAATTAAAAAAAAACTCTAAAAAAAGGGAATTTTTTTGAAAATCTTTATTTATAGTAAAATTAATTATTTTTATAAAAAATTTATGTATAAATTTCAAGCTGTAAAAATTATAGTAAATTTTCATGAATTTCATTATACTTATTATTTCTGACACAATGGATGTATTAAATTTTTTTTTAATTTTATTAATTACGAATTATCATAAGACGATTCTATTAATACCATGGTAAATATAACAAAATATAATATGTAAAGAATACAAATTAGACTACTTACTGCAAGGAAAATATAAAAAAAACCTTAAAATCATAATATAATAATTGTGTAGTTTATGCATATAGATGCGAGTGTAAAGTATAAATAATAGCATTTAATTAGAATTAGAAATATTTTTTTACGAGATGATTGAATATGTAATAGACAAATAAACACAAATATCATTGGAAATTAAAATTTTTAATTATGTATTTGTTTGATAGTTTACGCATTCGTATTTTCAAAATAATATTATTTTTATTCACAGTTCTTACTTATTTCAATGAAAAATAAATAATTAATATTGTTGAAATGAATATCTGTTGGTATAATTTAATTTATAACTGAAATGTATATTTATTTAACTGTGTAAATGTGTACATAGATAAGTATACAGATTTCTACTTGCGTATAATTCAACATTACTGATTTAAATATATAATTAAGTATCTACAAATTCATGTAACACAAATAATACTAAATCACACACATTGATATAATACTAATAACGTAAAAGCTCATAATCTGTATAAAAAAATGATTTAAATATTACATATTTGATATATTCAATCATTGAAATAAATTTGTGAAATAAATATTCATTTTTATAAATTCTTGAAGATATTGCATTTCTGTATAAAGACGAAATTCTTTGTAAATTTGATGATTATGACTCATTGATTTTAATTCAAAATCGCTCTTTGTAAATTCAATACTAATATACTTCAGTACCTATGTACTAAAAAATTTAAAACACAACACACGTAATAAGTAAATAAATAGGTATTAATATAATATTTAATGGTAAAAATATAATTGATATTATAATTTATGGAAGTTTTATGCGTACGGAATAGTATATAATGTTTGAATAAACCGAAAGATTATTATAATTAGATCACATGAAAAAAACACGTTCCTATATATATATATATTGTGTTTGAACAATATTTTAAAAATAATATTTTTAAAGCTGAGAATTTGTTTTGTTTACTTTTTTAATCAATAACTGGAATTTTTTGTGATTTCTCTTTTCTTTATTTAAAAAATTGATATTTAAAAAAAGTTCCCAATTTCATTCTAATACTTAAATTTAAAAATTTACCATTTTGATTAATTAGCAAGAGTCATTCTAAAGTACCTTATTATTTTATATTATAAATATTTATTTGTATTAAAATTTATGATATCTTGAATAATTTTGTTTGCTGTGAACGAAATGTTTGTAATTTCCATAACTCTGAATATTTTAATAATAGAAAAAATCAATTCCAAGTGTATATTTAAAAATATTTATAATAGTAAAATGCTGTCTACATACAAAGTCTATTACGATTTTCAAATAGAAAGAAACATGTCAATAGATGTCGAGGATCGTGTGTTACTTGCGTTGCTAAGTTCATAATTCAGTATCTGACAGCATGCATTCCTAATTGAATAAATGTAGATTGGGAAAGAAATGAACTAATTAAGTAGCTTTTATTTATTTAGTCAATTATTGAATGTAGCACAAGGTTAAGCTAATATATTTACTAACAACACTTTGTTTTAATCCTTACTTATTATAAAACTACATGTATATACATTTTTAAAAATTTTATGGGATGGAAATATTTCTCGTTTTAATAATAATAGATTAGAATCGTTATCGACTTCTTGAATTTATTTTATATACTGCAGAGTCATCTTGTACCTATAATACAAATAATTTTTTTATATTTAATTTTACTGTAAATTTTTTACATTTATGTTCTTTATATAATAGGTAATATAGTTATTAGAACTAGTGACTACTTGTTACATTAAATAAGCAGATGAGTTTATAATTCATATCGAATGAATTTACAAGTATTTACTATAGCACCTTTATGTACTTTATTGATTTATAAATTTTCTTTTAAAATGTAAAAAATAGAATGCTTGAATCGAAAAGTAAAAAAAGAAAAACAAGAATTAGCTATATCAACCACGTTGAACTTGTTGTAGCTACAAAGTCATAAAGATTTTCGATATTATTGCTAGTTGTTTTTTTATCAAAATTCTGCATCGCAATATATCCCAATAACGGGGATACATTTCCATCATTACCATGTTTTGATGTTAAAGTTAGTGAATCCTAAATTAACTTATTTTTTTAATGTACCTATATATTTATTATTTAATTTCTACATCTAACTGTATTTTCAGATATTAGAGTCATGTATATTTTCTTTAAATTATGTTTTCGTCATAGCTTGATTGATTTTTACTTTGTCTTTCGTTATTTTAATTGTTAATTGTTAATTTATAATTTAAAATTCGTGAAAAAATTAATGCAGTTGAAATTTGAAATCTTCGAGCTAGAACAGTGGTATGTAATCTGTGATTATTGAAATTTTATTTCAATTTTCAGATTGTGCCAATTACTCCTAATCACAATGTTATTAAATAAATTTTCAAAATATAAGATTACATGTTATTTATCAGATCAAGTACTTTAGTATTTGACAAAATCAATCTCGTTTTGTTGCTTTTTGTTTGTATTGATAAAAGACACAAGTAAAAAAAAATTAATTCTCAATTTTGAATTGGGATCTTCTTTGTAATTTATATTTTACACGTGCTTTTCAAACTTGTTAGATTTACAATTATGAAACATAATTTTTATATGCTTTGGAAAAATTTTACTTAAATCTCAGTATTTTCAGTTACATATACATATGTGTATTATTATATAATATAATAAATTATACATATAAAATAATGCTATTATTTTTTATTATTAAAATTTTTAATATTATTTATTTATAATTCAGAAAAATTTACTTAATATTAACATTTTAATTATTCATTACGTATTATTTGAAGCTTGTATCTAAATTTACTAATTGCGTACATTTAGGTACATAAAGATTATGGATAAATATAAGAAATATATAAACAGAAATGGATAAATATATATATATATGTATATATATAGAGTAAGGAGCTTGGTTAAGAGCATTTAAACCTTGTTCTTTATAAGTATTACATTTCTTGCATGTCGTCGTTGTTAGAAGAAACAGTGTTCGTTTGAGTTTCTTTCTTGTTTAAATTCTCGTCTCCTCTTTACACCACTTGGTTTTAATTGTGCGCATTAAACTAATTCTCATTTACTTTAATGTTGTGCAATTAGTGTTTCATAAAATAATACGTTGATCCAGGAAACAAATGACTTGCGAAAAGAAATCTATAAACAAATTTTGGACTTGGTGCAATCGTATGTATTCATATTAAGATATCTAAAATGTCTAGAAAATTGAATGAAGAAAATATTCTTAGTAATGTATTGCATCAATAAAAATTGGCAGACCAGTCAAAACGATTGAATACAAAATTTATTTTTTTACTGTAATGCTTACTATACTTTAGAATTGAAAAGAATTCTGATTAGAAACAGAGTGAACTAAGAAATACAACAATCAGCTATTCAAATTGATTTGACTTGCGTGTCTCTTTAAGTATATTCATTATCGCGATTTATTCACGTAAGCAATGGCTTTTAATCATAATAATGTTGCAAAAATATCTATATTATATTGTATGTATAACACGAAAGCAGTCAACTTCTTGTAAATTTAATCATTGGATTCGTCTTCTGCAACACCATTTCTCAATAATTTTTTATATTTTAATTTCTCAAGAAAGCATTACAAAAATAAATAATAGTAGGTGCAATGAAATTCATTGGATATTTTATTAATTGATAATTTAATATAGTTGGGAGTTGAAACGATATTTAGCTTATTCAAAGATAATAATTTTAGTATACATAATTTATTATATTAACATATTTTATCGTATTAATTAAACTTGTATATCTTGATTAACAACGAAAAGTATCGCGATGAATCATTAAAAATTATTTGCATGAGCTTTAAGCTTTGAACGGAAACTGAGATACAAGTTACATTCAAAATAAATACACTACACGTAGTTTATTATAAAAAAATTCGTTTTACCTCAAAATACTTCGGCAATAAATAAAAAAGAAATTTGCTTTTGTTATAAATTCAGTTATTGGCTACTGAGTTTGTAAAAGAAAATGAAAAACTATCGAGAAAAAAATCTATGTGCCCTGGTGCACTTTCGATCCTATTTTTAAATCCAAATTTGTGAGCTTTATTTATCAAGAGGTAGCTTGTATTTTCAATTGTTATTCGAGGCGCTACCAATCGGTTTGATGTAAACCGATAAACTTGACTATTCCGCAATGCACTCGAGCGCATTCGAAAATGCAATTAGTCTAACAATTCGATTCCCAAGATACAAAGCTCTTTGCGTTATGAGTAATTGGATTTTCAAGTTCACTTGGATGTCTGGTCAAAGAAAAATGCCTAAAGCTTTCGTTCGATTTTCGGATAAAATACTAATTAAAAAATTATCCCCTTTCCTTTTTCGGCAAAATACCAGATTATGACGTAAATGACTTCACTCGATATGTGGTCTAAAAATATGTAGAGAGAAAATTCGACGTTTATATATCATTTTCCAGGTTATTTTGAAAAGCAAAAACCAATCCATTTTCGACGAAGTAGTTGCTCATCCTGTATTTGAGATGCGTTTTAAAAATAAAAGGGATACGAAAAGAAAACTTTAAATTTTTTATCAATCATTTGATTTGATTAAATGAAACTCACGATGTGATTTTAAAATTCATCTTAGTATATTAGATTACACTTACTTTACTGTTTATTCTAATTTTCGACATACACTTAAATACAATTTTAATGAATTATTACCCAGTGAATTTTCATAAAAACTTTTATCATTTTCATTGTTTGTTATTGTTAACATAACATAAATTGATTTGCAGTAGATATTGTAATTTAAAATTAATATTGATTATTTGAATATGCACATGGTAATCTACACTACAAGCACGCTATGAATTTTCTGCAATTTACATATTCAATAATATTATTTCAACATTTTTACCTTTAATCTAATTATATAAATAATTACAATACTTTTATGAATTTAGAAAAATTTTTTTGAGTGAATAATATTAAAAAAAATATTTTAATACGTACAATTTAATTAATCAATTATTAAAAATTAATTCAATTTACAAAGATAGTATTTCTAAGAGCAGAACTTTAACTTTTATTCTTAGAAATTAAACAACAAAATTATGCTTAAATTCTTTGTTATTTTTCATTGTATTTATTTGATATATAATTTAAAAAAAAAAAATTCTGAAGATGTATTACATTATTCTTTTTCTTACGTGTAGAGTCCATTGTTTTATTGATTATTTTTTTATTGAAAAGCATTGAGTGTTTATGTATAGTTTTGATAAGTAAAATGTCTAAAAAGCAATAGCTTTGTTATAGCTATTACATTATTAAACGCAATATAGATAATCATTGTCAATAAAAAAAAATGTAATAACATTTTACATATCATGTTGGTTCATGAACTTCATATATTCTATACTTGTTTTTAACACATAAATATGTAAAATATTAATCAATTTTTATATTTGTACGGCGTTAAAATTTATATGGGAAGGTATTAAATGATTAGAAACATAAGTTTCTCTAATAATTTATTATTTAATTTTATTTTTTATATACATTTTATCTTATCATATAAATATTTAAAACAGCTCATATTAATAAACGTTGTGTTTAAATCCTAGTTACAATTCATTTTGACTTGTAAAACTTTTGAATATTTAAAAAATTGAAGAAAATTGTGAATTCAAAACTACAATCAATATTATCAATAATTAGTATAAAAAATTACCTTACTTGTGATTTGAGGATATGTGGCATTGAAACAGTTGTAAATCTTAGGTAATAAATAAATGACCAAACAATTAGTTTAATTTTACAAATGCTTTAAATCGAAAAGAATTCCCGGTATAAAGTCAAAGCAACTAAAAAGTTTGAAATTGACCTACATAAATTGGGTAGATGGTTTATTCGAATCACAATTTACCGTATAAAATTCGAAAAATGCGAATACGTAGTTTATTAAAGCAAGGTAAAAACGAGGAAAACCACTGGTATAGTTAGACGTAGCAATTGCGGAAAATGAGAGAAGAAAACGTATCTCGAGTCTCAAATGTAATCTCTCAGCCTGGAATTCAGAGCAAGAAATACTGGTAACAAATAAAAGAAAAATTCAACTAGTCGTCGAATGCACGTATACAACAAATTTACAAACACAGGCATAGGTAGACGTAAATAGTTAAAGCCCTCGGTTGAAGTTCGGCAAAGTCAAGTAAGCCGATTCTCCTCGCGGTTTGTCATCCTGATTACATTTCCCCCGGGTCTTTGAAAAGTGCGGCATGAACTCGTGCACGCGTTGTTTGCACTTTGGAAGATCATCACCAAGATGGAAGAGATGAGAGGAACTGCGAGATGAGAGAATCTCAGAGTCGCAGGAGCCGTTGTTACGTGTGCCATTCAAAGGGCTTTCAGTGCAGCTTACACAAGCCAGGTTACCTCGACGACTCGCTCAAGGGCGAGCTACGATGACAGGTGCCACAAAAGACTCATCCCCTCCCTAACCTCTAACCCTGCCACTTTCTTCCCTTGAACCGAGCGCGTGTTCTTGCTGAGGTCTCGCCAGACTCATTTCACCCTTACTACCCTTACTACCCTTACTACCCTTACTACCGCCCGTACTACCCTACTCTCTCTCTTTCTTCCGAACGCAGACTGGAATCCACCCCAGATATTCATTTTTGCTGCGGTGTTTATAGTAGGGAAATTTGAATTATTTCGCAGCCCTTCAATCCACTGAATCTTAAAAAGTTTATCAAAGAATCCATCACAAACATTGCAACAGCAAATGAATTCCCTTGGAAACATACATCCGAACTTGCGGTGCTTCATTAAATTCATAAAAACACTTAATAAATCATTTTTTTACATTTATTAATAAACTGTATTAATCTTCAAATGGAATTCCATGATTTTAGTACTTTAGTTTTTTAACTTTAATTTAACTTTGACTCTGAATATTTTTTTAAAATATTTTTCCACAAGATTCGAGGTAATACCTTTGCATTTTTAACTTTAGTTGCAAACACTTATTGAATACATATATTCAATTTGATTACTTTTAAAATTAAATATAAGATATGTTATTTTATCATTATTTTTTGTATACAAGATATATAATTCATTGCATTAAGCACTAAACTAATTCTTCACTGTCTGAATTGTTTAATAGTTATCTGGGAAGATTTTTTAAATTTACAATTACATAATATCATTATTAATAATTCTACCATTGTATTTATTATTCATATTTTATTTTGAAGTTTAAGGATATTATAACAATTCATTCAAACATGCTATTTTTAAAAATAATGCCATTATTTTTCTTGTTTACTATTGTTTCAATAACTACCATTACATCACAAACATGTATCGTCTTGCTAGAAGCTATTTTAAAAATTTTAGGTATTGTTTTCATCCCCAATTATTTTAAATCACTTCATATCATAAACTATCAAACTGAATTAAGTTTTATTTGAGATACAATAGAGTAATACTTATTTCAATTAATATCAATTGTATCCATTAAAATATTCAGTAAAATTATTTTTTATTTAAAAATTCTGATAAATTCAAATGTGCAATATTTAGTTAATTGAATAGTTCTATTTTATTCTTGTCATAAAATTAAAATTCAATGTTTTTAGATTATTCAGAACAACTTTTAGACACTTTCAAACTTGACTTAATGGGATATTTACAAAACTTTTCTTTTTTTCTTCAACTGACTATCTAGTTATGAATAATCAATTACTTGTAAACCTGTTGATAATTATTGATAATTTCAAATGCATACACGATTATCTGTAAAGAAAGTTGTAAAATCTAAAGTTCAAAATTAGTAAAGTATAATTTGGTTCACTAATTAAAAATTTAAGAACTTTCCTAGTTTCTCACTTTAGAATAACGAATTTTTTTTTTATTTTTACATACTTGATCATAAGTATTTATTAATTGGTAACATAATGAATATTTTATTTTATGACATAAATACTTTGCATAGATTTTTCTCAAAACTGTATTTTTTAAATGTTTATATCTTAAATCATTTAGAGTTTTCTTAATATTAAAAAAAAAATGAAAATTTGGCATGTGAAAAATGACGTTTTTTATGCGATAATGAAAATTTATTTTTCAAAACAACATTTTCTTTGTACTTTTAAAACGTTTTAAATGATAGTACATAAAATTTAATCTAATTAAAATTGAAATAATTTTTTTTGTTTAACAAACATTCTACTGATTTCTACAGGTGTGAACATTTTATAACTTTTTTTCATTTCTCCGCAACTTAGCACGTAGCTTAACTCTCGATCAAATTTTGAAATGAAATTTTGTATAAAAGTAAATAAAGAGTATTTCAATATGTACTCAAAATTTTAAATCATTTACTTCATAAGTTTTTTTATAAAAGTTCTAAAAAATATCATACGTTTTATACCCGAGAAACTAGGCAAGAGTCTTAAAGTAATCGTAATCTTTGGCTATCGATGAAGTATTACTTCTGCATTCTGTGTTATAAAAAATTTATTGTTACTTAAAATATTACTACTTTAATAAATAAGAATATGTAATACTACTGCATTATCGGAATTATAATATGTTTGATTAGTTATCAAAATTAAATTAAAATGTGGATAAGGTTGTTTGAATTAATTGAATCTTATTCTAAATTAGATTAAAATCTACGTTTAAGTAAAGTTTTTTTATCGCTAATATTATTGTTTCATAGATTCAGAATATCAGTTTTATATTTATATTCAATTTAAATGTATAATATTTACAAGTATTCATATATTAGTATATATGAATACATAAGATTATTTAAAAATTTCATTAAAATAATGAGAAATGTAGGAATTCAAACAAAATTAT
Organism: Eupristina koningsbergeri; assembly: GCA_018907245.1. Classification (NCBI taxonomy): domain Eukaryota; kingdom Metazoa; phylum Arthropoda; class Insecta; order Hymenoptera; family Agaonidae; genus Eupristina; species Eupristina koningsbergeri. The sequence continues at coordinate 227,417 of JACCHV010002782.1, read as the reverse complement.
AAACTGGAGAAAATAATATATTGTATAGTGGTATCATTAAATAATTATAATACGAATAATATTGTCTGACATTTCATTTTTATTAACCAAGATAAATCATAAATAATATAATTAAACAACATATAGTTAATAGATCAAAATACTTATCAAATTTATTTATATCAGTATTTATTATTTGTCGTATAATTTTTAAAAAATAAAAATCTGAATATAAATATTGAACATATTTTTTGCTAAATTTATTTATTTTTTTAAAGAATATATCATGCATAGTGCAATATCTAGTTACAATTAAGTGGATAAAAATTATAATATTAATTTTCAGTAAATATTTTAATTCATTTTATTTGTACTTTGTCTTAAAAAGTGAAAAACAAATATAGTTTATTGAAACGTTATAATATGTAATTGTGATTTAATATAAAGTACGATAATAATTATTTCACTTATCTTTTTTAAATATAAACCTAATACTCAACGGTTAAAATGCTACAATTTTTACATAATATTAGAAGTAATATATTATAAATGGCGAAAATAAATACGCAAATAATTGATCGATGTTTAAGATTAGATATAATTTTAAAAGATGATTTTTAACGCGTACTACTTGAATATTGCAGAAAGAAATTTTGGTTTATAGTCTCTTTATTATAACTTTTATTTATGTTTAATAGTATATAAATGATTTACATTTTTCGATAAGCAGTTTGTAAAATTTTTCTATAACTTCTCGCACTTTCGTCTTTAATCAGTTAAACATACTATGGTAATTCAGTTAATGATTAATTAATATTGCTAGTAGTCATTAAAGTTGAAAAAGTTTAATACATCAGAGCTTATAGATACTGGTAATTTGTTATTCTCATTATTTGTATAACGACGGTGGAACTATATGAATAAAAAAATAATAACCCAAGATTTGAGGATATATATATAAAACGTTGAATATTTGTAATTTAATAATATTTTTTAATGATCTTAATTTTTATGACAAATTGAGTGTAAATAAAATTATCTAAATTAAACATTTAGAAAAATTATGTATAAATCGTTCTAAAACTATACATCCTATTTGCATTCAGCTTACGAGATTAATAAAATTAGCTTCGCTAATAAAAAATTTATTTAAAGCCGCTTTGGACTCTTCTTATTTTTAATATTATTCCAGTGGTCTATACCCTTCACTAATAAACGTCGGCTGTCAATATCACAAACATTTGGTAGATATCATCTACTTTAAGAATTTTAAACTTCATCATACGAATCGATCAGCTACTCTTTATTATTTCATTTTTCATCATCGCCTGAAGAACTTGACGTTTACTATATTAACTTTCAACTAAAGATATTTTTATCGATTTATATTTATCTATATATATAATTTAATATTTTATCAGTCTCAACAAAAAATTTAAAATAATATCTCAGAGATACATTTTGAATGAATACTTGAATAATTTAAAATTCGTTAGTGAAATATAATATTTAATTTACATTTATACGTTGCCTCTATCAAAAGCTTTATTTATTTATTTTAAATATTTCTATTTAACCCAATGGTTCTTTATTATACATATAAATCTCAATATATCAATATTTCACATTTATTAATTCGTATCGTTATTTATTAGAATAAAATTTTTAATGAAAAATATTCATTTAATTTGATTTATAATTTACATCTACTGTGTTTAATGTAATATATTTAGATTAAAACATACATCTGATCATTTATATAAAATTATTATATATATTTTAATATAAGTTTTTCATAATAATATTTATTATAGTAATCATAATTTTATTTAAAAATAAAATTATTTATTTTAATCAAAAGCTGTAATAGATGTTAATGTTTTTTTGGTTACGAATTATGTGTGGTAAAAGATTGAAATTTTACAATAGTTTTAAATTTTTAATGTAATAGAAAAATCTAATTAATTATTAATTTATACTTATTAAATATATGAAATAATTGGTTTTTTAATTGAATTTAAAAAATTTTATTTTGATTTTTCTATATATATTCTATAATCGGATATATAACACGATTAACTAGAACACTGATAGCAATTATAGTTACTTATTCTAGTTATTTATTCTATTGTGATAATTGTTGATATAAAATATATTATATTTAATCTACATTATTTAAAACATGTACATTTCATTTTAAAATGTAAAAAAGGATAATTCCGATTCTTAATTAACTTCTTTTTTCGCATTAATTCCTTTCTATATGATAAAGTTAAATATTTATAGTAGTATAAAACTATTTTAATCAACGTAAAGTGAATATATTTGTTTTTATTATTTTCAAACCTCATACAGAGCATTTATAATTTTTATAAGTGCTATTTAATTGCAAAATAAGTGATAAACACTTTAAAATTTTTTAGTGGTTTAAGTTTTAATTATTTGAATCTTATTATTTTGCCATGACAAGATAAAAATATAACGTACACAATAAATTTTAATACTGCAATATTGGTATTATTTCACGAATTTACAAACATTTATTTAGTTTATTTTTAACTTAGTCTTTATCAAAATATTCATCTAATTTATTGTTTTTACTATAAATTTTTCCAATCATTTTTATTTCACATTGTTAACTCTTTGTTAATATTATTAAAAAGTTATTATATATATATATATACATATATCAAAACAATATATATATATATAACAATATCAAATATATGTATCAAAACAACCGTAGTATTTTAAATATAGAAACTTTTCAGAGTATTGGTTTTTTTTATAATTTGTTTTTAAATTTAATATTATATTTATTTTTATTTTTTAATAATCCTACTTTATCAATGCATAATTACGAGAATATATAAGTGAATATGCTTTTATATTTTTTGAATTTGGGCATTTTTATGTTTTCCAAAGTACCCTCTTGTGCTGATCACATTTTCTCATTTAATTTCATTATATTTTGGATATAGAAAAGTTATAGATGTAAACAATTTTCTAATTTTTAATAAAATGATTAAATATTTTTTTAGCATAAACATTTAACTGTATCCCTCAGAATAAACGTATCAATCTTGCAAGTTTTAATAATACTTTTAAATATGATTTTAAAGTTCTCTTACATTGTAATTTCCTACAGACAAATTTCAAAGACAAAATATTTGTCAGAACTGAACTAATCAATGGAGGCTTTAATAAATCTTATATTAAAGACAGCACTTTGAATATATTTTCTAAATCTATTAAATAAAATTACAGTAAAAAATTTCATATGCAATAAATTAAAATTAAAATTTTAATAGCATAATGTGAATATACAAAATAATACAAATAGTATAAAAAATGATTGAAAGTTAAAAATTTAGTAGAAATTTTTCAAATAAACTTGTCTTTACGACAATGACATTTCTGTATTTAAAAATAATAACTTGAATATTCCAATTAATTAAAAAGTAGGCATTCATTTTTTTTTATTTTACATAATACGTGTTTACATAGTAGAATCTAGATGATTGATACAATCATGAAACATAAAATAAGAAAAATCATAACGTACTTGTTAATTTTTGTAATGAATATTGACACCGATATCTAAAGAGTACAGGAAAGTTCTTAAGTGCTTTAAAAATAATTTTATTTAAAAACAATACTGCAAAAATATATGAATATTCAATCAATTATATTGAATTTATTATATACATATTCATTAATTAATTTTGTTTTTCTTTTAAATGACAATATTCGTATTTACAAATTTTTTTTTTAAATAGGAGTAAATATTACAAAGTTTTATAAATACTTATATATTTTCTATAATAACGATTATAAAAAATATTTTTTATATTGAGCATAAAATTTATTAAATAGATTGTTGCAATACACGTTTATTTTATAATAGCTTTGGTCAAGTTTATTAGAAAAAAAATTAGCATAAAAATGTCCTTCAGTTTAATGGTATTTCATTACGTACCATTTAATAGCTCCAAATATTAATATATTGAGTATGAACTAAACATATATGATACTTATAATATATGTAGCCCCAAAATCAATTTTCGTAGAGTTATATTTTTTTAATGTTTAACTAAGAAAACGTATAAAATAATTACACAAGTGATAGTAAATATGTGCATAATATATTCATTAAAAATTTGTTAAATCTTACCATAAATTTAATCATTTGTTTTGAATTTCTATATACTTTAGGATTTTTTTTTTATTTGTGACTATTAAAATTGAATTTAAATAAAAAAAAATAATTCAGTTTTATAACAAAAAAAGTTATATAAAGTAGATTTTTCAAAAAATCATTTCAAATGGATGAAATATTATTAATTATTCGTTATATTATAGTTTCGCTAGAGTAGAAAGTGAAATAAAACAATTATTTCGTAAATTTATAAATCTTAACTACGTTATTGAATTTTTAGCATGAAACGTAAGATATTACGGTGTCTGCCTCAATTTTTATTGTTTGGTGAGTAAACAGAAATGATTGTACATTTGTAAAAGCTAGGGATCGATCGATAAAAGTGATTTTGATCGTTTAGCAATTCAATGCGGATTTACACGTGGAATGGTTGGTGAGAACTACAGAGACACTAGGGTAGACGAATTTCCCTCTGCTGTGGCCATCGTCAGGATCAACGATAATGTCGCAATTCCAGAATTATGTTTGGCGTGCTCCGGAGTACTCATTTCTTACAGAGACGTTTTAACTTCTGCACACGGTGTAGTTAATGAGCAACTCAGTGGAATTAAAATACTCATTGGATCACACGACTTGAGGTCTGCCACTGAATATCTCCCAAGCTGGTGGACAACTTACGAGGAATGGGCCGAGGAATATGATATACAATCTAATTATCAAAATAACGACTTGTGCATAATAAGGGTAAATCACTATTGAATATTGCATTTATAAAAAATACGCGCATTCTGAGATCCCGGTGTTGGCTAAGCTCACTTACTTTATATTATTCGCCTGCAAAGAATATTTAACATATAATTTCTCAATCAAGACAATGTTTGTAATAACATATACTTTGTCGAATTCGATTAAGGGTGACTAATTGCACTGCACGTGAATTTTAATGTGCCTTTAATGCAATTATTCTGATAAGGTATTGATATTGACAGTGGCATATCCTTTAGTGGTCAAGAAAAGCTGGGAAAATAACTCTATAGTTATAAATGGATTTGTGAAAATATTATTATTATTATGCTAAATTTAAGATTTTATTTAATTTTACCTAGTGTTTACTTGATTGAAATTTACATTCGTCTAGTCAATGCACTTGTGTAGAGCAAACCAAATAAACCATATTTATCAAAGAATTAAAGAAAGTTAATTATAAAAAAATCCTGTACAACAATTTTCCCTCTCGTTGAGTTAGGGGATAGAAACTCATAGGTTATCCGTGTAATCGCACACTCTGCGCAATGCTTTTTTAATAGTATAAAAACGCAAGTAGTATTAATCTATTAATAATGTTTATTTAAAGTTAAAGAATAACGTCACTTTGGAAAATATCAAACCAGCAGCAATTGCGAGAGTTTCAAGGAACAGAATATTTTCCGAGCAAGTTGAAGTTGTGGGATGGGGCAAAGTAAACTCAGACAGCGTTCCCAGAATCTCGAAAACAGCGGCTTTGGCTGTCTTAAATAATACTGACTGTACGAGAAGAGTCAGGAGCATCAACAGGAGACACTCGGGTATTCCTGAGAACAATTTCTGCACAATTGGAGATCCGTATCTCCATGTCAATTTCGTAAATATCAATATCTTTTAATTATATACTTATTTTTTATAATTCAATAATAAAAAAAAAAACAACAAAAAAAACAAAAAAAAACAAAAACTTAAACATAATCATCAATTTATTACACTAATAAAATGATAATGTTTTAAAATTTTATTTTGTGCTGTAAATGTAATAAATTAGTGATCAATGTAATTTAATGCATTACTCTACATTAATCAGGCAGCTAATTTCCTTAATAACAATATAAAAATATATGACAAAATATTTTAAAACAAAAATAGCAATGATTCACATTGATTTAAAAGCTTGGACTTATTCGAGAGAGCTATAAGAGATATTAAATATTTATGTTTTAGCAAATTAATCAAACCAAGAAATAAATAATGGAAATGTTCAATATATGGCTTGACATGAATAATATCAAATGAATAATATAAGATGAATGTCCATTTAATTAATTTAATTTAAATGACAGAAATAAAATTCAACCTTCAAATAAAACCAAATTCAAAGAAATAAATTAGAATAATATGTATTTTATAATAAAAGCTTGTGATTCTATTAAACAATATTCATGTTATTGGGAAGAATATATACGAGAGAGATGGAAATTATTTAAAAAATGAATAAATTTATGAAAATATTGTTTTTTGCAGGGTGACAGTGGCGGTCCACTTTTTTATAGAAAACGATATTTGATAGCAGTGACCAGAGGAATTACTCCGAGTGCAATTCCCTATCACAGGCTAGCGGTAAATCTGCATGTGGATCTATCTTGTTATACCAATTTCATCAACCACGTTGTGTTTCATTACAATTAATAATGAAAAAATTGCAGTGACTGTGAAAAAGAAACAGAATAAATACTTTATCATTCCTTGTAAATTAATCATTGCAGATTGTTACCAGATTATCATTTGAGTTGAAGATAAAAGACTAACAAGCATGTTTAAGTCATATATAAAGAGTGAAAATAAATGTTTGCCTCCAGATGTAGATTGCGAGTTCTTAATTTCCAATGTTATTTAAGTTGATGAAAAACAATAACAATATACGATACACATAATTATACCCGCTATTTCGTTCGCCCATCTAACGTTGAAGTTTGAGCTTTGAAGTTCTGAATGCGCTGTCCTTTTCCCAACACATACCAAATGTCTCAGGTACGGTTTCGTTGCTGAATACCTGCTGCAATTACTCCTGCACACTTGCCAATTAAATTTCATTATTAATACCTCTTGATGATATAGCTCACAAGTACTCATTAACGATTTTAAACTAACCGGATTTACATCCGAGCACTAAATAACATAATACATTAAAAATTGTTCATTAAATTATTATACATTGTACATTAAATTATACATCCAATGCCTACATTAAGATGTATTAAAAATTTACCTAAATAGCACTTTCGCAAGTAAATGTATAATGATCCCGAAAAAATCAATATGCTCACAATTAAAACATACAAATTATACGATATAGTTAAAAATATACAATACCATACATGAAAATGAAAACATATAAATCATTTCATATATAATTAAATAAATTAATTGAAAACTAGTGCACAATGAAAGTTTTAAAATGGAAATGTTTTCAATTTATGTTATACAAATTTTATTAATTTTATCTTTATCGTGTTTTGGTTTGTTACTAATATTTAAAGTTAAATAAATTTTTATTTTATTTTGAAATTAATTTAAAAAATTAAAATTTTTTATAAAAATATTATTTGTTATGTTCGTTATTTTTTATTAAAATATAAAAATGTTCTCACTGAATTCAAAAATTTATAATTTTGTATTTAAGCAATAATCAATATTCTCTTTCAATATTTACTTTTTTCTATTACTATTTTGAATATATTCTAATGAATTGATTTTATTTTTATGTTATTCGGATGAGAAATAAACATTGAATTTAAATTGTATTACAAAACTATACTTAGTTAAAAATAAGCTGAACAATTTCACATTGAAATTTATTTTAACATTCATTAAATCATAAGAATAAATAATTTTGTTGGTATTAATAAATAAATAAAAACAAAAATTTCATCCATCGTTACAAACAATAGTTTTATAATGAAAAACTAAATTGCATTAAGGTACTTAAATTATAAAACATATATTCTCATTAATAGAAAAATATATAAGAATACTATTGTTATTTTGCTTATTATGACTTTATTTAAATTATTTCTTTATAAATTTAATTTATATTTAATAGAATGAATGCATAACTCAATCTTTTATTATTGTTATTTTTATATCCTGCCAATAAAAGAAGAAATTCTAACTTATTTATTTAGATCATCCGAAAAAAATAATAATAATAATTTATAAATAAAAAATAAAAATTTTAAATACACAGGAGAAAATTTTATATAAAGCACAATGAAGCTTTACCAATTTTATATTCAGGTCATTATTGCAATACATTTCATTGTTAAAATTTTATTATTAATTGAAGTTGAATTAAACTTTAGATATATTGATATACTTTTATAAATTTACAGTAGATATATATTTAAAGGGAAAGAAATAATAATACTTTTGTTTTATTATAACAAATTCAGTAAATTAGAAACTATTGTTCAGTGGCTGGCAGTTAGTAATTGAGGATTCAAGTCTATCAATACCTTTTTCATTTTGACATCACTTATAATTTACCATAGGTGAAAGTATATCTTGACAATATGTGATCAATAAAATAAAAGTATATTTGTATTGTACCAATCGGTTTACAAAAGAGATTTTTCTTTGTACTGGAGATGAACTTGTACAAAAAGGTTTGTATCTATTTGACAAATTTCATTTTGTAATTGCTTACATCCAATCTAAATTAAAGTTGAAAGAATATTAAATTTTACCTGTAAATCTATATAAATTTAGGTCATGTAACCTTTTTTTAGTTCTCAATCGTTCAACTTCTTTTTTTACTACTAGTAAATATAAGAAAGCGTAATATTTAAAATTAATAATTATGAATTAATTTTAAAATAACGGTTTATAATATAAGGCTTTAAGCATTTTTACATAATCATTAGTTAATAAAATGCTTTAAAAAATTAAATAATACTGAATTTGTCAATCCAATGTTAAGAAAATTACAGTTAACATAATACGTGAATAAAACATCAATTGATTTTCTAAAGAAAGTGAATTTTATTTTTATGTTACAGTCTATGTCAAACTAATTTTAAGAAAGTTACATAAAACAAAAAAAAATGTATTTTATCAAGTTATTCTATAATTAAAGTATTATTTATCAACCATTCTAGAATATAAAAAGATAAGAAATTAACAATTCATTATAGTTTATAAATGAAATTATAAAGATCAAATATTTGCTCGTTCATGATGCAACTTGAACGTGTGTTTAATAATTGAATATTAATTTGAAATCTATTCGTGTAAGATCAAATATTAGTTTTTATATATATGAAATAATAAATGTTTTGTTATGTTCCAAATGTCTCGGATATTACTAAATTAAATAAAATATTTTCTACAAATACCAATAAATATCACATGTAACGTCAATATACCTGAGTTGTCGAAAAATTACCGTCATTGTTTTTAATATGCAGAACCCAAATTTTAAATTGGTAAACTTGGCAATACATTATAATTTTACAGTTTTTTTCATCTTGAAAGATATTAAAGCTATAAAATTGGTAAATATATATCTCTTTAAAAATTTTAATTTAATTGATGATTTTATGCTATGAATCTTTTCAACGATATGTGAATATAATTAATGCAAATACTTGTTTTTTTACATTTTAAAACATTAGCGCAGCGGTTTAGTTATTTTACAGGAAATTTAAAACTATCTGCTGGTAAGATATTATTACCAAATTTAATATGTAATATTATCAGAAAATAAGATACTATCAAGTCTCGTTAAATTCAAAGATAATTTTACTTATTTATATAAGTTTTTTTTTAATTTAAGAAAAAAGATGAGCTATATTTTTTATGCTTGTATTATTCAACATTACTTTGATTGAGATATGTTAGATGTTTTGATTTTTACAGCTGTTGATGCACACATTCGAGCTAAATGAAAGCATCAAGTTGAGTAAAGTCCTGAAAAAAAATAAAAAAATAGCGGCAAATGATTGTATTATTGGAAAATTGATACTGAACAAGCAATAATTGTTCATCGAAGGGGATGAACCATTGGAGAGGCAAGAAATTGTGCAGATTTAAGAGTCGAGTGATTCGAAATTGATATCGGAGTATCGGCCGAGTCATTGGGGGTGGCGGGACCGATTCGCGGCTATCTTTGAGCTCCATCTGCCGGGAGTCGGTCGCACCCGAATCACAAGGTGTCTCGCTGCATCGAGCGCCACTCGTTTCCAGTTTCCAGTTTCCAATTTACACTCGTTCTTTTCGTGTGTGTCGAGCATAGATTTATCGAGAGAAAGACTCGGTAAGTTTGCCAGCCGATCGACGCCGGTACCGAGCTCCAAATGTCCTTAGACCCAAAAAAGGACGGGCACTCGGGGCATGGATGTTTGAATTTTTGAGGCCCAGGGCGAGCGCAACCGACTGACACTGAGTCAATGTACCCACCGAATTAATCCTTGTTGTCTTCCGGCGAACGCATGCAGCCTCTCTCTCTCTCACACACTCCTTCTCTCTCTCTGTCTCTCTCTTTCGCGGTCCGGTCATGTGCACGCGGCTCCGGTTTACACTCGTGGAGTTTACGGTGCCCCCACGAGGCGGCGCACGCGCAAAAAACTCGTCTCCACGTCCCGCGAGCGCCCGACAGCCAACAGCTCGCTCGCGCGGTTCAAAATTGCGCTATCGCCACGAACCCAACCGTTTCCGAGCGCCACCCCCTCCCGCCCCGCGCCCCGTTTTCCGCCAAACACTTTATTTGTTTGTATTTTTATTTTCCTGTTAACAGCCTATAACCCCGCGATCCCGATGTCCTAAGCGCCTCATCTCCGCGTTCTCCAACGGTGCTTCGCCGTAAATACACCTTTTGCAATTTAGCGCTAGGCTCTTCGGGGAACAATGACTTGGCGGGCCCGATTCGCCTCGACTCGAGTGGACGACACGAATGAACAATCGTTTTTGTTCTCCATGAGCGAGTCGGCGGCGACTGCCCGGAAAAATCCGCGAGAACCCCGCGCCGCTCGCCTCCGGGAGTCGTGCGCGTGTGTCGTTGCAGCGGTCGCGGGTCGTCCCACCCTGGCGAGTTTTATCGCGCGTTATCCGGCCTTTTGGCCGCTTAACTCGGCGCGATCATCAATATTTACGCGTATCGGCCGCCCCCCGCCTCGTCCGGCGTTTAAAAAATGGACGGTTAAATCGGCCGCGGGCGAAGCCCTTCGTCGCCGGCGCTCGGCTCCCCTCGGCAACTCTCGGCCCTCGCTCCTTCTCCCACCCCGGCGCTCCGCGGCGGCGGCGACGGCGGCGAACAGGCAGCGTGTGCGCAGAACGAGGTGCGCAGTAGGTGCGTGCGTTGTCCAGATTCTTTGTGCCATTCCTGGCATACCAAAAACAGAGCGCAGTCAGGCTGCCCCGCACAACCTCCGCTCGGCTCGTCGTCTCTTTCGCGCACGCGGCTCTCGCTCTCTCGCTTCCTGGCTCGCCTTCGCCGTCGGTGCGCGTTCTCGTCGTCGTCGTCGTCGTCGTCGTCGACGTCGTCGCCGCTCGTGGCCGTCGCCGTTCCTGTCAACCGGGTCCGCGTGTCTCCGCATCCGTGGGAGCGCGGGCTTATGCACCAGCTCGGCGTCCGCCCGAAAACGAGCAGCAGCAGCCGGCCCCGCTAGTGGGGGCGTTCCGTGCCCGAGCGCATGTGTGTGCGTGCGAGCACCCGCACGCGTACGCACCAGCCGCTAGTCCAGAGTCGAGGACGAGGAGCGCGAGCGTCCTCGCCTTCCGCGCGCGTCCACCCGGAGCGAGAGTGACCGAGGAAGAGAAGAGGCAAACGAGTACGCGCGCACTTACGTGCACGTACGTATATTTATAAACACACACACACGCACGCCCGCAGTTGGGAAGAGCCAGAGAGCACCAAGAGTCAGCGGTGTGCTCGAGGTCCGCCGCGACACCAGCGAGGAAGCTCACGGCGCCCCGTCGCATGTTTTTGCTCGGGAGGAGGACGAGAACCGGAGTGCCGAGTGCGACCGAGGAGGAGGACGAGTGCCGTCGCTGAGCGTTCCTGGAGCACCCGCTCCCGGTGAGGAGGAGGACAGCGCCGGCGAGACGACCCACGTCAGCGCGACCTGTGGTGAGTACGACGTGCACAACAATCCTCCATTTCATTTATACCCACCTTCGACACGTACGGTACATGGTACGGCGAGTGCACGACCAGCGACGTTTGACTCTCTTTCTCTCTCTCTCTCTCTCTCTGTCGCGTTTCGCTCCGAACGGGATGGTGAATGGGCGCGAGAGAGGGAGACGAACGGAGAGCGAGGAGCGCGCGAACGCGCCGACGCCCGACGTCGACGTCTCTCCTCGTCCTTGTCGCCGACGTGCTCGCGCTCTCTCCATCCGCTCGGTCCCGCGGCCGCTCGCTTTTACCTGCCCGACGTCGACGTGCCTCTTCTTCTCTTCCTCCGCATTATTTCCAGGCGAATTTCCCTGTTGGCGAGTGCGCCCGGAGGACGGCAGAAGAGGAGACACGGACACAGAGGGAGAAAGAGCGGAACTTTCCTCGCAATCGGTGTGCGCCCGCGTCCCGGGTGATCTCCGTCGAGTCGAGATGTAATTGGTGCGAGTGAGCGAGAGAAAGGTAGGGGGGAGCGCGGGAACGAGAGCGAGGGAAAGGAAGAGAGGGAGGGAGAGGGAGGGAGGGAGGGAGGGAGACACGGAGGAGGAACAGGTTGAAGCTGAGGCTGTTTCAACTCTCGAGCCTCTTTTATGAACGGCGTGTGTACTCGTATAGGTTTGTAGGGATATTTTGAACTGTTAACAGGTGATTTATTTCGTGCCTTTCGTGCTTTCTTGGTAAAGATTTTTCTTTGGCTTTAATTCGAAAGTTAGTTGTATCTCCTCGAGCGCTCTTCTTATCCCTCCGAACGATTCTAATTATTTTTTTAAAATACTCGGGGATATTGTTTTGTAACGCGATATCGCAGACGATTAAACCTCTTGCAAACCGTATCGGCAATGATCTCCGGATCGATGTGCACACACCTAGACCTATCGATCCGAGAGTAAATCAAACGCATTTTTTAATCGATATTTTTAATTGCCTTTTCGCCGGAGATGTCATTGGGAATTATTCATTGCGATATTCGGCGAATTTTTCTCCGATTATTACGCGTGTCTATAATTGTCGGGAAACTTTACTTTCGCAAACACAACACCACCTTAACTGCGAATTGCTTTTGTAAATACTCTGTTTGCTCGGCTTATTCCAAATAGTCCGCTAGATATTTAAATTCTTTTACTTCGATACGCAATTTATTCCATTTTTTTTCCAATAGCGCACGAATTAAAAATGTTTTCGGTACTTGATAATGCGCGTTTTGTAATCCAGATTACAACTTTTTCCCCCCCACATTATCGCTCTCTTTTGGATTAGATTGCAAGGGAATGCAAATGAATTTCGGAGAAATTATTGTTTTCCGTTATTTTAATCATTTGTGCACATTATACATTTCACAATTATAACTCCCTATCCCATTTCACCCCGCATGCCCAAAAAGCTTTTCATTGATTTTATAAAAATATTTTTTCTTTCCAAAAAAAAATCTAAATTTTAATTTGCTGAAATTGTACGTTGGTGTCTTGGCGTTGGCACTTGCACACGGACGCTGTCAAACTCCGTCTATTGTATTATTCATTAAGATCCTATTATAAACGATACACCATGCATTTTTAAATTGGCTAATGTGAGAAATTATCGATTTACTTAAAAACGTTTAGTTCGGAGCTTTAGTTTGATGATCGATAAATCATGGTGAGAAGGTGCTATTTTTGTTTTATTAGCGCAGAGATACTATCCTCTACTTATTCACGTGAAAACAGATAGCTGAAATATAATAATTCCGCGAAAAGATAGTAGTTGAACCGCAGAAGCTAATTCAGCAAAAAAGTATTAAAAAAATAAACGGATGTGCCTGAAATAAAACTTCATGTGCATGCATTAAATTAACTTTTTTTTATCAACGCATATTATTCAGTTTTTATTTATTTATTCATTCAATTATTTAATTGTATTGTTCGTTATTTATTATTCATTATTTTATGTAATCAGCCTGAAGAGTTGGAATCAATCAAGGAATTGTAAAAAACAAAGTAAATTATAATCTGTAACTTATTAAGTAAAATAGATAGTGAAGTGAAAAAAAATGTAAACTGACGTCGTGTGTTTTATAATAAACCTACATGTACGTGTAAAACAGTTTATGTAACAAAAACTTGGTACTTTCTATTCGCATATGTATTTATCATTTTTTAACGTATCAAATCATAATCAAGTATAGTTTTGAAAAATTAATAATCTAAATCTATTTCTTTTCTTCTTTTTTTTACGGAATTGCAAAGAAAATTTAAAAGCGTTAAATTGTTTTGGCTTTGAGTTAACGAAACTGTTATTAGTTTCACTGCATAGATAAATTAATCAATTTCTTTAGAAGAAGGAAATCAATATTTTCTCTTAAAAATATATAAAATTAACTGTAAATTATTATGTATAAATATGTGCACGTTAAATGTATGTGACACATTTGCAATACAGACAAAATATTCTTGCATTTTCTCCAGTGAAGCAGCAGCGCAAAATAGCACAAAATTTTTTTAAACTTATTCCGAAAGAGTATTCGTAGTAATACATATATATAGAAACATAATTAAGTATGCGAGTTAAAGCTGAAGTAAACGACTCTTTTCTATCGACTGTGTATTATATTTACAAAAGTGCAACTTTTAAGTGTGTTGCTCTCGCTGCATGATATATATGTTGTGTGTGTGTATGTGAGCATCAACGTCGCTCCACCAAAAGACTGCAAGTTTATGCACGTACCATTACATTCAAATTTGGCTTTAAGAGCGTCTTTGTAGAAATATTGCACGTTCCCATTTCATTTATAATGAAAAATATTAAATTTTAATAATCGTAATAAGTTATTAAGATATTTTTCATTAAAGTTTATCAGCTCTCGAACTTTACAGTTCAGCTGAATATCGCGCTACCTTCAGATATAAAAATTCGCTAAATGTTTATAAACATAATTATAATAATATATAAAGTTTATATTTTGAATGTTCATAATTAAATGTTGAAGCGAACATGGAGTGAATTTATCATTAAATTTACAATTAATAATTATATTTCCTATTTAATTATATCGAGCTCAGTAGCAATTCATAAAATTTCTGCATTTCACTTTGACTTTGATAAAAACATGTAAGCGTAAAGAAAATACAAATAGAACACGAATTATTTAAATTTTTTACTAAATACCTGATTAAAATGCTTGAAATATATTTAAAATAAAAAAACTGTCGTGAGTTTTCGATTCCAAAGAACAATTGTACTAAACATTTGTAATTTTAAAATTGGAAATGGCATTTCGCCAACTAATTACTATCCAATTATAAGTTTTATAAAATTGCTGTATTGAATATCCTGTATACACTTTTACCTATAATTACCTATGTGTATTTTATATCTTGCATTAATATGACAAAAAGTATTCATCTTCATCCACGATTTACCATATTCAAAAGTTTTTTACTTATATTTCTGCAATGTTCAAAAGCAAACAAAATTATTCTTTTTCTTTTTTTTTTTTTTTTTTTTTTTTTTTTTTTTTTTATTTGAAATGGGAACATAGAAGTATACCACTGTAATAAAAATAATCATGCATTTCGTTTTAACAGTGCAAGCTATGAACGCGCATCCGTATCCGATGTATACCATTTTTGATAATAGCAATCAACATTATAATGTTACGTACTCGTGATATTATATTCAACTCAATTTGCTTCTGCTAAATTCTTCGAAGCTACGAAGAATTGTAACCATATTTAAACTTGATAAAAATGATAAAACGTCACGTTGCAGCGTGATTTCAACTATTGCAAATTTCTACAAGATTTTTTTAAAATAAATTATTGGTTCACATTCATCATGATTTTAGGTTTCCAGGTTATCGAACCACCGATTTCTCACTCGATCTCTTTCGTTCCAATTAGTACAAATATCATGTTTTACGCTTTAGAAATAAAGATGAAATACTGATAGAAGAAGGGACTGAAAACGAGATGAAAAGAGATGAAAAGAGATGAAAAGAGATGGAGTAAACAAAGCTCGATTCTAATTGAATCGAAGATTTAAAGTTGTAAAAAAAAATGTAGGCGGGAGTGAAGGGTTTAAAATATGTTCTGCGTTTACAATAGTGAGGTTATAGTTTCAACAAGGATACATATAAAGTGATTTATCGAAAAGGAGACGTTTGTTTATGGGCTTTAGCAGGTCGGGGGAGTAAGACGAGGCGCGGCGAGAGGCAGGGGCACCCATTCGAGATTGAATGAAATTTTAATTTATTTTCAAAGTGCAGCAGCATCAGTAGCGAGTGGGTCCAGGAGCGCAGCAACCCCAGGGACCGGGACGACAAAGCGTCCTCCCTCCGGCGACCCCCCGACCCTAGCCGACCACCACGCGAAATCGGTTCCCCGCTGTCACGGAGCGGGGCATCCTCTCCTCTGCCCCGCGGCCCCTCGGCCCAGGAGCTCCGCGCCGACGCGCTCGTCGCCAACCGCCGACGCCGCCACCGCCACCGCCACCGCCGAGGGGTCTCGCGAAGCGCGTGTGCGGGCGCGGGACAGCGGATAGTTCGCGCGCCCGTCATGTTGGCTGCGAGTGCGGCTCACTGACGAGTCTGCCGCGAGCGCCAGGACCGCGGGAACCCGCTCCCAGTCTCGTCCTCGTCTCCGACCTCTTGGTCTCGGTTCCGCTCCTCCGCTGCTCCGGTCTAAATCGACGCCCTTGGGCTCGCTAGCACCGGACGCCAGAGTGCGCGACCCGGTCTCTCCTGCCGATGAGTGCGGCGCCTGTCAGTTCAGCTGAAACCGTCGCGGGCTCGGGTTCGAAACGTGCGCGCGCTCCCTTCCCGATCTCGGTCTCCCGACACCGACTCGACGAGGACGACTCTCAGCGAGACTCAGTGCAACGGTCCACGAGGATGTGTGCGCGAGCGGACTCTAGGAGAGCGGTGTCTTTGTGCTCCCGGAACCGCTGTTGGTGCAAATCGGGTTAGGCGAGTTTGCCGCGTCGCGGCGAGTGACTGCTGGTGCTGCTGGTTTATCGCTCGGCTACCGCTCTCGGTTGGCTCAGGAGCTGTGCGTTTTGTTTTTGCGGCGCACAAAGTGCTGGGCGACTCGTGCTCGAGAGAGAGAGAGAGACACGGCGCATCGTCCTCCCCGGGTGGCGACGACGTGAACGAGGACTGGGGCTGGGGCAGCGACGAGTGAAGATCTCGAGGGAGAGAAGGCAGCTCGACTCCTCGCCGACTTGGATGGATACCGTGCATTATTTCTGGAGTGAGTTGCTCTTGCCCCCCGCCCTCTGCTCTTTTATTTTGGCCTTTCTTTTTTTAGACCCACGCATACGCGACTCGAGTACGAGTCTATTTGCACTTTGCACGCCCAAGTACCCGCAGCTTCTTCTATTGTTGATTGTTTTGTAAGATTTTGCAGTGGGGAGTTGACGTAAATATAGACTCTAGCCATCACCGCGGATAACATTATAATCCAACCGGTGGAAAGCATTTTTCAAGACCCTCAATTACAATTGTTTGCCGTTAAATATCTGTATTTGCATTTGCCCTTCGAATTCTTTGCAATTTTTTTCTCGATTGTTCGCGGTTTTTTCTCTTCTAAACATTATCAACGCGTTTCTTCGCATGAGCAACAGGCGCAAAATATCTCCCACCGGAGAAAAATCAAGGGTGCGTTTGAAGGAAAATGGGAAATTTAATAATCGTTGGACAAATAAATAATAAGCGGTTAACCGTGCGGCAACCAATGCAACCAATCCCTACCAACGAAAATAAACATTTGCAGACTCTATCGCGAGTTCACTACTCTTTTTCATCTTTTTCATCTTTTTTTTCCTCCTCCTCCTCCTCCTTGTCTTTTTCTTTCAAGTCCTGCATGCAATTTTTGTGTGAATTGCCACTATTTTTATCACTATTATTATTTTGTAGAATTCAGTAATACCTGGATACTTATTTATAGATAAAACTAATTATAGAAGGAAACTATGCTGACAATGAAAAAATCGAGCGAAAAGTCTCCGATACCTTAGACCATCCCAACTCACGTACGCTCGATATGCGCGTGACTTTTTTGCATGGCAAATGTTTTTTTTTCAACTTTTTGTTTTTATTCACCGGCCGGCTGCGCGATTTGCCGAGTTCGATGAAAGTTTTTCTTTATGACTCATCCGATTTATGAATTTGTTTTGAGTTTGCTTGATCAACGATATTTAATTGAGTGTACTCAAGAACTTTTCAAGTGGAATTTTTATCGCGAATACGCATTTTAATTATAGTGCAAAAAAATGTCATTTCAATTCTTATTAAATAATTATTCGCGCTGTACGTAGAGGTTATCAGAAATTAGAAAATTTAAAAACTCGTAATGTACTTTGTAATGAAAATTAATTTTTAAATATCGTACAGATGAAAAATTCTTAAAAATAGTTTCATTATACCGCGAATTTATGCAGAGTATTTGTTTTTATTAGTGTATTTTTTACGTATTCATTTTGTTATCATAGTTGGTCAAGATTTTAGATTTAAATTTACGATAAAGAAGATAGATTAACGAAATTTTTTTATGTTATATTTTTTTTATCGTATCGAGTTTTGTAAGAATACAACAAAGTAACTTATAAAACCATTAGTAATGGTAAGCATGGGTTGTAGGCTACTTGACATGTGACTTATCTGAATGATAAAATCAATAAAATGGAGCTGTATCGTGTAATCGATTGATATTCGTACAGATATTTAATTTATGTGAAAAATATACTAAATGGAACTGATTAATCATTGTTGAACAAATGTCGAGATTTATAGTCAGAAGGACATGGCTGTCTTTTTTAAATTAATTTATTCGTTGAATACCTATGCGTATAATAATGGGTTTCAATGCGTAATTATCCAGTTGGTTCTATTAAGGTATATGACTTGAACGATATCATTCCTCTTTTTTGAGAGAAAGAGAGAAAGGGGAAAAAAAATAAAAAAACAAAAAAACAAAAAAAGAAAAATTGGCGGTAGGCTTCTGAGGATAAGTTACATTTTCATTTTGCGCACGCTGACAATATTATTATGAGCACGTGATGAGCTCCGTATGTAAATAAACAATTATCGTACAAATCAAGCGATGTTGTGCAGGTATACAAATAAAAATAGAAGAAACTCGCGTTCATAAAAGGAGAGAAACGGGCAACCGCAGTTTCCAATGCAAAACGAGTAAGTACCGTTACGTATTTAGTTCCTGATCAGATTCAACTCCTAAACCACTATTACATAAATAATTAGTACGTCGATTAATAACAGTAAAATCTCGACGATTAAAAATAATTATTGAATTTATGTTCCTTATAATGGTCGATTGTGCAAACAATTTTTTTAATAAAAATAAAACAATCTTTATTCATTCATGTGTAGCTGTGCACGATTATAAAAATTTAAAAATTGGAAAAAATTTTTTACCTTGAATATTTTAATATTTTTTAACCTTATTTGAGCACGCACCGATTGAAATTGTACAAACACCAAATGGAAAAACGGAAGTATTATTAAATTTTTCTGAACAATAAAAAATAAGAGCGTAGTTGTAGGACCTTTATTAAAAAAATCCAATTTGTTTAAATTCAATTAAATTTTAGTAGAATAAAAGAGTTAAAAGTGTTGTCGAGGTCCAGGAAATTGAAAAGCAAGTACTAAGTAAACAAAGAAGTAGAAATTATAGGTCGTATTTGCTGGAAAATGAAACCGAGGAGCATTAGCGAGTAAAGTGAGTAGACGCGTCTACTTTAGTATTTCGGATTTTCAAAGAAATGCGCTTCCAATGGACCGCCGATGTATTTTCCATTTTCCGAGGAAAAGCCAAATTTTCATATGGGGGGGGGGAATTTTTCAACCGTCGAGGGGAGAGGTCCTCGCGAGGAGGGACAAAGCGAGCGAAATCGAAGGCCAAGTCCGAGCGATGATCAGCGTATAGGATTCGCATTTGCACCGAGGAATCGAAAAATAATACGGCCCGATATCGCTTGCCGTTCCCCGGTTCTCACCTTCGACTCGGACTCGGCTCGCAGCGCACCTACATTACGTAATTTTAATCGACTACTTGTCAGCCGTTATCTGCACGGCGTTCGTCGGCGAGGGGCCAAGGAGAGGGGGGCAGCACCTCGACTCGGTTGGCACCTCCGAGGCGAGGACGGGGGACTCGCCGCGAGCGTGGACTGCGGCTGCCCGATTTGCGGGCGATAAAGTGCGACAAGTACCCGAGCTCACTCGAGCCGTGGCTCGGGCACAGTCCCCACCCCCGCGGGCCCACTTTTCGCCTTTGTGTACGTGCCTGCTCGCCCACGTTGGTTTGTTGTTCCCCGGCGATTCCACCCCGAGACCCTCTCTGCCTCTCACTCCGACACGTAGAGTTGCGTAAGCGGCACCGCAACACCAACGGCGGGCATTTCATAATTGTGCGTTGCACTTTATGCTCCATGCGTGTTTTCCCGCCATTATCCTCTATCTCCCGAGGAGTGACGTTGCCGTTCCAAATTTCCTCATTCGTCACTCTCCCTTGCGTTCTTTCGTTTTCGTTTAATAATTCAGAGGCGATCCCCCGACTGCGCTCGCCTTTCACATTTCGCGCGCATATCATTGATTTATTTCGCCCGGCAAAGCGCAAATCTTCGTTTCTAATCAAGACGTGAGCATACCTGCAACGGGAACTCGGGGTTTCGCGGGAGAATCGCCCACGCTCTCTCTCTCTCTCTCTCTCTCTCTTTCTCCTTGGCTCCCTCGGCGCCGTTTGTCACGGCGATACAAAAGGCGAAATTTCTCTCTCGTTCCCGGGCCTCTCGGACCGCTGGTTGCGCTACGGGACCGCGACCCGAGCCCGATTATCGGTTCCGCGGAATTCTGAGCGCGAGATTTATGTCTCGCGCTCAGAATTCGAGCCCCGAGAATTATGGCGAAGCGATTGCGCGCCTACCCCCTCCCCCGTTTTCTAGTGCACTTTCCTATCTTCCCCTCCAGTTTTTCCCCCTTTGATCCTTGATTGTTGTCGGATTCGGCCCGCTCCAGCTTCCGGGGATTTTCCCGAGGACCCGAATTGTGTCACTTTCGCTCTCGCAGACGTTTTTAAAGCTTTTCCGCGCTATTAATACCGAATACGCGAAGGGGTCCGCGTCTTCTGCGGTTATCGCCACTCGCGCGCCTCATTGACGGAATGGCGTTCGTCCTTTTTTCCTTGTCCTCTTCCTCCCCCTCCCTCTTGGTGCTCGCGCTCAAAACCAACGCGAGTGTGCGCCGATCGTATCTCACCGCAGCCTGACAGCTCCTAGACTCATTAAAGCGCTGCTTCTTTTTCGTAATGTATAAATAGACACGCAGGGGAGCCCATTTTGTCCTGTTGTGTGCGTGCAGCCCTTCCTCCCCTCCCCCAACCCCCGGCGGCCGAGAGCAAGCGCAAATGGAATTTTGGTGCCTGCAAATGCGCTCGCTCACCGCATTCGCAGGCACCAGCGTCTCTGTTTTTTTACCTTTGACCGGCTTCTTCTTCTTCTTCTTCTTTTATGCAGAGCTTTATTTCTGTCACATTTTTTAATTTGCTTTTTAGCTCCTGCCCGTCTCGCCCGATCGTTGCCTTTGAACTCGCATGTACCTCGGTTCATTTCTTATTGCACGCGTGAGCTTGAGAATAATTGAGGAGAGTTGTGCAAAGGTTAATGGCAATTCTTTTCTGCGTTCCGGTCTAACAAGATTCTTTGGTAGGGATTAATTATACGTTTCTTCTTTCTTATCATTTGTAAATTACTTTCCCAGAGACATCCCCACATTCATATTTATTGTCCTTCGGTGCTATTACAATAAAAAGCAAGTGCGCAACTTCCAGTGCCATTGAACGCATACCAACTCATTACGCTTACTTTGTGACTCATTTCATTTGCGCTTTGAAAACGCGACTCTTCAGTTTTACAATATTCCGTATTTCCAACTCAAATAAATGCGTGCTTCTGTAATGCAGTTTCATATAAATACTACTGAAATAGCTCTTGTGGTTAATAGGAACGTTAAATAGTTAAGATCGATCGAGCTTCCCTTTGCTCGGCAATTGCTTTGGGGCGACGAGGAAGGGGGTAATAATTAAATTTTGAGTTATTGATGAATTGGATCGATTCGAGCAAGACAACAAGAGAGACGATTGAACTCGGTCAGCATTTAGCCCTGGAATTAAAGTAAGGGGATGACGAAAATCAGACAGCCATCGATCCGACAGAACTACCCTCATCCCTCGGATGTTGTAATTTCGCGTCTGCACGCGGCATTCACTCATGTCCCACTTGGACTTTTCCTTTTGGCCTCCACCCCTAGCGCCACTCGACCGGTCCCCAACTCTCCCTTTCGCTTTCGTGTTTGCTTTGCTGTTGTCCGAATTCAGCACCAAATTGTCAGGCGCTCCTGAAATTATCGTGGAAGGTGCCGCCGTTAATACCGCTGATAGGAGCGGGTGGACGACCCTTCACCCCTCAGTTTTCCCTCCCCTCACCCCCGTCACTTTTCCGAGTCTGCTCGAGTTTTCTCCATTTTCCGTGAGCCACCGAGATATAGAAAGAGAGAGAGAGAGAGAGAGAGAGAGAGAGAGAGAGAGGGAGAGAGGACGCCCTGAATACACCCGCTAATATACGCAAACAGCAGAGTTGATTCGGTGCGCGCAGCATGCGAAATTGGATTTCGTTCACTTTTCTTCGGATTAATCACCCGATTGTTTCGCGTGGGTGAACCTGATTTAAATTCATCGTGGTCGCCATCGACGCAGCTGTCGAGATTCTGCCTTCGCGATTATACTCTCTGCTGGGCTGGTCCAATGCCTTTTTATTCCCTCACTCGAGAAATGCGTGGAATTGAATTGAAGAGAATGGAATAGAGCAATAATCCGATTGAAGGAATTTCATTTTTAATGTCAAAGTTTAATCGGCCGTACAGGTGAGCTCGGTTATTGCGAATTTGTTCTGTGGATTCCCTACTTATCGTCATTCCTTGAGCCAAACCTCCATTTCTTTCCTCCGCTATGTGTCCACTCTCTCAATTAAATTTACTTTATCCCTTTTTTCATCACTTCGAACACTAGACTTTTAATAAATCTGAAATGGTCGTGTTCATTCTTCTGATAAAGCTTCTAATATTAGTCGGATACTTAACTCGTCCGGATATTAATACTTATTCTTTTTTATCTATCTTCGCCATCTATAATGAGGCATTATGAAACTGGTGTTGGTTATTAATAGACTGTAAATAAAAAAAGTAAATTTATCCGTGAATAATTGAATGATTACGTTAATAGCTTGCACAAAATGACAATTTAAAGGAGATAATTTTCCGTACTTTGAATAAAATACTTTAGCAAAAAAAAAAAAAAAATAAAAAAAAACAATTCACATTTAAAATGTTTACAGATCTGATTTAGCGATGCTACTGCGGTAATGTTCTCGCGCATTTGTTTGAGGTATACTCGGAGAATATGGAAACTCGGAAAAATCTGATCTGATGTAATGGCGTGTTTTAATTTTTTTTGAACACTCGGCAAGGTTGACGTTACATACGGGCCCGTATTGCACGTCACCGGAGGGGTCGGTCCGGCTGCATGAGATTACAATATAGAGAAGAAGGCGGACAGATAGATGCAGAGTTAACGTGGCGATATAGTCGAAAGAGTCGACGCGTACAAGAGGGATGGAGAGAGAGACAGACAGACAGAGAGAGAGAGAGAGAGAGAGAGAGAGTCGAGGGGGACACCAGACCGAACCACCTGGCCGATTGGTTTTCTCTCTCCCGTCTCACCCCGTCATTCGCGCTGTCTCTCTCCCTCCCTCCCTCCCTCCCTCGCCCCTCCGTTTTCATCCGGCTGTCAGACCTTTTCCCTTCGCTCCTGTGCACGCACGCGTTGTATGCGATGTAGACTCGCATCAACTCTCCCTTATATTCGAGTATCCATAGCGCGTATCGTCTGAATATTCCAGGGTGCAATGCACCGGGTACATTTCTCCCTCGTCGGCTGTGGCGTTTTCTCTATATGTACTACTAAAAACTCTATTATATCTCCTATACATTTTTACCAAGAGAATTCTTCCGTAATAACGGTTTTAGTTTAAAATACCGAGGATGTACATGCGTATACCTGCTCTATAAATATTAAATACATCATAAATGCCGAGAAATTTTCCTACTCATTTTATTGTGTGCCGTTCGTAAACATTAGATGTGAAAATTTTTTTTTAATTTTCATAGGCCTATGTCAACATTAACCCGAGTGCTGCTCCAACCCGTTACGGCATTGATATTGAGTAAATTTATATAATTTCAAAACATTAACAATTCAGCAATTGAATTCTCCGAGAAATATTTTTTTGGATGCTTTAATAGTCGATCAATCACGAATTTAAAGAATCATCGTCCAACTTTTTTAGCCATCGAATGCTGTATCATGTAAACCAAAACACTCGTTACATTGATTATGCATCATTATAAATTGTTATAAATAAAAAAAATTCAATATGTGCAAATTGTAAGTTTAAACATTTTTTGAAGTCATGTACAATTAAGCTTGAGCAAATGTGTTAACGTCGGTTACTATTAGTTTTAACTATTATTATTTTCATAAAAATTTCCTTTCAATAGCTTTTCGAAGATGACATTGATATATTTGTATGAAACTTTGTATAATACGACATTATTGAACTACGCAAAGTCAATATATTTTATTGACATTCTGCATAAATTTAAATATAATTTTAATTAGAGTTCGATATTTATCTACAATTTCTATTGTGTGTCTCCATAATTGAACCAATTCATTGTACAATCATATTAATCATCTATTACTCATTATTTGAAGTATGTATCAACATAAAAGAACTGAAAAATTTTTGCCAATTAATAATAAAAAAAATTACTGTATTTTAAATTATTTCAATTTATAATTTTAATTTATAATTTATAATAATTTCAGTTGCATTTCGTTTTAAAAGAAGCATTGCTCATTCAGCCAATCGCTTTGTATAGCAGTCGTTATTTCCATTAATGGAAGATTAATTCACAAGTTTTATTTGAAATACAAGTATATTTTTGTATTTAAAGCGACTGTGCGATTGTCATAATTTTTAATTAGCAAATGATGAGCCAATTGGAATGAAGCCCGTAAACAAAAACTGCGTGGTTCTCCCGCGAGTTCATTTGTAAAAAAAAATTCGAGCATAATCAAGTTGCAAGAAAAGAAAAAAAAAAAAAGAAAAAATACAAAAGCCGACCCTGCATACGACCACTGCAAAATCAAGATTAGCCATACCACGGATTTCCGAAGCGCTCATTTCCATCCGGAGAATTTCATAAGTTCCATGTCCCATTCATTTGGTCTGCTCTTCAGGAGCTTTGGTGCAGCTTAACCGAGAGATATTACCGGTGATGCACATTCGCGGTGAACTCCAAAGATTCTCCTGGCGTAACCGAATAGAGTTGGCTTTCCCCTCTTTCACTTATTTTTGAAACTTTTTAGGTGAATTACGAACAATGAAGACTAATTACGCAACCGATTATCATCCTTTTACCTATCAAATAAGTATTTTTTATTTTGTTGTTATTGTTTGGGGATTGCTTCCATACAATTATCCCGATGTAATTACTTTATAATCAAGCAAATCTTTACTCCACCCGATTCGAAAAAAATCTGTTGGCATTTCTGCTTGAAGATGCATGCAACATATGTATTTTATATTTTTTTTTTTTGTTTATATAACTTTTTATGTGCAGTAAAGAAACCGATGATCGTATCGTATACATTTACGTCAGTGAATCCTTTACTTTATTAATGTACCGGGTATTAATGATAGATAAAAACGTAATCAGCTTGCTTAATCGCAGATTGGACAATGATATTTTTGCATAAATAAACACGTGCTTTAGGGACATTCGTATACACATTGAAATATTTCGAGTTATTAGCAATTTTGGTAATTGAGTAATATATTCAGAGTATATATTCAATGTTTTCATGGATTTTCAAGGATTTTTTTTGCTGTTCAGTATAGAGAAGGGAGTTGCTGTAATGGTTGCTTGAAAAGTAAAAGTATGTATTTTTATAGACGAGTTGCGTCGAGTCATATTATTACAGAAGAAACTATATATTAAAATATGATTGCGTTTATAAGAGACTTTATTTGTTGTAAAGATAATGCAATTTATTAATACTATCAATTGAAGAGTTGAGAAAAAATTTACATTCCAAAGCTTTGTTCTCTATCGTTGATCGATCTATGTATGCAGCAGTTTTGGTTAAAAATGTTTAAACATCCAAGATTTTTCTTCAAAATATAAAAGTAGCATGCACGGATTCGGTGATGAGTGGAAAAAGGTTAGGTGTTGTAATCAATAACTTTTAACATAAAATATGCATTTGAACGCTTAAAGTTTTTATTACTCGAGTTTGCGATGTTTGCATTGCATTAATCGTTTTTTTATCATTTTCATTCTCAATTACAGTATCATTGAATAACAGCTATTATATGCATCATAGCAGGTTGTTATATAATTTTCGGAAGAACATTTCCCGTCGATCAAACTTAAACAGCAGTTTATTTGCAACATTTAAGCAAATGGAGGGTCGAAAAAAAATTCAGGAATGCTCATCGGTGGCATTTGACGAAGGCGAGAGGGAAGGGGCAAGGAGGAGGAGGAGGAGGAGGGGTGAAGGGGGGTAGTCAGCGTGCGTACGTGCGTGGAGTTAACTCGCGGTTATTATCGATAAGTGGATTTGTAAAAAAATCTCGGAAGGGGCGGTGGCAGCGGAAAAGGAAATTACACTCGGGCTCAAGCAGCTGGCGTGGTTCCGTCTGTACCACGGGCTTGTGGACGTGGACGTGGACATCGACATCGACGTGGACGTCTATCGTGATCTAGGACTGCACATGTTGATCGATTTACGTAAGTAGGGGCAGGAACGGGAAAGCGAGGAGGACGGAATGACAGGAGCGAGAGGGAGATAGTTTTGTATAGCAGCGCCGATAATTATCGATAAGCCTGCAGCGACGGCACTACAATTCGGAATGGCGAGTCCCTTGTGCGGTTATGTTGGTATGACTAACGGCACATACGCAACGGATTTATAGCATTTAAAGCATTCGCGCCGGGGGGAGGGAGGGGCGGGAGAAAAATTTTAATCGGGAAATCGGCTTTAATCTCCGACTTCTCTTCATTACAAAAAACTGGCTCCATTGTTGTTCGCGCGATCCTTTATAGATATTTTACTTATTTAAATTTCTGGAAATAGTCGTTTGGCTTTGATCTGATCACAATGGAAAACGCGATAACTCGAGGCCGTTTTTTAAAATAACAGCGAGTGCAATTAATCCAACGCCCGATCCTTCGATTTGCGAGAAGCTGCAAGAACAATAATAATTTTATCATGAAATTGTGCATTAAATTTTTCCATAAAAGTACAAGTTGCTTCCTTCTACTCGAGTGTAATAGCTTTAGTAGATGATAAGGAGCTTGCTCAATTACAAAGATATTCATTGCATTCGGTACATTGCTTTTGTTGCCCCCAAAGGGAAAAGACCAGAGGCAACCCTAGATTTAAATTTAAAGTTTCCAGATAATTAAATTTAGTTGTATTATGTAATTTTGTACACGATAAAGTGTACCAATAACTCACTCTCCCGGAGAATGAGCTACTGTGTCACAAATAACAATCAACTGCATTAACTGTGTTTGTGTGCGTGAGTCGCGGACATGCGGAGTCGGAGAGGAAAAGGAAAAGTTTTCGGAAGCTGATTTATACGAGAGCTAATTTGATATGAGAGGATAAAATGAGATTTCAGTGATAAATTTTGTTTAAAATGTATAAAAATTAATGAAAAAGAGCAATAAAAGCAATAACTGTAATAAGGTGAAAAGCCGGAAATAATGGAGTGCGTTGTTAAAATCTAATAAACAATTAAAATTTTAATTATCAACTCATTTCTAATTAACAGTAAATTACTAAGCCCTCATTGTACGGAGGAAAACTTAATTACAGTGCATTACCCATATAGTAGCAAAAGCTCGTAAAATCATTCAAAGTCGATTCTCGAGTACAATGCAATTGCAACGGCCGAACAAGCAACAAAGCACTCGCGCACTTAAATACTCCATGAATTAACGATTCTTAATTTCGTTAGTCTAGGCTGCGCCAATAATTTTCATTCGAAATGCAGAGAAGGTGGACCGCAGTCTCGCTCATTACACATTCATTTGCAAACTGTCAAAGCCATAATTGCGTCGAGATATGCGCGCGCGACTCTCGTGTCACCCCTCCTCCCCCCCTCTTCGCCCCCTGCCCGTGCCACCCTTCGCCGCCCGCTATCGGCCACATCGCCGAGGAAAGAAGTCCAGGATTTGCATCGTCGTTCACGTTCGTGCGTGCAAATTCTGCATTTCGGGGGAGCTGAACAAGCCGAAACCGACGTACCCGCCGCTCCCCCAGTTTCTGCACACGTTTTTCGGTCCGAGCCCACTCTGGAATATCAAAGCTCCACCCTCACCCCCCCACGAGATGCTTCCGATAATTTTAAGCATTTCTTTCCGAAAAAGAAGTCCTCCAGGTAAGTCGGCGACTCTCGAGAATAAAGAAAAGTCGAGACGACAGGTAACATTTATCAACATTGGGCACTCGGTGCCTCCCCCACCTGAAACATCGATAGCTTTCATAATGCAAAAAATTTTTCGGAGATCCGATCAGGTGTAATCTTTTGCTTAATCTACGGCCGTGTGAAAGATTTTAGCACTTGTTAAGGAAACATGGACAGTCGCTAATGAATGCGATCTTCGTGGTTCAGACGCGGCATGACGCACGTAAATGAGAACCGGAAATCTCGTTGAGATAGGTGGCACACTTGAGGTAAAATGCCCCCTGTGGGGGAGGTCGAGGAAGGGGGACTGAGGTTGCTTAGTGGTGAACAAACGGACGCAGGTTGAAACCCGAGACACGAGCAAAGATCCAGCCGAGGAGCCAAAGAGCCACAGAGCCAGGGATCCAGGGATCCAGGCAACGGCGGCGGTGGCGGCGGCGGCGGCGGCGGCGGCGAGAGATCGAGCCTAGAGATAAACGCGCGACCGAGCGAGAGAAAAGATGCTCTTTTCACGCTGAGATTTTATACCTTTTAAAGTACACCAACCACGTATACAAGTCGCTGGGAGATTCTTTCCTGCTTAAATATTTTTTTTTTCCTTAAATATTTTTTATTCCTCGCCGACGTTACTTTTACCTGAAATCTTATTTCTGTATCTTTATTGATGCTTAATTACTCTTCCACTAAAGCCTCTAATTCAATGCGTCACTGCATCCTTTCAACGTGGGGGCCTTCGGATTCGAGAAATGACTCGCTAACTTTTATCTATACTGCGAGGATGTAATAAACGGAAATCTTCGTAATGAGGAAAATGGCGTTTATTTCGCTATTCGTTAAATTTCTTTTTTGCTCTAAAATAAATACTAAAGTTTGAATTGGAGTCGACGAGTGTTTACGATTAGTAGATATATTAAATTAAACTTAAACAAAAATGGGCATTTACTTTTGCACAATACAAATGTGCGCTGATAAAAACGAAATCTTAGTCTTTTAAATTTGCTGTATTTTTTTAATATTTTAAGACACAGAAGGAAAAACTCGCGACGTAAATGCGATTGTGAAAAAGCGAACAAAGAGCTCAAATGAAATTAAAGCAAGGATTAAATTCAAACTAAATAGCGTTGTAAAATGTTGTCTCTGAAAAATATTGCCGTGTTCAAAACATTCTTATGTCTTGTTTAAGTAATTCATTACTTCCTACGTAGTTCTACAAATAGGAGCATCTTGAAACAACTAAATAAATAAATAAATAATTGAAAGAGCAGCAAGGTTGACAGGCATAAATCAATCGATACCGCAAAATATATAGCTTGTTTGCCGCATATGAAACTGTCAAACGGAGAAAAAATGGAGAAGGATCGATCTGTCCTTTAGATCAGATCGAAATACTTTGGGTCTGAATCACCGTCCAATGAGCGCTGACATTAGTCCTCGATCGTGATTTCAATTTTCCTCCCGGCACCGCGTCCCTCCACTTCCCCCGAGCTGCAATTAAATTTTCATTGAATGCATAGACACTGGGACAGTTTCCGGCTACCGCTTCCCCAGGATTCGCACTGCCGGCAATCGTTATCCTTGGCCCTATTTATGTAGACCCCACACCTATAAACGATACAGAGACTGATCGTAAAAGTATCCGCCACTCATAGATCCGTTGGATAAAGCAGAAACCAATGCGCTCCGGTAAAAGTTTGGTGGCTCGTCGAAAAAGCCACTGGCCGAAAAAGTCACGAGAGCCAGTTGGTCGATGCTCGGACTGATGACCAAGCGTAATTTCTTTGGCTTCGGTCCCGTTTCCGAGTGAAAGTGTCGGGCCTCTCACTTGATCTCGATAAAATTGAGGCTCAAACTCCCAAAGCCGAGTGAGTTTGGTAAAATAATCCGGTTGACGGTCAGGGATCCAAGTAAGTGCGCCGGCGGTGGACCGGGGAGCCGTAAAATATCCTATCCCGGGTATAAATCGAGGGTCGATGCGTGGTGCGGGGTGCGGGGGAGGGGGAGGGGAGTGGGCCGGAAGCTGCATCTCGAGCCGGGGGAGGATGGGCGTGGAGCGAACGAGGGAGGAAGAATGTAATAAACCGTGACACGTCGCCTCGTCGTTCTCCGCGGCGATATTGTTCCTCGGGAGGGATGGCGCTGCGGCTGAGAGAAATTAAATTGCCTCGGCGGGTCTTCTTTTGAAAGTGTCTTTGCTCTTGCGAGTTGGCGGCGCTCCTTCGCCCCCCTCCCTCCCGCCCCCGGGGCCGAGCCCTTTATCGTGCACTTACCTTTTTATTAGCGCCGGTTATTACAAGAAGGCGCGAGCTCGCGTAATTGCCACACGCGAGGTTGCGGGGGTGCTTTCCCTTTGGGGCTATTTTTAAGTGGATGATCAAAGGGTCGCGTCGTTGATTTTTGACGACAAAACAAGCAGATTTGTCGCTCGGATCGTTAGACCGCAATGAGCGAGCGCTCGCAAAGCTCCTCGTCTCTTCCTCCCTCCCCCGCCCCACCCTCCCCTCCGCATATTATTATAACGCCGGGCGCGTCCTAATCTCGAGTTTCAATCCAAGAGGAGCCCACTACTGAAAAGTAATTAAAGAGAGATTATTCCGTTTTGAACTTACAATAATATGAATACCAAATTTAAAGATGCAACGACGGAATCGAGAGTTAAACTTGAATCATCTCTCAAACTGTTTGTTTATTTTGGAACATTTTTCATCACACGTTCACTAATTACATTTAAATGAAGTGAACAAATTTGAGAGGGTACTACTTTGTCATTGCTATGAGACTAATTAAACTACTAATGCAGTTTGAAAAACAAATTATTATTTTGAAAGATTGACATTAAGTTTTTTGTAAGAAACAAAACATGTATTTTGTAGCTACAGACCTTTTTTTATGTGTATATATATAAATGAAATAACATTTTTTAGTCTGATAAGCAATATAAATAAAAGAATTTTCTTCTCGTAGTAAAAATAAAGAACATTGTTTATAAAATAAGATTTACGCTCAAGTTGAATTTTTCTAGTCAAGTAAAGTTTAAAAGAAAGTTTTTCTTCTTTATAAGAAAATAACTATTTTCCAAACTGTATTATTTCTTTAAGGTATTAAAAAGTTTTTAATTTTTGTAATGGCACTGTATAAACCTTACAAGAATATAATAGCTTGCAACTAATTTAAAACAGATATAGGCATGTACAATCGGAAATGTTTAGGAAGTTCAGAATTTTATAATTAGACATAAATTAATGTACAAATCCATTAAACTTGTGGAGTAATAAAAGTAATAGAAGTGATTATGCATATGGAATTATAATTTCGTAGTAAATAAATGTAATCTTCGTTTCTGTAATTTCAAAGTATATACCTACATATATACACATGCATATAATTTTAATAAGCGTGTGCGCGTGCACTTTTAAAAAATAAATTTTTAATTTTTCTCTGTTCACTATGAGAGTTTTAAGCCTTATAATTATATAGTATAAATTTAATTAGTATCATTTTGTGCAGGTTGAGGATATTAAATCTTGTACTATTTTTATGTAAAGTAGACTTTTGCCTTTCATTATTTTGTGGTACACATTATCAGTACATATTGTGAACGCACATTAGGCCGATGAGCAAATGAGAGAAAAGAGTTGTAAGGGCGTAAAGATTGGGGGGAGGGGAGAATGACTTAGTCCAGACTTGGGTCTCCAATGACATTTCTATTTTAGAAGTAGAGGATGATGTATTTGCAAAACCAATATTGACTTTATGTTTGCGTTCGAAATTATGATCCTATGCAAATAAACTTTTGCGTGATCATCAGTAGAGATATTGCGTGATTCTGTTAAATCAAATTAATTTGTCTTTTTTTCAAGCGACGATACAGCAGCTTATATCCAATCAATCATTTATAATTAACGTTTATCAAATATCGGGGCTATATGCCGAAGGGTCTAATGAAGTTTGATAATAATGTGGATGAAGTGGAATATCTGGATTGGCAGTGATTGTTAACGAATATTTGTGCAAGGGTTTTGGTATGATTGAATGAATGTAGGGCAAACGAAATGAATTCGAGGAGATTTAATGGAATTACTCGGAATGGCCGAGGTGTTAAGGAAGTTTCTCAAATTTAAGAATTATTTAGAGGTTATCGAAGTTTGGTACTGGATGGCAGGGGCAGCGTGCGAAAGGGAGACCCGAGAAAGGGGAAGCAACTTTCCGAGTTGCAGTTGTAGAGAGGAGGAGGGGTGCGGGAGGCGGCGGAGGAGGGGAGAAGATCGGGTTTACGAGGCGCCCCGGTAAACGTTATTCGCGCACAAATGCCCGCGCGGCGTTAACGTCGGACAAATGGAAATTGCGCCTATACACGTGCGTGTGTACGTGGGTGTGGGTATTGGTGTGTGTGTGTGCGGAGGCCCGGTCGGTCATCTCTCGCGCGAGTCGCTGTCTGCGCGTTTACGACATCGTTTCCCCAGCATTTAATGAACAATGCATTGTGCGGGGGTCGAGGGTCGGGGGGTCGGGGTCGGGGCGCGTCCGTACACGCGACCGCTTTGTCACGTCACGCAATTGTCTTTGCCCGGGACTCCTTCCGTGTTACGGCAGTGAAATGCGCCATTGGGGGCTGCCGGACGACGAACCCCATCTTCGAGAGGGAGCTTCAACATCGGCGAGATTGACAATTGACTGCGCATCCTCGGCGCGCTTTCCTTCGCGAGGTATGCGGAAGCCCGACTCCGGGTGGATTTTTCACCCGTTAAGGGCCATTTCCATAACTCTCGGCTGTGCGCTTTACTACTCAGCAAACTCCCCAAGTTCGCCCATTTCGGTCGCCCTTAGCGTCCGAGGCAGGCAGGCAGGCTCCCTTCGACGTGTTCTGCCTTAAAATATCGACGAAATGAGTATTCGGCTTTAATTGGGAAGTCGGGCGTCCGGGTGTCGGTTTTCCGGTTCCTTCAATACCTTCGGCACCTTCCCCCTTTGGTATTGCGCTTTTCCTCGCAATATTATATCTAATGATAAATGCGTTCCCGTGAACAGCAATTTTATTAAGACGCAATAAATTTTCGTCGGGCATTAAATTTTAGTATTTCACTTTCGCAAATCTTTCAACGAATAACTCTTGGCTCTCGATTACATCAAACTCAAATATTTTTAAATTTATTTTTATTATAAGAGAGTTATTTATGTCGCACGTAGAACAATTCATAATCGAATATTTGTATCACATTTAACTTTTGATATCAGGAATGTGATTGCGTAAATCATATTACCGAGAACTCGAGTACGAGCACAATTATATTATCTTTTTGTGGCGCTGGTATAGGTGTGCATATGCTCACAAAGACAGATTATACGCTTCATTACTTTCTAGCCTGACTTGCGTTATTACGAGTTTGCGCGCGACGTGTGATATAATCTCATTCGGCACAAAATCGAGAGGTTCAAAGATTTTTTACATAAGCGAATTTTATAAGCAAAACCATTTGGACGGGTGGGTAATCCAGTGATACGAAGGCGGATTTCGATAAAGTTCAATACCGTGATTCTCGGCTCCATTCCAATGCTTCTTCGCACTCGGAAATTTTCCACCATTGCTGTTTTTCTTTTATCTATTTATTTCCAACCGTTCTGATGTTTGAGAAACGTACGAATGTTAATTCGAAGATGATCCGTAGTTTCAAAGCGCGCAAAATTATAATGGCGAATCGAGCTTTAAATGAATTTATCGAACAACACATTTCGGATAGGAGTGAATGTTAGTTGGAGGTCTATTGGATTGGACGGAGGAAGCTTTGGATCTGGTCGGAGGGCGGGTAGGCTCCGTTTGATTTCCAGTAATGGCCCCGGCACATACAATCCTCTAAAATGAGTGAATAATAAGGGTTGGGGGTTAGGGGGTGGCATAATCGAGTTGGTCAGTCAATGACTGAAGCTCCGGGCCTCGGATTCGGTTGCGGATCATCCGGAGGTGGAGGGCATTGGCGTGTGTGGTGTACGTAAATGGCTCTCCCGGCAGGATCAGAGAGAGAGAGAGCGAGAGAGAGAGGAGAGGGGGGAGAGACAGGGGCATCGCCATCCCGAGCAAACCGAGTTGGCTCGCCTCGGTTAACCATGGATATTTCGCTTTCGCTGTGGACGTTGGTTGGACTTGGCTGATCTAAGTATACCTGCGTTATTTCTGGCGGTAGCTGACGCACTGCCGCGCCGTCGGCCCTCCTCCTCCTCCTCCTCCTCCTCCTCCTCCTCCTTCTCACTCTCTCTCCCCGCTATCTCCTTGCTCTTGCTCTTCTTTTATTTTTATTTTATTTTATTTGCTTCCTCTTGGACTCGCTCGCAGCGGCTTCTCCTCACTCAAGTGAATTTCCAACCGAGCAGCCGGACGGCTACTGCAGAGGCGAAATATATCCTCGTGGCTCGTTTTCTCGTTTTCTCGTTTTCTCGTTTGAGCTCCTCTCCTCTCCTCCTCTCCTCCAGCAGGAAGAAAGCGCGCGCATCAGTTCGGCAAAGCCGTTGGAAATAAAAGCGGCGAGACCGAATGGGCGGGAGATACGTGTGTCTAGTAATTTGATACTCCGCGGCAAAGGGACTGGAATAAAAATAAGTTGGCGAATAAATCTTCATTTGCTTCCAAAGTGAGTCAAGGTGAAATTTAAAGCCGATAAAAGACGTTAATTCAACCCATATCGAGTTATTCGGGGAGGCTCGTGTCGCATTTTTTATCTGTGCACCGGCGCAATTAGAGCTAATTATCGATCCTGCGCTCTTTTTCCATTCATACTTTCTCCGATTGAAAATTAAGATGTCGACGTTATTAAACACCTTGCGCCGTGTAATTTTACTTGCTTATTTCTCGCATTCCTCGTTACCTTGAGTTTTTTCCCTTTTCTCCATTTTCCGTCTAAGCACGCCGAGTCTGGATGACGAATCACGCCAACTGAATAAAACAAGTACCAATTAGACGCTCGTTCGCTAATTTCCAACAAGATGTCTTTGTCCCCAAGCCCCTAATGTTAATGATTAATTATTTATATCCATTCCCGCCGACTTCTCCCACCACGCGACTTCCTATAACTTAATATTGTACTTTTATAATTAGTCTAAGAAACCACACAAGTCATTTCTTGTCATTATAAATAATACTGTTACGCGCAGAAATAAACGGATGCCATAACGGCATCGTTCGCATTTTCCCCCTCGAACGCAAATTTCGAAGAGAGAAATTTTAGCGCAACACGTCGGGAAAGCGATATTGCAGCGGCGGACATCCACAGGCCTCCTCGATGTCCAACGACCGACGTCGAGTGCACTCGGCAATAATGGGAAAGGCTCAGGGTGACCCGGACGTGATCGCTTCCTCGACACCGAGTCTCCAGCACGATTCCGCCGAGAATCTCGAATCTTTGACGCTCTCCACTCGCGAGGAGACACACCGACACACACACACACACGTGCGAAGAAAGGCGACACGCTCGCCGAATGCTCAATTACGTTTAACGAGCAGCCGCTGGCTTCGAGCGCGCGCCCGGAGTCGAAATTGATTTTGTCTTTCCGGCTCGCCTTACCACCGCCTTCGAACCCGGAGGAACGACACATGTTTTATTTTTTGCAACCTGGTCCGCGCGAATGCAAACTCGTGCAAATTTTCGCGCGCCGGCCTTATTGCGTCCCTTTTTGCGACTCCAGGTGATTCCGCTGGCGATTGCTCGGGACGGCGATTGATATTCCGCTCTCGAAGCGAGTCGGCGAGGTCTTTTCCTTTATTAATTGCGAGGAGTGGGTGCGACGGCACAGGTATCCATGACCACGTTCTACATAAAAAGTATCTCTCAATGGAGGTTTGTGCCTTGATTTTTACGTAACAGTTCGGCCGGAAACGAACTCCGTTCCTTCGCGAGGATAGCGAGTTATGCCAAGAAGCACATTTTCCTGGAGGCTGCTTTTCAAAAAAAAATCTCGTGTGAAAGAGGGTACGAGTTGGTTTTGCAAAAACGCAATAAATATGTTGGCAAAACAAAAATGTAACACACCTGAAAGGATATTGCGTCAAAACAATCATTTGATTTTTTACTGCAAAGGTTATGCTCTTTGTTTTTTTAAGGGTTTTTGAGTACTTGCAATAAATTATTACGAAATTTTATTTTAAAAATGAGATTGGAAAATAAATGAAACTTCATATGCGAGCAATAAGCAGATCAATTACCAAGTTTAATATAACGAGGCCTTAATTTTCTCCTACAAAACTTTTTCCAATAATTTTTTTCTTGCTTCGCAAATTAAAAATGTAATTTGCAGTTTTTATCAATTTACGATTATATTATATTAGTTTGATTATAAACTTGGTGTCTTGTAAGACATGCTGATAATTTCTTTAAAGTTTTATTCCTTTTATCACGCGCGCATATTGTATTCTGTGTGTGGAGGTGTACAAAAAATTACTTTGTATGCTAATGGAATACAGTGAATAACAGATCCGATTATGTATGGTTAGACAACTGCAGTATTTTAAAAGAAAGGTGACATAAAAATAAAATATCTTCCTGCTTAATGATGTAAGTATCTCATGCCTGTATTTGAATTTCTTACGAGGCACGCATGACGGACCCAAAGATTTGTGTGTGCGTGCGTGTGTGTGCCTCGGACGTTTATCGTCACTTTTTTCATTTGAAGAATTAACTGTTGCGTAAAATAAATATTCTCCGGCATAATACGAAGGCAGACCTCGGGCGTAATGGAGTTTCCCATCAGAACATCACAGGTGGATGCTGGCGTTGGGCGCTAGCGCTAGTTGGGCTTTCTCGGGAAACACCACGAGAGCGAGAGAGAGAGAGAGAGAGAGAGAGAGGGAGAGGGAGAGAGAGGCGAAAGGTCCGAGACGCTTCGCTTCGACGCGATTAGAACCAAAGTGACTGGCTTTCGCGCCATGATTTATATTAGCGAAGGACGCCGTCTTTCTTTATTTAAGAAGCCTATTAGTCGATGGATGACTCGAGATTCAATGAAAACGTGAAATTATGGGTGCAGTGTTTCAGTGCTTTTTGCTTTTTTATTTTAGCCTCGGAATATTTATGGGATGCGATGGGATTTTCGATAATTGAATGATTTATTGA
Source organism: Eupristina koningsbergeri (assembly GCA_018907245.1). Classification (NCBI taxonomy): domain Eukaryota; kingdom Metazoa; phylum Arthropoda; class Insecta; order Hymenoptera; family Agaonidae; genus Eupristina; species Eupristina koningsbergeri. Next base: position 189,685 of record JACCHV010002782.1, on the reverse strand, counting down.
TTCTGACTCTATTGCGACAAATTTGAATTACTATCTTGTTTACCTACCTTTTTATCTTCTTCTTTATGTTTTTATCCCTCTCCATCTTCCGCTTGTCTATGCATTCGCACAGATGATGGCTTCGTTACCTTTTTCTTCTTTTTTTTCTTCTTTTTTAACGGTACTAACATAATTTCGTTTTTGATCTACGTCCGCGGGAAAATCTTTGCCGGCTAAAGAGCTCAAGGCAGCAAACGAATAAATAAAGTACACTCGATCTGCCGCTCTGATATTTATGATATTGTGCAACTTGTTCGATCCGCTGGCCGGCCGCTGGATGCTGGAGAGCTAACGGATTTGCATCCGAAGCCTCCGAGTGACCCTTTTTATAAATTTGAATTAAGAGTGGAGAGATAATATGATGGTGCTCTATGATTAATGCGGCGTTAATCTCTCTCTCTCTCTCTCTCTCTCTCTGCCTCTGAATTACAAATTCCGTTAGGCACTCAGCGGTAAAATTTTCAAATCAAACATGCACATGCACGACGCATACAGAAGCTTGTGTAGCGGAAACAACGGCGTGGAAATAAAAGATGTTTTACATGTAAGCGCGGCCGACAAGTTAAGCTACGAGTGTGCCTGTGCCTCGTGTTTAAAACGTGAAGTTAAGGATGTCTACGCCAAGATTTTGCGCGATGCCGATGAGCAGAAATTTCGAGAGGCACGCATGCATTTATAAGACTCTGCTATCACGTCATATCGCACACTATTGCTGACGAATCAGAGTTTTCCTGTTTTCCTTTGCCTCCCTTCTCGTCTTCTTCAGTCAGCCTCACCTGCTGTATCACTTGCACACACAATCCAACGAAATGCCTCGCACTCGCTTTTATCACTCCACTGGTTTTTCTTTTTTCCACGTTCATTGGTACGTGTACTAAACGACAATTTTCTTCTCTTTTTTTTTTCCACTGATTCTTCTTTTTGTCGAAAGACAAAAGCTGAGAGCCTACCCAAATGCCAGGCTTAATTTAGGAACCAACCTCGTGATTAGAACCCCGAAAAAATTTTTTTCTACTTTCTTGAAAACATTTATAGAGACGACGAATTAATGATGACGGTTAAATGTCAATAAAATAGAGTAGAGTTCCCAATACATTTTTTGCTTTAAAGTATCAATTTGATTGTTAAAAAAGTTTTGCAACAATGGTTATATTCTCAATTTAAGAAGAACCGCAATTGAACGAAAGAAATAATTGATATTTATCGTGTGACGATCGATATTGTTATTATTATTAATTTTTTTTTGTTTTTTTTGTTTTTTTTTGCATAATTCTAAAAGTGCTTGCAAAAAGTTTCAGGGATTCATTTTAGACACTTGTTTGCTTTGATGAGTATTCATTATGAATTAATCAGAAGCGTTTTCTCAAGTGCATCACAGCAAAGAAAAATGAATTCTTTATGAGCTAAAGATAATTTGATTTTAAATATATTTCATGAAAAAGTTCTCTGGATGGAATATGGATAATTACGTCCATATAATACCCAGCTTATAATTATGATACTCGAGATATTAAAAAAGTCTTTCACTAGCCAGCTTATCTAAAATCTACATATTTCTTTTTCTTCAACAAACAAGTTTTGCACAATATAATTAGTTTAGCTTGTAACTTCCATGCTTTCCTAATACCTTTTTTAAAACAAAGTCGAGTCGGACTGTGCGGTTGGTTGTAAAAGTTCGTAGAATTTCTTTGCATGCAGAGTCTTTTAGATTTTTGTAAAGCAGCAGCAGCACTAGTTTATCGCTGCACAATCGCAGTGGTTGCCATGCTCAAAATTCATGTAAAATTAATAGGGCCGCGCGTTGGGAAATACGAAACGCACTCTATTCCTCGGACTGCAATTGTTCTAATCAGACGCACCGAATCTGTAGCGCTGAATTTATGCTTTTGCGAGCTGCAAACGCTTTGAGCATAAACGAGAGGAAGGCTATTTTCTGATGAGCCGGTGGTATCTTAGATAGCGAAAGGGCATCCGGGACCCGGTGCACCGGACCAACAACCAAATCGACCTGCGGTTGTGCACCTAGAAATAGACAGACCGATCGGCGGTGGTTCCCCTGGCTCGGTTATTTCGCCGAGGAACACGATTAAAAATGAACAACAACTCGGGTCTCGATTGCGAATCGAGCAAATCGGGCGTCGGCCCGCTTAACAGATTTTCGATTCGCCTCGCAGACTTTGTAATTTCCTCGGCAAAAAACGTAATGCGCTTTTGTAAAGTTGTTCGAGTTCGCCTCAATCTCGATTTTGTCCACAACTTTCCCCTCCTTTCCTTTCTCGTCCCTTTCCTTTCTTCCCACTCACTGTCAACCTCTCCATTCCGTCCTCCTCCGCTTCTTCTCCATTTACCTTCGATTTTTCGGTCCCGAGTCTGCGTTTCTCCGGGCTCTTAGTGATCATTATACGTCTGTTCTGAATAATTACTGCGAAAACGTTTTTTTGTCAAAGGATTCCTTGGAGCACGTTGTAAGTTTAACGAGACGATAAGAGCCAACTTTTTAAATTACTAACACGATTATTTGAATATACATCTCACGATTCAGATTTAATCAAACGGAATATTTAAAATGATTATCCGCTATTAATTTTCCGACCCAACCTTCTATTTCACGAGGTCTCTAGACATTTTCAAAATTTTAAATTGCAATGCTTATTGTCGAAACTGACGTTATACCATAAAAAATTATTTAATAATCCTTTTTTTCAGCTTCAGAAGCTAAGAGGTCCAAATTAAAAAAAAAAAAAACAATGTCCAAAGAGTGAGTTTTGCACGCGCGATACTTTGTTAAAAATTATTGTTTGTTGACCTAGAGAGTAATGGAGTTAATGCTATTACATCTGATTAGGTTATTTTTAATATTCTCAGGGTTACAGCTCTTTTGATTTAAATATAAATAGCCGTTGGTATTCATCTGTCGTAGCGCTTAATGTAACCGAGAGCCTTCTAATTTTTTGATAACTTAGCACGACTGCCACAAGTCCGATTATGAAAGTGTACAGTGTGCATCGTTTCTCAAATGACGCAACGATTAGGTGTTAAAGCTGGTTGTAAATACTGCATCTCCGTCATTTTAAATCTCCCCGGCTTTTGCATCCCGAGGAGAATGATACGGAATCGTATATCTGTTTCTGGCCTACCGTTTGTTTTTGCTTTATACATCCATCTCGATCGTTTCCTCCATTCTCTCTTTCTCGGCCTCTCACTCCCTCCCTCTCTCTCTCTCTCTCCCTCTCCCTCTCTTGCCTTCTTCTCTTCTTTTGTCTGGGTCATGAATAATTTATGTTCGTAATGCAGACGAGCCGACGGCCTCTATCCCTTTCTCTCTCATCCGTACACCACGCCTCACGTGATCCTTCGTTCATCCGTTCGGGTCTTCTTTGCTCGCAGTTGTTCTCCCTTCTCTTATCTTAATTCCTTCGTTCGTACTTTAGTTGGTTCTTTGGTTCGTCCGTCAATCCGTGACACTGTCCAACACACGCACGCACACTCGCATCCCACTGGTGTGGAGCAGCGCTAGCAGTGATATTCGCTTGTGTTCGTTTTATTTTCAAATGAATGCCACACCACCATCATTTATTTCATTAAGGCGCGCTATGGGGGTTTCGATTGCGGTCTTGGAAAAACTTGTGAACACGCACGGCGTTTCATCGCTCATTTTCGAGCCGAACCTGCTTCGCCCAAAGCCCATCGCTTTCGATCATGACTCGGAAATAATTTTCACTTATTAATCACTTTAAACACGCCACTTTCCTATTTTCTCGATTTTATTTATTTACCACGGTGGATTGTCTTTTTTTACACCTGCTGTTAACCTTTGTCCGCTACAGCAGTTCTTTCATTTTGTTTATTGGGCACTGGGCGCGAAATCGACACTAATTTCATTTTGTTAAACACATTCACATAAATAATAAATACACGGCTATCCTCGTACCGACCCGACACTTTTAAGGCTTGCAATAGAAATAGAAATAGAAATATCGATGAATTTTTATCAAGGAAGACATTCCATTACTCAAAAAGCATTTGCAATATTTACTACCCATTTATTTGAAATAAATTCAATATTATAAATATGTTTGTGCATAAAAATTTAAATAAGAATAAAAATAATGTCCATAAGTCATCCTGCTAGTTGATTATCATTTTTTTTTAATGTACATTTTTCAAGTATATATATATAATTCATTACGGTGAGTTTCACGATTTCGATTAGCCATTTCAAGTTTGACCTCATACTAATAATTATTAATATTAATAAAATGTTATTGTAAATACAAATAAATTAAAAGTTTTTATATTTGCATCCGTTATAATATGTATCAAGAAGTGCATAAAAATCAAACTAGTTCTAATATATAATGACATAGCATACGAGGTCACATGAATGTAAAAGTAAAATAAGATTGTGAACTTGTAATACTTAATTTTTTTTTTTTTTTTTTTTTTTAAACAATGTTCTTATAATTTGAATTTTATATAATTAAAAAAATTATTCATTTGATATATTGCAATCAATTAATTTAAATCTTTTTAAAACGTTGAATAAAAAAGACTTTTTTGTATTAAAAATGAAATTTATAGTTTTTTCATTAGAAGGAATCTTGTGGTTAAATATCTTGTTATATTTCTAAAAAATAATGATTATTTAAACAATTTCGTATAGAATTCATTTCATGTTTTTATATTTTTACAACTGTACCTAGAATGTGATAAATTCCATCTTAACTCTTCTGTTTGTACAAGTTTCAATAAGAATTACAATAAAACACATGAGTATAACTTTATTGCTTTGAATTGTTTGATTTGAAAACTTTATTATTTACCATGTAAATTTTCTTAGTTTGTTTATTAGTTTGTATTAGTTAAATTAAATCAATATTTTTATATGCATAAAACTATACGACATAGTTCGTGCAAACATGCGTACACAACCATTGGGTTGAAATATTGATAATATCACTTTTAATATTTGCTCCTATCGAAATATATTTAAATAAACATTTGTACCAATTATGAAGATATTTTTTTAAATATACAATGTAATAAAATTTTTAATTTTTTTTTTTTTTTTTTTTAATATTTTACATGATACTTATACTTTTGTACATGCTTGTATTTAATTGTAATACGTGCGGTATCGTTATTCTTTCCTTTTTAGCGAAAACGATCAAAGTTATATACCAAATATATAATGTTTACCTCATTTCGAATGTTGTCTTCACCTGAACGGTCTTGAGTAAACATTATAACAAGGGAATTATTGTGATGTAACTTTTGTGGATAACATCACGCAACAAAGATTTAATATTCAAAAATAATTTTTAGCGGCAAAAATTTATAATAAATATTTACGTTTGGCCGTAGTGCAATGGCACGGAACAATAAAGGCCTGGACTTTTTTTTTCTCTTTTTTTTTTAATTGGGCAACGCTCGTCAATTTCAGAGGCCATCGAATTCTGTGCATTTATTTGCACGAGGAAGAGTGGTGGTCCAAAAATCGATGAATCCATTAAAAAAGGACAAATGCCGAACTAGCGAAGCCTGCTATCGAGAGTCGATCTAATTATGAAAGTGTTTGGGGAAAATGAAATTGGTCGACGGCCGCCACATGCATACACATCCTTATTTCCATAAAGACCGATCGTGTTTATAAATAGAGGGCGATCCGGATCGTAATTATCCCTGCGTATTTTGGCGAATCGCTCGTACCGATACACCGGGTTTCTTCACCTGTTTCACAATCGCACTTGGAAACTTTGCCTTCGGAGGAGTTCAAGGCCACGGCGGCGGTGGCGGCGGCGGCAACGGCGGCAACGGCGGTAGTCGTGGTGCCCCGAGGCGCGGAGGCAACGGACACCACACGGACGCGGACACACGTGTCGGCGGCCAGGCTTCCAATAATATTTGCCCCAGTGCACGTCGTCCCCGTGGCCCCCGAAGTTGGCTCCGCGTCGACACCATCGGTTGAATAAATATTCGCGTTTCCGCGCCGGGCAGCCGTGGGCGCTTTGCCCGTGCTTGTCAATTATTGCCTGGCTCCTTCTCTTCTCGGGCACGGATTCGGGGGCGGCGGGGGTCGAGGTAAAAGGCAACTTTGCTTCGTTTCTTGACCTTTCCACTTGGCTCGCTCGTGTTCATTGACAGCCAAACTTTGGATCGCGGCTCGCGGCTTGCGGTGCGATCGAGCCACACTCGAGGGTTAAGAGCCGGTTCTTTATTCAAATTCACCGTCCAAACTCGACTTTACCTTAATTACAAGTGGCGAAATTTGCGTAAATGCTAGCTGAGATAACACAGCTGTTCCGACGATTTATTAGAACTGGATAATATTTACACAGATTATGCCATTTTGAGTGAAATATCTCCATTTGTTGATTAGAGTTAATTGATTCAAAGTTTATAGTTGGAGGCCAATTTTATTTTTGAACATAATTGCAGTGTACAATAACACTAGGAAATTCCAGGTGACGCAGGTAAACCCAATTAGTATTGTCACGTATTCGTTAGTTGCTCTCATAAAGTAATAGATATCGGCGTTGCAAGTCAACGGTGGTAAGTTTACAGAGACATTAAATAGCTTTTTAAAATAGTGAAATCGAGTGAAATCTTTCAAACTTGAAAAATTTAATTCAAAATTTTAAATCATTTTATTCTCATGAATTCCGTGCATCAGACATACCAATCTTTATTTATATTTATGTGTAAAAAAAGCTTTTTCTCTAATTGATAATTTCTTTTTGTAACTGTACTTGAAATCAGTTGCTGGGAAACTCAATTTTTGCGTTGTAACTCGTATTACAACAGTTTTTCCTCTGCTCCAAGGATTTGATAAAACTTTTTTTAAAAAAATTCCTTTCCCTTGAATTTGAGTGACATAATTAAAAATTCACTAAATCTCTTAATTCTTTTATTTCGTAGAAAGTTGTAAGTTATTTTGAGTAGTCATTGAATAATCGCAGAGACACCAGTACGACGAAACAGTACAAGCCTTGCACAATTCAGCGAATGTCTAAAAATGAAAAATCATTTATTTACATATTATGCTGTGCCGCCCGTCAGACTCAAGTTCTTGACACGGCAAGTTCCTCCCTTCGAACACTCAAGGTGTGATTCAACGTCGGCGTCGCACGTGTGTGCGTGCACACGTGCACACTTGCCACACACCCAACCAATCCGTCACTTTACGGGCGTCAAACGCAAAACTCGCGCGGCCAATTTTGCGAAAGTCCCGCGTTGCCAAAGCATCGCAGCCCCTTTATCGGATTTCCCTGGGTCGAGTACTCGTCACTAATAAGTTTCCGAGCGAACCCTGATAAGTCACAGATTTTCCGATGACAAGAGGCGCCTCGAGTGAACAAATACAGACTCCCGAGGGGGAAACGCGGGGATGACTGGCCTGAGGCCAGACCGACTTACCCAATTAGGACTTTCGTCACTGGTTGTTGAGGTGCACCACGTTCTGTCAATATTCGCAATAGCCGAGCAAACCGATCCAATTATATCCAAACCAAGTTACATCTCTCGCGTGATCGACAAACGCAATTACCCTCTGCGTTTTGAACACTCATTTTCTCTGGGCCATCTGTTTTCTCGGGGAATTCGGCGGCTGCCCATGCGGGGAGCAACACTCCTTCCTCTCCCTCTCCCTCTCGCTCGCGCGCGAAATAATTGTTTGTTGCGTTTTACAATTCCTAATTGCGCCTGGTAAGTCTTTGGTGCGCATGGATGGGTATTTTTGGGGTCCGGAGCCCAAGGAGCACCGATGAGATTAATGCATTGTTCCGAATTTAGTTTCGTTTGATCGGCGGCAGCGCCACCACGGGAAGGATGCGGGTTTTTCGATTGCCGGACAACGTTAAACATTATATTTAGCCGCGTTTGGACCACAAGGCAAATCGGGGGGTGGGGCAGGCGGGGGGTGGCACAATAAGGAAGACGGATTGAAACTTTTTAGCCGATGAATTATTCGGAAAGCGAGCTCATTCGACGCGAGGGTACATTAATTAGGCTGATCGTTTGAGCACGTTAGAGATATTATTTCCAGTATATCAAATTCCGAATGCGAGATGCAAGGGCCCATAAATAATAATTTTAATATGCCTACAAATATTGGCTTGACAAACGACTCGAGCCAGGACTTTGGCCGCGCCGTGCAAAGCCGCGAGGAGAGGAGAGAGGAGAGAATCTTGCGGAGTGATGGGGGAGGAGGAGGGGAGGGGGAGAGGGCGACGGCGGCGAGGCGACAGCCCCGGACTCGAATTATGTTCTTTAAAACATCGCCACGCACAAACCTCATCGTCGTCTCGTAAACGGCGTTTGCTCTCATAATGTGCTTTATGTAAGACAAGTACGCGAGCGTGTGTCTGCTCGGATTCAAACGTCAGTGGAGACATGTACGATCGCCGTTAATTTATTCCGCCGATAAACCCTCCTTTCTTGCTTTCTTTCCTTCCTTCCTTCCTTCCTTCCCCGCCCCTCCCCTCCCCTCGCCAGGCCGCGCTCTTCCTTCCTCCCTCCCTCCCTCCGCCCTATCCTGTTACAATTTTTTTCACTTTCTCCTCGTCCGCATAAATCTGCTCGACTTCCCACTATCCCTCGCCGTTTTATGCCCAGACATGCACGCACACACACACGCGCGACCGAGCGCGCGCGATTGTGCAGCCGACGATCCTCGACACGGAAAACAAAAGACGTCGGTTTGTCCGATGTGCTCGGTCGGGCTGGAGAGTCGTCCGTCCAGCACTCCTCGTTCTCGTCCTCGTTGTCGTCGTCGTCGTCGTCGTCGTCGTCGTCGTCGTCGTCGTGGCGGTGGTTGGGGGCCTCGTGTGTGCGGGCGAGCGAGTGCAGCCCCGAATCGCGTTGGTGCACGTCGATGTGCTGATTTGTATTTATTAATCCGCCTTTTCCGTGTGCATTCAAGATGCTGACTAAGTCCCCGGGCAATCGAGTTTCTATTCTCTGCAATTTTCTTGCAAAAGAAATTAATGTATGACGAGTTGCGCGAGCGCCGAAACGCCGCTCGGAATATTGATGTGCCCTCGTCGAATCCCCGTATTCATTTCATTTTTTTGGAGCTCCAAGGCTCGGGAGAATCCGTATGAACTTTTGCGAGTGTCAGCCGCGTTATTGCTATCTTTGCCATTGTTTCAACACTATTAAATAAATTATAATAACATAATTTTGAGGAGTTAATTATAGTATTACTCAAGCGGCATGAATCAGAGCTGAATTTATAGTACGCCGTGATTTAATGATTCATAAACTATAATATTTTAATATAATGTTAATTAGCAGGTTAAATTTATTATGTACACGAATGTCGGGTCACTTTAAACTTGGGAAAGTTTAAAATAAACTTGTTTGTGTATTCAACTTTTGGTCAATATATATGTATATCGAGTGGTTGTATGACAAAATTCTCTGTGTACAAAAAGAAAGAGCCTGAAGAATAAACATAATAAATCAAACGAAACATGAATAACCATGAAGTGTACATAATGTTTATTTTAAAAAAATATTTTAATTAAATACCATTGAGTAAAACAAATAGTAACAATAATTTAAACAATTTACAAAATTTAAAACAATTTAAACAAGTATTCAATAATATTATAAATCCTGTATTATTAATGTTGCTGTTGTTGTTATAATTATTATTATTATTATTATTATTATTATTATTATTATTATTGTTATTATTAAATAATATTCCTAACCATATATTGTTTTCTGTTACAGGTGAGTTACTGCAATTATAACTTTACTAAATCTACTTTCCAAAGTAAGTTCAATTATGATATTCAATTCGTGATGACCTGTATTCGTTTACATTAAAATATAATAGTTTTAAACTTCCACATTAACTTTTCTCTACTTTTAAAATAAATTTTCTTTTGTTACATTTAATTTATTTGTCTATTATATCTCAAATCAATGCCAACTTTTTCACAAAAATTTCATTTTATTTCCTAGCAATATCGTTTATATGTACTTTCATTAATTACCGTAAAGGAAAAGCTTATAATTATTTTTATATTTTCAATACGTCTAATTAAAAGAACTTCTTTATCAAATTTAATTTTATGAAATTTATATGAATGATACATAATTAATGAAATCGTGTTATATACACAATAAAATATAGAAATGATAACATCGAAATACAAGTAAAGGAAAAAGTTGTTAAAAACGAACTTTGAATTGGATACTGTTGTGTGATCTTAAATTTAGTAGTGATTGTGTTAGATGCTTGTACCAATACTTGTTTTTCTTTTTGTTAGTCACTTGCTATATTATGCATTAGGCAATGAACGCTGTTCTAGTATTTTATTATATTAAATTAATAATGCTCCCAGAGAAATGTATGTATCTTTAGACGAAAAAAATTGTTTTTTATTTTTTTGACAACTCATGAATGCTTAAAATTAGCCGGATACAATAAGAGCAAAAATTTTTATTGCGGTAAATGCATAAAAAAATTGTTACAAATCTCTTGTGATACAAAAAATGAATACTGTTTATTTCAGAGATGGAAAACTGGTTTCGTGTATTTTATAACTGTAACCATCATATGAATTAGATGAACAATAAGAATAAGTAAAGGAGGCAAAGAGATACAATGTGCATTGTATCAGTTGTGTTGAGAAATTATAAATATACATCATCAGGTTATTTATCGGCGTAAAAATGTTGTTGGCTCGTGCGAACCTGAAAGTCTTGAATCTTTGAGCTCAAATTTCTTGAATTTTATAGCTTCCGCATCTTTTGAATCGCTTGCCCAAAAGTGTGTTAATACAGCGGTGCATAATAAATTCTCATGAAAACGTGCAAACTACAAAGTCCGGGAGAAGTATATCGAAAGGGGGGAGGGAGGGGAGGGAGGAAGGGATTGAGAGGGGGAGGGGGAGGAAGGGTAAAGAGGGAAGAGGAGTAGCAAGAGCAAGAGCAGCCCGAGCCAAAGCCAGGGACTCGTTGCGCTATCCCAAGCATTCGATTTGGTATTTTTCTTTGTGTATCGTGGATAGTTCGAATTGTTCTGCAAGCAGGGCATTGATATATCGTTCCGCGGGTCCTTTGAGAGTCGGCTCTCCGAATGATCCTTCGCGGGTCCCTCTTCCTCCCTCTTCGCTCCCTCTCGGTCCCTCTCACGAGATATCCTCTTGCGTATACCCCTCTTTCTTTCTTCATACCGGTCAATTTACCTGGGACGACTTCCACTTTGCCTTCCTTTCTCTCCTTCTCTCTCTCTCCCCCTCCCTCTTTCTGACTCTCTTTCTCTCTTCCTTATACGCTTACTTTATTTTTACTTTCTTTCGTCGAAACCCCTCAACCGTTCGTTCGCCTCCTTTGCTTCAAAGCCCTTCACCTTCTTCTTCTTCTTCTTCTTCTTCTTCTTCTTCTTCTTCTTCTTTGCTGCTGTGCTGTGCTGTGCTGGTGGTGGTGGTGGTGGTGGTGCTGCTGATGCTGATGCTGATGCTGATGTTGCTCTGCTCCGCTCCGAGACCCTCTTCGTTTATCTCTAGAGTTTTTTCATGGTTGGCTGTCCCTCTCGCTCGCGCGCTCAAGAAATCTGCGGCTCGATGCCGAAAGTCAATGGCGAAGTCTGTTACTTGGTGCGATCCAACCCAATTTCTCGACCTTTGGACTTACCTCTTCTTTTCGACCAACTAAAATTGAAACTCGAGTAACTCGCCCTCTTTTGTTTTTATCTTTTCCCTTCCTTTTAATTTACTTTCAAAATTATAAATGCGGATCTAAGTTGTTACATTGTTTCTCAGCCGAGATAAATTTTACAAACGGTTATTATTTACGGCGGATAATTCAAACACAATACTGCCACGCATTAATCTTTAGGCATGTGGGCGTTGTTCTTACAAAAATTAAATTATCATTATCAATCATTTGTACATTAACAATGATTGGATACTGCACACGTATTTCACATGATACACCGTACGAGTACGAAATGCGTACACGAATATCTAGTTCGGATGCCGTAAATCAAAGTCTATCCTCGGATCGAGATTGATTTGAATTTAAAAAACACCGGGATTTACGAAAAATCAACACTCATATTCATCATGTTTTGTTTGATGGTGGAATCTTAGCGACAGCTTTAAAGTTGTTGGGCGTGTATTTATTGTGTCATTTTCTAGGAAATCAGTCATTGGTAATGTACTCCATAAAAATTTATTTCAATTTTTTTTATGATTTAATAATAGTTGAATACATTTTTAAGGTGTAAGAAAAGTATTCATTAAAGATAATAAATACTTGTAAATCAAAGTAGTTGATGCTTTGAGAGCTATAAATCGGTGTACTTACCGTCCGGTGTTCATTACACTTGCTTGAAAAAAAAAAAAAAAAAAAAAAAAAAAAAAAAAAAAAAGGAGAAAAAAAAACTTTAAATATAATAACACTGTGTACGGCCATTTTTGGAATAAATCGCATTAAGTAAAATCTCTGGATCGATATGGAAGGAATAGCACTTTTTCTCGTGTAAAACAAAATTCGTCCATTCCGCGGAGCTTTTAAAATTTGAATAAAGGGAAATCCGTTTTTGTGAGCTTATGCTTAGTCGGAAACCAATAGTTTAGTTATTTTTGAATGGTGCTGCAAATTAATTTTCAACACTAATAACGCCCGGAAACATTGTGCCTGGAGGAAGAAAATTCGCATCTTCCATTTAAAACGAGTATTAAAGTTCTCCAATAAAGTAAGTATAGGGATTCTTAAAAGTTGAAAAGGCGTTTTATGTTGATGAATAATGGGTAGATCCGCCCGCAAATAAAAGCAGTTGTCGAGAGCGTGAGATTGCATGGATGGCGTTGGTAGTGAAAATGAGGAAGAGGTGGAACCGGAACTAAGGAACGAAATCAACCAGCAAAGCGCCGAAGAAAGGAGGAAAGTCGAGAGGTCTTTGTTTGGTGACCGATCCCACAAGAGTTTGAAGAAAATCGACAGCCTATGAGCAACGGGGGCGGGGTACGGGGGATGGGGGTGAGGTGGCGCAATGATTCATCGGTTAATGAGTTTTAATCCAGTAGATCAATGTCAAGCGCCGCGGGTTGCGTCGGTGCTGCTCACCCCCCGTATCCTCCTCCGAGGCAGGGGCTCTTTTTGCCTAGTTTACTCACACAGGGAAACGAGAGCAGAACGAGAGTGAAAGAAAGGGAAAAAGAGATGGAGAAAGTGGGGACCGGGGCAGAGGAGGAAGAAATTGCTTCGGAGAGCAGCCGAGAAGAGAAGTTGGCCTTTGTGTGGGGCGCGCGATACGGTGAATCTCCGGGCGAAAGAAGCGGCGAGCGAGGCTCCGAGGGACCGAGAGGAGACGAGGAGACGAGAATATGGCGTGGGAACAAAGAAAGAGAGACTCGACTCGTCCCTCCCGTGCCTCTCCCTCTCCCCCCTTGCCGCTCGGCCTCCCTCCCTCCCTCCCTCCCTCCTGCTCGTCCTCATCCTCCGGCTCCGTTTCTTTCCTACCCTCTTCTCGCGCCGCGCCAAATCCAATCTGTTGCTGGTGCTTCTTCTTCTCCTCCTCCTCCTCCTCCTCCTCCTCCTCCTCCTCGCTTCGCTCTCTCGATTGTTCCTCCGAAGATCCGAGGAAACAAAGGACGCGTATTTCATCTATTGCGTGCGAAAATCGCATCCACGCTTCAGTTAATTCCGTCTCGTGTACCCATCGGCTGCTGACCGAAACCTTTTAAGCAACGCCATCAATTCTTCCTCCAGCTTCCGTACAATATCTCATCACATTCGCCCAATCTTTGCCCTTTTCTCGTCCGAGCTTCTTTCGAATTGACACTTTGATAAGGGAACATTCGTTTCATTTATTTAACGACATCTGATGCAATTTAATGCCGTTTAACAATACGGCTTATCGCTGCCTTCGCCATCCAATATTTTATTATTTCGAACGTTTATTCGTAGATTGGAATCGGGGCGCGGGTGTTACAGTAGATTCACTCGCAAAAGTAGCATCCGGCGCACATTTTCCATTTCCAAATCAAAAATCCAATGTGAAATTATTTACGAGAACACATCGCGTACCGGCGAATCGGCACTTTGCGCGTTAAAAAAGTTTCTTTATGCCTTCAAATTACCGTTGTAATTTAATTTGGATCAATCTGCGAGAGCCATTATCTCCTATAATTCATTTTCATTTGTTGTTTTTCAATCGCTAACGGATTTTCAACCATGATACGAGTATGTAAACGTCGTTTCAAATGTTATCAAAAGGGGTAAAATTTACTGCGCTCTCCATAATATCAATAAACGTACATTGTTTTGATTTATGAATTTTTCGTTGATACACTACATCAGCCGATTTAATTTTTTATAGTTCTTTGTGCTTATTTACGAGTATTCTCGATTTCACTGGACACTTAAACTAGCTATTGTAATCATAATCATTTTCATAAAAGATTAAAAAAAATAGGGCTTTGAAATCAATCCTTTTTGCTACTGGCACGTGAAATGATTTCGTAAATAATCTTCATTAGCGATTTAAGTACACAGACATAAAATATCAACAATGGGTCAATGGGGGCTCGGTGATTATATCCTTTGGGGATTTAAAAATTGTCATTATAATAATTTTTATGTGCTCTGTATTGGATCAATTTCGATTTATCGAATGAGAATTAAACTACTTTGATATTGGAAGTGACATAGTACATTATTATCAGTAGTTTTTTTTGCTTGACTATCTTTCTTTGCTTTATGTCGGAACGCAATTATAAAGTAGCCGATAAAAACTGGTTAAAGTTGACTATGAATCCAGTTTGATAAGTATTACTAACCTATTTTATCTGCATTACTGTAAATTTTTCATGATTGGGTTTCGATTTTTAATTATGCGGTGAAAATTTTTAAGATTTCGATTTCTTTGCTGCATTATCGAAAAATGCTGCAGATAATATTTGATAAAATGATTCGATTTTTTCAATATTATTTTTGTGTACTCGCGCAATTTGTATCAGATTGTTTATAAAAAAATTTTTTAAAAATAATCGTGGATTTAGATAAAGTTGGCTTCTATCGCAGAATAAAGCACCGTCGGATTTAAAGATAAACATGCTACTTAAAAATGTGAAAGTTTATAATTTATTTAAGGAAGAATAAGATAAAGCTCGGTTTCTCCGTGTGTCATCTCGATGAGCATCTCGACTCCCCTCCAATCTTTTTGTCAATCAGCTTAAAAATATTTCTTACGTTCAATTTTCATGCTAGGGTTTACGAGGGGCGGAGGGAGGGAGGAAGGGGTGGCGAAAAAAGTCGTTAATAAAAAATGTTCATTGTTGGAATTGCAGTAGTTCATAAAAGTAGGCTTAGAGGTAGGTAGGTAGGTAGGGTAGGTAAGTGGCCAGGATCTGTGGATCGCAAGATCGTAGGATCACTGCATCGTCCCATTGGTCGTAACATCCGACGCAGGTTAAGTAGCTGCTTCAGTTCTGTAAGTAGGAGAAAAAAGGTCGGTAGCAAAATCAGAGGAGCTAAATCTGCGCGTAACACCGTTGATGCGCTGATAAAGTTTACCGTCTCCTACTCGCCTCTAACTCGAAGCACCGCTTTGCACAGAAATGAGAGGGGGAAAGCGATAAAGAGGAAAGTCGCCCGAGTGCCCTGGCGAGCGCGGAGAAAGGGGGGAGTGAGGGAGGGAGGAAGGGAGGAGGGAGACGAAAGGGAGTGGGAGGGTCGAGCGGATGATGGCCAAGATAGCGAGGGAGACAAGACGGGTAATGAGAAATTGACATTGCCATGCCCCGGGGTCAATCAGTAAGAGAGTGAGAGAGAGAGAGAGAGAGAGAGTGTGTCAGCTTCTCTCTTCCTCTCCACCCACTCCGCTCCTCCCGCTAAATTTCACTGTTTAAGCGTCTTTCCCGATCGATTAACAAACTTCTTTCGGCGCAATTCGTGAAATGAGCGCTTTCGAGCGAGTAACTTTTGATGAAACAGTTGATGCTTTTTACGTGGCACCATAAATAAAAGGAATATTATTACGAGGAGCGAGTAAATTTGAGTTTACATTGGTTCGAATGTCTTTCCATCGAGGAGTCTTTTATTTGGCACCGATAAAATGACGTAGCCCCGGTACTTTCACGTCATTCGAAAAGCGAATTGTCACACAAATAATCTCCCATCCGAGCATTACGGCATTATGATGGTGAGTCGAGCAATAAATTCGCGATTGTTATTTCTTTATTATGATTCGGATCGGATCCCATTGCGAAGTTGCACCGCGAACTCGCGTAGCCCCAGCTCCTCTCGGCTGGATTTCACAAAGTGCGATTGTCAAACAAGCGGTAATTGCGTTAGGATTTCTCTGGCTACGGCAAAAACTAACAACTGTCTCGGGTTGCGCATAAAAATCGCGCGCCAAGCTCCTCTTTATCTGGCTTATTATATTCTTCGACATGAGTGATAATGTAATGCCTGGATGCTCAGCCAGCATTAAACGGTGCATTAAACATTGAAGAATCGTCTCGCTGAAATTGAAGGAGGAGCCACAATAAAAAGTGAAGCGGCGATAAAGTGGGAAGGTTCCGATCAATTCCGACGGAGCCTTGGCTCCTCGTGCCCTCGAAAGGACCCCTGGTTTCTATTAGGGCACGTCGCAACAAATTTCCGCTCGGGTCGGTGCACCGGCTTTGGTGTTGGTGTTTCGAGTCTCGCCTATCGGTAAAAACCGGGAGGGTGGGTGAGGGGGGGAATACGAGAACTGCACTCCTCCGAGATGGAAGTAAGGATTATCTCAGAGAGAGAGAGGGAGAGAGAGAGAGAGAGAGCGCACACATAACGGACGTGTAACGCACTCGTAAAAGCTCGTGAGCGCGGATGCGAGTGCGTGCTTGTGCTTGTGTGTGTGCGCGTGTGTGCGCGCGAGCCCGAGGGGGCGAAACCTGTTCGGCACTAGCGCGCGTCCGCTAATTTTATTTCCTTTTTATTACGTGTACACGCAGCATCCGCTGCAGCTGGGATTTTTTCGGTATCATCGGCCGATCGTCCGATCATTCTGATTATTTGTTTTATATTCGGCTGTTCCGTCGGACTATTCCTGTCCTTCCCTTCCTCCTACGTTATTACGAAACTCCCGTCTCGATGTCTCAACTTTTTCGCGGGACAACATAAATGAGAGACCGCAAGTGTGATATTATTAGCATTTTTATGGAAGCCAAAGTAAATACTTGGATGACAACAAAGATTTTACTTTCGCCGATACCGATTCAACGCTATTATGAAATTTACACAATCATTATAAACGCATTTAACAGTCTCTCTTTCTGTCTTTCCATAACTTTATTCGCTTTTTTCTCTATTTAAGGACTGATTTGAGTTTGAACAGTTAATTTTTTCTCGACAACGTTTATAATATGACATACGAAAAATTTGATTTTAAGGCATTTCTATTGCATTACTAATTAATTTTTCAATCAACAGTTTAGTTTAGTATGTAAAATTTTTTTTTTTTTTTGCTCGAAACAAATCTATGCATTCGAAAAGTTAAAATACACATTTCTTTTTTGTTAATCTCTGTTATGTAAATCAAATCAATTATTCCTATCATTTAACCAAATTTCGAATTCATCGCAGCTGAAATAAACGAAACGTACCTAACTAATGGTGCACATTTTTTTTGAATAATTTTCAAATCCATTCGTTGCAAAAAATTTTGAAATATGTCATGAGTAGAAGTTTAAATGAAGAATACTATGCATTTTAATTAATTTGCGAATTTTTCAATTTTTTATCTCATAATTGCATCCACTGCATATTCTTGTGACAAATGTTTGTTAAAACCTTTAAAATATTATTAAAAAAATGTAGATTCAGGTAGAGGATTTAATAATTATTCAGAAATTGACGATAAAATAGTAATATCAAGTTTCAATTACTAATGCTAAAATACGTTGAATGGTGGTATTGTTCACACACAAGCATTTTTGCTGCGGCTCTTTTTCCAATGAAAGACCTCGGTAACTATTGACTCCGAGTAAACTTTTCTCGATAAACTTTCAAAAGGAAAGCTCTCAATGAAAGCCTACGGTAAGTAACAAACATTAAATCGAGTAGAAGAAAAAAGAAAGTAAGAAACATATTCTGGTAATGGGTTAGAGAGAAGTATGGAAAAGAAAGATGTCAGAAGGTGGAAAGACCAAACTTTTTCTCATCTTTGATCATAAATTGATAAATATGCTTATAGTTCTGATTAAATGAAAAGCTGTGGTGTTTAAACGACACCAATTCAAGTTTTTGCTCTTGATGTATTCCTCTCAACTATTTATCGAATAATCGCCCTTTTGAGATTTATACACGTGCTTTGATTTCACATTTGGATATATGTATTCCAAGGACAAAATCTGCACAAACATACACACGTATAATTAATAATTGGACTGTCAAAATAAAATCGATAATCTTTAAACGATAATATTAATAGGCAAATGATATTTTACAATTCAAAAATTTGCAAAGCCAATAATAATAGTTTTAAGAAAATTATTTAAAATTATGACTACATTATACTAATATAATCATTTTCAAGTAAATATTCTGAAATTTTAATTTCTCTTAAGAAAATTTATTTCCTGTACAAAAACTTCTCAGGGCCAAAGTTACAATATATGAAACATAAAATCTGTTGTCACGACTCAAACAATTTCAAATTTATAAATATTATTATATTAGTTTTGTTTGACATAAAATTAATTCCTCAATTTTATTGCTTCAATTTAAAGTATATTTGTGTATTTTATCATTTTTTTAAACAAGTAAATTCATATTGGCTTAAGTATAATTCTTTTTAGATTATAAGTTTATATACAAATACATTAATGTGTCAATTCATAAATTCTATAACATTTTTTAGAAATAATAATTTATAATTGTTGATAAAAATAATTTTATAAACTTATTTTTAAAGAAAATATTATATATTATTTAATAACTATCTTAAAGTGTTTATCAGATCTTTAAAATAATTATAGTAAATTTCTATTTTATTTTTTTAGAGACATACTATACGTCTAATTTAAGAAAAAACGATAAAAATATTTCATTCATATTCAAAAATATTTATTAAATGTAGCCAGAAATAAAATATCACTTTATTTTCATATCCATGTTTTGTTATTAAAAATTAAAAAAGTACTTATGTGAAATGAATTTCAGTATTACAATATTTTGACGGTAAAAATATATCAATCATCGAAAATTTATGCTATGTATTATACATAAAATTTTTATTTGAAACGTGCATATATACGAAGCATTTTTAGTTAAATACTAAATAAAAACATTTTTAAATTATTACAAGGATACATTTAAAGCATTATGAAATTGTAATCGACAATTTAAATGTTTTATAATAATAATATCAACTAGATAATATTAATAAAAATTGATGCAAATTATGATTTAACGTAAAAAATATGTATTTTACTGTTTTTATGAATTTGAGTTTACGATTATATTATTTCAAAATTTTAATAATTTTATTTTAATTTAAAATAAAATTTTATTTGATGTATTTTAAATAGAATTTTAAAAACAACTTTTTAAAATCCCTATACTTGATTATATATATGATTGTTCAAAAATTATTGATAAATATCCATCAATTTATATTTATTCCATTCTGCTTTTAAATATGACATTTAATATATGTAAAAAAATTTCTTGATATTTAAATCAACTTTTTTATATTGATTAATTATTGAAAATTCTCAGCTTTACTGAATTATTCAGGTAATTCAAACTTCAACTAATTATTAAATAAATATTCTTGCAATTCATGATTTTGTTATTCTAATTTAAATTATAATTAAATGTACTTCAATTGAAATAGTTAATTAAAAATGCATTTACTGTATAATAATTTTCAATAATTTCACTGGTTCCCGCTAAATGATTAAAGAATATTTTTTCATTTATTATTTCTCATTAAATAAAATATTGAAAAAAATAATGGTACTGTAGTTACTAATGTATAGAAAAAATTTATTCGTATGTTTTATTAACTCCAATGTCATATATGTTTGTTGTATTCTCTATTCTAACAATGCGGAAAGAGATACATTAACAAGAGAGAGAAATTCTACTTAATCGATTGTTTTACACTCAACGATTGATATGTATTGGTGATCGTAAAATAACTATACCATCGATAAAATATTTTAGAATAGATGTTAAATCTTGAAAATTATTGATTCAAATTCAATGAACTTCTTTCAAGTTGTAATAGGTTATAGCAAAGTAAAACAAGAATATAATTTTATCGACAAATTAATTGCATAAAATATATTTCTTGTGTGCTTAAATATTATAATTGTATGTATTAATCCATGACATAGTTATTTTAATAATTTATCAAATCATAAATTTTTAGGATTTTCAAGTTTAAAATTATATTGTTTTAAATGTATTTAATTTTAATTAAAAATGTTTTAATACGTTTAATTTTTTTTTTTTAATTAATGATTCTAAAGTATTATATACTGATATTTAATAATCAAATGTGAATAAATATAATTTGATTTTTTGGTATGAATTAAATAAGATTTAAATTTCTTATTTTAATAAAAATATTTTTCTCGAAACCTTTTTTAAACTTGATTATATTAAGCACACTATTTATTTATATTAAGTTATGCAAAAGTGAAAAAAGATAAGAAAATGAAAGTCTTGGGAAAAATTAAATGATATATGCTAAATTTAAATATGCGTGTAGAGTGTTGTGGATTTATTAGTGCAGCTTATGTTGAATCATCTGAAAGCTTTGCTTGGGTACTCTTACACCATTGCGCGTTAACCATTTTATAAAATTAATTAGAAGATTTAAGTTCTACCTTAATAGCTTTCAAAATAGTATTTATAAATAAAAATTAATTTCTGAAATAAAATATGGTTTTAAGAAATTTTATAATATTCATTTATTTTTCTGTACGACGTGAGTAGTTTATGAAATTAAGTGTAAAATTTATTTACCACTCACAAGTAGTTTTCTCCAATGAATTACAAATTAATAATATTTAAATGTAATTTATTGTTTATTCATGCTGTACATATTCGCTTATATAAACACTGATGTTGCATAAATGAGTAATGCAATTTTGATATTGAAGCAAATCCTTTGATGTGTTCAAAAAGTCCAAAAGTGGATGAAAATGAGTAAAATACGGGGAAAATGCCGGTGAGACTATAGTTTTCTAGTTTCTTCATTTGATGTCAGACTTTGAAAATTCGTAGTCCTTCGTCAAGTATCTCGTTAATCTGAGATAATTGCGGATTTTATGGGTGTACTTTATATTGCCGTCGATATTCAGTTTCCTTCTCTTGTAATCGTATGGGATTCAGGCAGGTAATAAGGCGAGACCTAAAGTGGTGGATTTATTGCTAATTGATAAATATCTTTCGGAATTTTCAAAGCAGTTTTTATATATCCATAAATTCTCCTAAATAATTCATTATGCCATCATAAAGCCTTACGGTAATGCATCTTTAAACGGTATATTAATTTTTAAATATCATTTTATAAAGGTGCAATGTATGAGTTCCCAAGATTCCCATAGTTAGCGAATCGTATTCTTAAAACATTGAAAATATTAAAAGCATAAAGCACATATTTTATTATAATTTCAGCCAATAAAATGGTCGCAACAAGTTTGAGGAAAATGGGAGAGAGAGAGAGAGAGAGAGAGCGCCCGCGAGAGAGAAAAAGCGCGTGTGTTTGATAGATACACGAGTGCTTTTACATTCATTACGTTTTAATCGAGGCAGTAAACAAAGCTGTTTAAGAATTCATTATAATTAGAATATAAATTGTATAAATTATTCGGTTGTGCACGGCCCAGTTTGAATAATCGGAATTGCGCGATCGAGTATTTAGGTAATTGCATTGAGTGGTGTGAGAGCGGCTTTAATAGAATTGGAGAAACATGAATTCGGGGAATATTGGCTGTGGAACCGGTGAATAATTAAGGCGAAATGTTTCCCTTTTCAATATTTTAGGCGGACGGTGGCTGTGTTTGGTTTGGTTGGTTCCCCGGTGCACAAAGATCGCGAGGAGGCGGAAAAGCTTAGCGCGCGTAAGCCCAGTGAGTGGATACGAGGTTAGAACCCGTGGCCCAAGGCATAATCAGCCGCATAAAAACTCGGGAAACGATCGGTCGGAGGCGATAAGAGGGCCGCGATAAGCGCCGATTCCATCCTTCTCCTTTCACCTCTCTCTCTCTCTCTCTCTCTCTCCTGGTTCGTCTGGTGCTCGCCACGCCACATAAACTCCGCAGCCCGAGTGAAACAACAATACCCAAGCCTACAGCCGAGCAAGTGCACCACCTGCGATATAAATATCAAATTCGCATTATTCCAGATGCGTAAGTGCTCGGGAGATATTATCCAAGCCGTACAATCTAATTGTCAACCATTGTGCCTCTTTTCCATTTATCTGCGAAATATATGTCTTCCTCTCGAAAAATCTCAGGCTTAAATTATTCGCTAATCCGATCACAACGGCCCTGCCTCTCTTCGTTCATTCCATTCACCTCGCTTTCATGTCCAAACAATCATTATGGCAACCGTGTTTGGACTTTTTCCTCGCTTTTTCCTTCCATTAGATATCTGTGGCTTATTTTTTTTTGACATTTTTTAATCCAAATTGATGGTCAAACGTTTATTAATCTTAAGCGTATGCGCGAAATCCTTCAAATGGTCGTAACTATGAAATAAAAAATTTTAATTTTGAGTGGAAAAGGCTGTTTTCAGACCGACGGTCAGCTTCCCCTGTTAAAGGAACTAAAAAATCATCCGATAACAAAGGGAGAATATTCGCCACCGATAGTAAAATTGGAAAATTTATTCATTTACTTGGGGGAGATACAATTTGGGTTAATATTCGAAATATAAGCAACAGCGTTTAAAATGATAAGGACTATAAATAAGTCGAGTGGGCTTCGTAGATGAATCGAAAAAGGTTAAGGCGATGTGAGGCAGTATTAATGCGAAGGAGGAGAGGGGAGGGGGAGGATGAAGAGTCAACAAGAAAATGCGTTTAGCAACACGTAGAGGAGGAAGAGCAAAAGAAGGACTAATATCTCGGGACGAGTATAAATGATGTGGACTCGAAAAAGTCCCGAGAAGAAAGCGAAGCGAGATAAATGAATAAAGGAGTATGAGAGAAATGATGAGTAGATAGTGATAGCGGGAGCAGGGGGGCAACGGGGGAAAGGAGGAGCCGCACCTTCATGACGTCAGGCGCGCAACGGTACCCACGAGGAGCATCGGTGCAGCATCACTATCGGTCCATGTATTTCGTAATAATAAACGAAAGCCGACGCGGCACAAGCGCTGGGCCTCGCTCCTATGAGCGAACGGGCGAACGGGCGAACGGGCGAGCGAGCGAGTGAGCTAATGAAGCTCGAGTCTCGTTCCCAATCAGTCCGTTCCATCATGGACCACTGCCGAATTTGTCTGGAGCTTTTCACTCTTCAAAGCTCCGACTTCAACATCCGGAATATTGAACAGTCTGGGTTTCGTTTGATTCCTCCTTTTTTATTCCCTCAACTGTCTGCATGCGCTTTAACCCCTTCACCTGTCAACTGGCTTTTTTCACTCCTCGTTTCATTGTTCGATTTTGGAGGCTGAGCGATGTTGACGCGATCCTAGACCGAGACTAATTGACCGTAATATTAGAGCGCAAGTGCTTTTCAAGAGAAACGCATGTCATTTAATATTAATTAAAATTTAAGTTAATTACTGTCGTGACATACCTTGGAATAGAGATAGAAATAGAGTTGGAGATTGTCGGCGAGTCGTTCGCGCGAATCAATTTTCATTGTTTATTATCGCACGCTCCAAGTTTCGATTTTGCCATTTTGAAGGGCGGTGCAGTGCACGTCGGAAAATTGAACTTACGGTGTAATTATTCTGCTCGCGTGTACGTATTTAATAGATAAATCTTCTTGGAAATTAGCATTTACCTCCATTTATAATGCTTAAAAATTTTTATTTAAAATTTTGGATCGAGAATACTTGGTGCGATAATTGAGCAACCGAAACATATCAAAGGCATTGGTTTAATATAAAAATAAGCATTTGTGCTACGGTAAAAATGGAAGAACCTTTTTGTAATTGAACAAATAAAATCTATATTTCTGAGTGGTGCCAATAAAAAGTAAAAACGAATGGAAAAATTTGACTATCGAATTTGTCTGTTTGAAAATACGGATGGAAGTACTTTTTCTGAAATATAAGACTTTTGCAAAGGGCACGTATCCACGCCTATTTCGGGAGAAAGAACGAGCAAAAGGGACATGTGACAATAAAAACGGTATTGAACACGGCCAAACGCGTTTCGTAGGAAACGACGTGCGAAATCGGCAAATTCTCGGATTTTGTGTGTGTGTGGGTGTGGGTGTGGGTGGATGCGAGTGTTGGTGCATTGGTATGTTGGAGCCCAGGTGCACGTGGCTGTTGGTACCTGTATCATGGGAGTGGTTCGTTCTTCATGAGAACATTTCCCTTTTTAACTTTTTCCTGATCTCATTCTTGCTGCCATTGCTTTCTTTTTTTTAACTGTAGTGCGATAAGAGTAAAAGTATCAAAAGTAACAGCAGCGGTTCCCTCATGTGCATCACAGCTATCGTCCTGATCTTTTTGTGTGCCTCTCTTCACATAATTAATCGTATTAATTTTTTTTCGAGTGCACTGATTTGATCCGGCAAGTGTAATTGATCGATTATTCGATACTTACCAATTTTCTCCCTAGAACTAGTAAATAAAACATTTAAACTCGTGATCATTATTATACTCGTTATTAATTAAATGTCGGATATATTTTAAAAAGTCATTATCGACAGGCATTCCGGAGTACGGAGTGGAGGTTAAAATAATTTTTATTGCCTTATAATAATTCGAATCCTTTCATCTGCAAAAAATAAGAAATTATTCCTGAAGATATAATGAGCAATTTACTTTAATTATTGTTTACGTTGCCTCTGTTTTTCCGCCAGATAAATAAGGGCCAATAATATACATGGGCAAAAAATAAAAATATTAAATAAATCAAATTCTATATAATTAAATCGCGTATGTATGGAATTATTTGTCGTAATTTATATTAAATTAAAGCTGGCTCTGGGTTTAAGAATTTCCGTTCGCTTTCTATAAATTGGCAACGCAACCGATCGATCTCTCCCAAATTCTTGAAAAAATATATTTTCGGTATTGTCCCTGCAAATATACAACAATAATAATAATAATAATAATAATTAAAGAGCCAGTGCAGCGCAGAGATAAAAGGTTCAATTGAAGAGTTGAGTGCAGCTGAATAAAGGCTGGCCGCGCGATAAATTGACGCGAGACGGGAAACAAAATTTTCTCATTTATTCTCCAAGTGGCTCTAATATTGAAATATCGAGCCATTTGACTAATGGTGGAAATGGAAGTGGAAAAGTCAGGGGCCGGAGTCGGAGATACAGTGTGTCGCTCGCGCGATAAAAGATGACTCGAGAGGACCGAATTCGCTTCGCCGGCGACTGCATTTCCCGCAACGACTCGCAGAACTAACTGTAATAGGAAACAAATGGCGAGGCATCCTCGGAGAGGCTCTAAAAATGATTTCGCTCGAGCCAAAGAGCGTGTTTATGGTCCGGAGGAGACGGTGCCGGCGTTCGGTCCCCTCCAGAGGAAGAGAAACGACTCGTCACTCGTCGCCGCGGAGAGGAATTTGCGCCTCAACGGTACACATCTACTTTGCTCATTATCCTTCCACGACTCCTCGCTCGGAGATTCGAAGATTGGGAGCCGCCAAGTGGGAAAACCGCATGTGCGATAGCGGACCGCTTTTCCTCATTTTCTCTCCGGAGCTCTCCAGACACACGCTTGCAACACACACGTGACCCTCGTTCGCGAAATTCAATTTTCTCCTCATTCTCCGAGCCGACAAATTTTTTTTTAGCATTTCTGCACGCGCGCTCGGCTTATCGCTTTCCGCATTATCCGCCAAATTGTTCGTGTTTCGGATTTCGCCACCGAGTCTATCCCCTCGGCTTCATATTGTGTTTCGGTTGTAGTGCTCCTAACCTCTTAGAATTCAATTCACTATTGATAAACACTCAATGGCAGTATATTTTATTTTACCTTTTGTTTACGAGCAATACTTCAGGAGTAATTGATTATTCGAATAAATCAAATTACAATGATAACCAGCGACAACATTTGGATACTTGTATTTTCATCTCTTCTCTCGGTTTTTTACTCTACTCTCAAGCCTACTTGAAAATGTTGCACGGACTTCATTATCCGGATGATTATTCATTTATCTTGCAATAAAGGAAAAAGAGAGAAAGAAACTGCGTATAACTAGGTAAAGTCGGTTCATTAACGTGCTTCCCGCTTTCCGAACAGATAATCCATATTATCGAATTGAATTAAAATAATGTTTATCTAATTATAAGCCAATAACAGCACTCATGCAATTCAATTTTCAATTTTAAATTATAAAGTATTTGTTAAAAAAACTTTCGAATCTTGGCAAAAACTGCTTTATCGAATTCATCTCATTTAACGAGGATTGACCAACATAAAAGTCAACCAAGTTTTAAGATACCGATAAAAGTAATTGAAGACTAGGAATAATTATTTCATCATTGTTATTAAATTGATAAGAAAAATATGCAAGCGTTCATTAAAAGCGTTTTTTTAAGTTTTCAAATAATTTTTATCGCATTATTCCCTTTATCTCGCAGGAATCACTGCATAGTTATAGGTGGTGTTATTTAAAAGAAATTTGCTTTACCTTTGTATATTTTTGGACAAGTGATCTAAAATACTTGAGATTTAAATAATTCTCGTGTTTGAAAAGGGCTTGATATTCGGATGATGTGTCTTATTGTTCTTTCAAAAGTTCTTTCGGCATTATACAGATGAAGAGGCAGGGAAAATTTTAAGGGGGACAACCCAGACAAAGCTAAAGAAATAAAAAAAAGACTGTAGAGGCTTGCGAGAGATGATGTGCCGTCGACATGCAAAAGTATTATTCACATTTTACGCGAATAATACTTTGAGCCTACGTGTATTAAACCTCCTGTATTAAAGATTTTTATAACATTGTTTTCAACTACTAATACTCTGTTCTTTTTAAATCTTGGCATTTAAATTCATACTATTATACGCCTTTCTTCTCTCATGAAATTCTTAAAGTATTGAAGGATTAGTAGCCTGAATTATTTTGACTATTAATATTCAATATTTATTATTCTTATACTACTGGAACGTGTCTCTTGTTTTATACTTTGTGCCACATCACAATAAAAGTTAAATGCATACATTTAAAATGTCGAAATATGATTAATAAAATCATATTTTGAGGAAATTAAGTTACGAAAATTTATTAATACTGTTACATAGTTATTATTACAATTTAATATTACGTGTGCGTAAGTATTTCAAATCACGGATCTCGTTTATGCATTCATAAAATTTTTTTTTAATAATATTATTAAAGTCTTGAGTGGATTATATCAACGGTACAAATATTAAATTTTCTCAGTATTTTTAATTGAAAAATTAAAATTTCAAGTTTAATTAAAAATAATAATTCTTTTTATCCAATCATAAAAAAAAAAGAAAAAAAAAAAATTATGCACTCATATAACTGGGATTTAAAAATTAAAACTTAAAAATCGAAAAACATGTTTAAACAGTATTTAATACCGTTATCTCTAACTCTATTGCAATAAATTTAGTTTGTTAATTAGTCTTTAACTTGAAAATGGTAGTTATTATAATGAAAAACAAACAGTATCTTATTCAGTTTATTAAACATTGCTTTTGTAATGATTATTTTTTACACACATCTTTTGAAATGCTAAATGATGTAACTGCAAAATTATCGGTAGTAAGTAACCACACATGTATATTCATATGTATATATATGCAGAATAAGAAATATTTTTAAAAGCTGTAAGAATGAAAGGTAAAAATTTATAATCTCCGATACTTGTATAAAATGAATCCCAAACAGTATTCGTTTTTCTCAAGCCATCGTCGACCACGTCATCTTATTTACCTCGTTGACGGTTAATCGGTTCAAGTAACAATTGTATGAAGTTTACGATTGCCACATGTTAAGAGAAATTATTACTCGTGGTAAGTTTTTCATCGCTCCGATTGATTCATCACTTTCGCCGCTTCTGACGACTTATGGTTAGTCGGTCGTCAGAGCCACGCCAGTAGTCTAATAGAAAAATGACGAAGAGTGAGACAAAAAGATAGGGAGGCAGAGAAAGAGAGACGGAAAGTGGAAAATTGCTTTCTCGGTCAAACTAATGACTGTTGTCCCTCGACGAGAGTAGTTTGTCAGGTAAATACGTAGGCGGCAAGAGACGAGCAAAAGTCGTAATGCGCGATAATTAGATTTTTGAACAGCCATTACTTTCAGGTATTGAGATTGTTATTTCTCTGGTGTAGAAGAGGGGAAAAAAAAAGTTCATTTTAAAGATGTTATTTGCATAATCTACGATGATTCACTTACTTATTTAATAATTAATTTTGAAAAATAACCTGTGGTTATCTTGGCATTATTTTTAAACAAACAGATAACTCGTTTAATCACAAATATTTTAAATAATAAAAAATTTTTACATTTATGACTTGAGCAACGTGGCTTCGTTTACGCATTTACATCGGTCTCTTAAATCTAAATCTCCTAATCATTTTTAACCATTGTAAAATCTTAACTTGAAGGTTTATTTAACTTTAGATTTTTATCTATTTAACGGATTATTTTTCAGATAATTTTAATGAAATTATAACTTTGAAAATTTGATATAAACAAATATTTAAATATTTATTCAAATACTCAGCGTAGATTATGCGAGACAAAGATAATCGTTGCTTAGGAAACACAAATTTATGATCTCCTAAATATTGTTCAATTATATCATCCACCCTGTGAAATTATTCACTATTCCGGTATTATAACCTACGCATTCAATATATTTTATTACGAACAAATATGTAATTTGCTCAAGAAATGTCGGAACATTGCGACCGCGATAGTATGCATATGAGCCAGTCTTTTAAATTATTTGTTCGTTCTTTGGGTATGCAAATATTTAGATCATTACCATAGACGAGTAAATTCTTCACCAACTCATGTGGATAAATTTGCGTGCGTGAAATTCGTCCTTACGTATACTTACCCACACACGCATTTTGCGGTAGCCAGTCATTTGTGCGATAGGTTTTCTGCGAATCGTAAAATCTTAAAAACTATGTATTAGTAAAATCCGAAAATCGATGATTGCGAGGCAGCAGAAGTCGAGGTCTCCGATAATTTCTCGTTATGCTTTGAATCCGTAATCTTTCAAATGGTGTTCGTGGAACAAAGAAAGGAAGGGATATTATTCGGGATTTCTAGGACACACGCACGAGGAAGCCTGTGGTTTCTCTCAAAAGTATCAGGGGTCCAGATTTGGCTGATGAAGTTCACCGGTGGCTGTTCCTTGACGACCTCTAATCTCTGCTCTAGTCCCCGGCAGAAGTTTGAAAAATGCGTTTAATTGGATAAGAATTGGGTACAGATGGTATAATTTCGAACATTTTTTAAGAAATTCTTTTGCCGGTTAGACATTACCGAGTCCAAATTAGATGCCGCAATGGGATATATTTTTTTTTTTTAATTTCTTTGGAATGTGATGCCTCGTATCTTATTTTCGTTAATATTAAATACACAGTTTAAAAAATCTTTAAATTCTATTAATTTTCATAAATATAAAAGCTGTTATTTTACGAAATTAAAAGTGTTAAATGATCCTACCAAGCTGTATAATTACAATTATTTTCAATCTTAATTTTTCTGAATACATACGCACACATGTATAAACTCGAGTGAAAATGATTTTACCTATGATACAAGATATTGTACTAAAAAATTTAATCAATTAATCTCGTTAGTGGCATTAATTTTTTGTTACATCTTACTTATTATATGTCAACAAAATTAATACGAAAAAAAAACAAAAAAATTGATTCGTACGAAAGAAAACTTGAAATGTAATTTAAGTTGGATATTGGGTAGCTTTGCACAAGTTTCTTACAAGTTTTTTCGCACAAATCAATAAAAGCTTTTTGTAAATGTATTAAATTTCTGTGTGCTCAATTGTCCGTATCAAAGGAAAAAAATGTCTCTATTATTTATATTTATGTTTTTATATTTATAAATATATTGTGTGCAGTAATACTCGTGGAAGAGCTAGTTTTGCGATAAAAAATTTTCTCCCCATGCAAATAAACGCGTTTGATAAAAAATAATGTTTTAAATTATGAATGATTAGTAAGTCGGCAGTATCGATTATTCGTATCGTGTACACGTATAATCCTCGGTAAATATGGCGGAATTAAGAGTGCATTGTTATTGCAGCAGAGTCCGTACTTAAAAATGCAGAAAAGGTTGTGTCTAAGTGTGCAGTAATAATAATCTGCGCGCGAGGATTCCACGAATTTAACTTTAAATCCCGTGGAAGTTTTCACTCCGTTGTTTGAGAAAGTCATTGTTATTCTAATTCTCTGAATAACAATTCTTATATAATAAATATAGTGCGAGTGCGCAGAGCGAGTTCTCCCGTCCAATAAATCACCTTTAAATCATTAGGTAGCCGAGTGCAACGATTAATCTCGGCTCGTAATGTGCGCGGCGTCGCTAGCGGCCAGGGCGGTGGTTGGGGTTCGGGGCTCGGGGGTCGGGGGGTGGAGGGGGTGGAAGACTCTCGAAAACGGTATCAATAAAATTTTGCGAGCCTATTTATTGCAGCGCGACTGCCTTTGAAAATTTTACGCAACGCTCGCATATTTCGGACGCGGCGGAGTCTCTGTCGCGTCCATGAATGAAGATCCCTCGTGGATTTTTTGGCATTGAGTATTTACGAGTTGTACCCTTTGGCACGGAGTCTCTGGCGCTACTTCGGCTTGGCGAACCCGTGGTAAAACGCCAAGAAAACAAGCACTCAAACACTCGATGCAAGTTTAATGCGCTGCATTTTGAATAATTTATCGCCGTATCGAGTGCCCCCCTCCACCACCTCAGGTGGTGGTGCAGGTGAGGATCGAGGCTCGGCGTTGCATCCGCCGCCGCTTCATCTGTGTTCTGTTACGGTTGTTCGGGCGAACCTCGGCATTCAAGATTTTCGCTCACGATTCTTGATCGATTTCAACATTCTCGAAACCCGTTGAAAGCGAAAAAAGAAAAACAGAAAAACAAAAAATCGATGAAATAGAAAAATGGATTCTTAGAAATCTTTGTCGAGCGCTACTGCATTGTGAATGATATCAAGTATCCTCTCCTTTAATTAAGCCCTTGTAGCTCGAATTCATATCGATTTCAATGAAACTCTTTCGCCGGTCCAAAAAATCTTGAATAGAAATACCTTTCCGTTTTTTCAATTTTTTTCTTCTTTTTCTTCTTTTTTTTGTTTTTTTTGATCGGGGGTTGGTTACGCATTCCTTGAAGAAGTACTAAAACACGGATGATTTAATTGAACATTCGAATGGTGCGCTATGATTTGCAATTTGAAATGCAAGAAAGTGTTGGAAACAAGGCGTACAATTAGGCGAGGCAGGAAGAAGTTATTGGTTGCCCAAGTACAAAAGGTAGACCTTCCCGTTGTGAGCAAGTTGCCGAGGTCTCCTCGGAATACTCGGCTTTAGAGAACGGCCGATCAATTTTCATTAACGACCCCTTTCGAGGAGGAACAAGTTTTAAAAAAAATTGTGCAATGTATGGTGTCTAGGAGTTCGTTTGGCGTATTCTCGGCTGCGCCGATTTCGCCAGGTCACAGGGGGGAAGGTTCGAAGGTTGGGCTCGTGTCCATGAATGAAAGAGCGGAAACCCATTCGCAGGTTCGCGCGTGAGAAAGGGCTATTTTTCCGTTTGCACTCCCGCGATAATGCATAATGTGCAACGTGCGGCTGCCCGCGGTTTGGACGTGTGGGTGGAGTCGCCCACGCGTCCATCTCCCCCCCCCGGCCCGCCCCCGCCCACCCCCGGGCCCTGGCCCTGGCCCTTCGCACCGCACGCCCACGAGCGCGAATTATGGAAAGGAAGAGAGATGTTCTTGCGGGCAATTTAAGAGGCTAATGGAAGGAAGAGGTGCTTTGCCTTGGAAAGTCGACCGGCACCGTCGACGCGCAGGTACCAATTCACCTGAGAGAGAGATGCACGTTTTGTTTAATGCGACTCGCGATCCGTGTCTGCCTCCTATTGTTTGCCACTTTGCCGGATGCTGCGGTGCACAAACTTTGCTCAATTTAAATTTGCGATCTCGGCGAGTCTTCGCCCGGGAGTTTTGCGTTCCCTTCTTCTTTCGTTATTTTCGTCCCCGGATGACATTTCGAAAAGATGCTCATTATTAAAGCGCATTATGGACTTTATTATTTCTAATAGATTTTCAAACTAATGGACGATAAATCACGATTAATAAAACATGATTCTTATTAAAGTTGCATTTTTCTGCCGTAATTTTAATGCATGAACGTTTATGAATAATTCATGTTTTAAAAAGTGCTTTGATATTTCTTAGAAAAAGCTGAGCTGTCATTTTTAACTCTAGTGATTTTCTTTACTTCTAATTCTGAGAGAAGGTCTTAAGTGTATGTATGCCTTTCTGTTAATGGTACCATTGAATGCTAAAAAATCCTTTTGTCAAAGCTTGGTTAATGCGACTACCTATAAGTATTCTTTTTTAAAATACAATATTTCATATCTTTCATTTTTCCAAAGAAATTTTTAAATCAATTTGAAATATAATACTGTCTGTCACAACTTGAACATAATGCATAGTTAGCAATCGTTTGTAATTTTTTTGAATGGCTCAAGTATCTATTCAAAATATGTATAGTGTTTATATAATAATTAGTTTATCAAAGTAAATTTAGAGAAATTTAATTTTATATGTGTCCTAAGATGCTCGAGTTATTGTTTCGCTTTCTTAAATCAAATTGATATTCGCTACCGTCTGGATATTAATTAGAAAGATTATTCAATTACTCGTGAATCAGAACTCCGAGCTTGGAAAAAGCCTTACATTATACCAAATTAACTAACGTTCGTTATTCTGATAGTCTCTTGGTTTATATTACCTTTTCTTTTTTGTTAGTTTCATTTTAGTTCACTTTTGGAGACAGTTGTCATAGATATAGAAACTAACTATTAGTAAATCGGTGATTCAGTTAAGCTTAAAGTATACGGTGTCGAAAGTCTTTTAGCATAAAATTATCCTAAAGTAGTCAAGTACCGTAATAAGGACTGAATGTTTTCAAATGGGATACTCATGAAGATTAACCTGATATTTATTATTTAAGCCACGATAACGTATCAAGTAGATTAGTGTAACTACTGAGAATATATGAAGCTAACAGAAATACTGATTCACTTTAATTGTATGGGCTATGGTGACAAGAAAAAATAAAATTTTTATTTGTGTAAAACTATTATTTTATTTTAGATTATGAACGTTTCAATCACAATTAGAAATGAATGAATATTTAAGAAATTTATTTTTATTTTAAGCATAGAAAACATTTCATAATTTATTTGTTACTGCATTTAAAATTATGTCATGTTTAAAATTTTTTATCAATATATTTAAAAATTTTTAAAATATAAAAAAATGTAAAAAATTTAATACAAATTGCAAAATTGTACGATAAATATTATTTTAAACTTTTCAATAATTAAAAAATTATATTTTAATATAGTTTTTTTTAGTTTATATCGCGGTGAAATAAAGATTAATAAATTATATAACCCAAACGAAAGAGAGAGAAAGAGAGACTGACAAACAGATAGAGAAAAATAATATTCAAAAGTTTAAAAAAAAATTGCAATGACTAATAACTCTTGTTAAAATTTATCTTAATTGACGCACATGGATAATTACTCCAGATATTTTCCTTATTTTGTATACTACTCCCTGTAAAAAGTCATTTATTACCTCCTCGTATTTTAGTTGACCATGAAATTTTATTTGCTATATTAGACACAATGTTTTTACGATTAAAATTCATTGATCTCAATTATTAGAGTGAAATCAAATTTAGCTTTCAATTAATTTAATGCACAATTCTTAAATATGTATTTCCTACTTTAGCAGTTGGACAGGTGTAATTTCCTTTGTTTTTCTTCATTTTTGAAGCTTTAAATAATATGTTCATTGGCAATTGACGAGTCCACAAACTACTCAACTGTGTACACGTTGGACTAGAAACTTGTATCCTTCAAGTGGAAAATAAATGTGCAGTGGCGGGAATTAAAATTTTGAAAGTAGGCGTTGGCAGCGTCTTGCGTAAATAAATTAATGTTTATTAACGTGTAAACGGGGTGAGGTGGGGGAGGGGAAGCGCAAAGACGACGAGCATTATTTAAAGGTACGGTTAAAGTGATTGTTTTGCGGAAGGAAATTGTCGACTGGTAACCGAGTGTCTGCGCATAAAGGTTGGCTACTTAAAAATCTCTCCCAATCAGTTCTCCGGAATATGTGTGAAGGAGCAGAGAGTGTGTCCGGTAATAAATCATAAATAACGAATCGCGCACACCGAGTTAACGCCGAGGAGGTGCGCGTGTGTTGGTGAGAGAGAGAGAGAGAGAGAGGAGCGGGATGGGATGGACGCAACACACGCGCGCACACACGCACACGCACGTGCACATGTACTCGGTAAACACGGGCTCGGCAATTGAAAGTCGCGGAGATTCTATAAATCAGCGGAGCGTAAAAGAATAAATTGCGCGTAATGGGTGGGTGGAAGGGCCCAGTGCCGTGTTCGTGAACACGATTCGCACCGGACACAATGCGATTACTTTCGATTAAAGTGCAGTGCTCGAGCGAATCGAGCTGGTGAGCTGGTGAGCGGCATGGCAGGTTGCCCGGAACGTGCGCGTGGGCGTTTTCCTCTCCCCGAGGAGGAGCACCGGGTAGCGCTCGTGTCGCGGAAAATCAGATCTTCATTAGCGCTAATTGTTTTGCGTTTCGTCTGGAGCGCGCAGATTCCTCCTCGACGAGTTCTGCGCCTCTGCACCCCCGAGACACTCCGGATTGTCTGCAATTGTCGTTTCTTGTGTTTATGTGGGTCAGCCCGAGGTGTTTAGGGTTATTATTTTGAGATTTTACCGGAAGCAGAAATACCACTGTCGAGATTCCATTTTATTTCTCCTCTTACTCTTTGATCCGTGAACACATGCTATTAGCTTTACAAAACTTGTTATTTAAAATTAGCTTACACCCGACCGACTCGCTGCCGAGTATTGATTCTTTTTATATGCCAGGCGTGCTTCCTTTATGAGATTTTAATTGAAGAGGGAAAAAAATACAAACTATAAATTTCCAAGCACATGTATTGATAATAAATGGGTTTAATACCTTAAGAACTAAATTATAAATTTATATTTTGCATTATTCATCCGGGTAATTAATTATGTGGTATTGTGCCCTTCACTACCTTGCAAAATACATTCTTATATTCTCGGATAGTTCTTAAAAAATTTTCAATGTTTCTTGCTGTCGTACCGTCTCTAGATTGATGATACGAGGACACGCCAAGAGGCAGACACATGTTTGCCTCTGCTGCTCTTTCTTCGCCCTAACTTGTGTTGCGTAATTGTATCGCATAATAATAATAATAATAATAATAATAATAACAACAACAACAACAACAATAATACACATCTCCGATTCGCAATTTTTCAACAATTACTTAATCTGTGCAATTTATTTTTTGTTTTAGGTAAGTCACGAAGATGTTCCAGTTTCTACCGTTAAGTAATACATCCGTAGCATCACGTCCAGTCACAGGTGACGTAGGCAAACTGAAATTAAAAATAAAACAAAAGTCGATAATTATCAAAGTCCGATCAGATAAAAGAGATTTGTTCATTTAAAATATATCGTATCGACCAGGTGAGCTGTTCGATATATGTAATAATGTACCATTAATTGACTTGCAGTAATCAGTAATGATTAGATTTTGATAAAGAGTTTGAAAGCTATTTTAACAAAATTTACCGATATAGATATAGATTTTTATATAAGCAAATCACTACTTACAAGACAATCGAACGTTTATTATTTATATAGAAATTTCATCCAATGAAATTTTAAGCGCAAATTTATTTGCCAGTAGGAAAAGAGGAGTTTTAAATTATTAAGCTTATAATTTAATGATATTTTAAATGGTGATGCACAGAAAGCTATTAAATAATATTTAAAACACAGTCATTTTTCGGCCATTTACTAACACGTTGATCATTAGCTTAAAACAGGAGTACACTTTTTCCGAGTAAGCATAAAGTTTTTAGGTAATTTTACATGATGCTACACAGCGAATTTATTAATATCAGTATTTTGTGTGAATTCTATGCAATTTGCAGTTTTGTATCAAAAAGTATAACACGATTTTCCCAGAATCATAAACGATAAATCTAAATTTATAATTAATCGGAAAAGTTATTTAATTTTATAGTATTAGAACAAGTTATATGTTATCGACGTTTCATGCAATTTCATCGATTCGCAATTAAAACTGCATTGATAATCAATGAAGTAACGGTGATTGATAATAATGTGCTGCTCTCGGTTTAATTGAAATGAATATATTTTTAAGGCGATGAGACGAATTAATTAGCGTGCGTATAAATTACATTGATTGGAGCTTTATTAAACAAATTTCGTTTCTTTTTCAAACTGCGCTATCGTATTTCGGTTCTTTCAAAGTCTCAATCTGTGCGCTGGAGCTGGAGGAGAGACAAAGCAATCATAATTAACGCCATTATCCCGGCTAACGAAGTAAAAGGTTTCGCTTTAACATTCTTTTTTCCGCCGCGGGAAATTGAGCGTACAAGGCACTTTTCCTTTAGGGAATGATTTTTTCCTTCCTCCTCTGTAACCCGAATCCCGAGGAGTTTAGAGCTCGCCGACGGCACTTTGCACGGATTGGAGGGAATGCGAAGGGTAAAAATAACACCCACGACGAGGGAATCGTGAAAATAAATGTAGAGCACGTTGCGATAAAAATAATAGCAACAACAACAATAACAACAACGACGACGAGGACGAGGACGACGACGAGGAGGAGGAGGTGGAGAAGGAGGAGGAGGAGGAGGAGGACGAGGACGAAGACCACGACGAAGACCACGACCACGACGACCACGACCACGACCACGACGACGACGACGACGACGACGACGACGACGACAAGAGCAACAACTGCAACAACTGCAAGAGCGGCAACAAGAACGACGACAACGATAACAATAATAATGGGCACAACACATTGGATTTCCGCATAATGATAGTAATCGCTGCAGAGCCGCACTCGTGAGGATGCTGCGCGTGTTTTTTATTTTGCTTCACGCGCCCGTTTCCGGTGGAGAGATGCGCGCCGGAGAAGAACCGAGAACCTAAATGTGCATGTGCACTCGGTATTATGTATGAGATGCATTCGAGTAGCTGTTATTCCCTTCTCGGCGTAGGCTTTTAATGTCTTAAGTGGGCGAGTTTCAAACACGAGATAAAAATTTTATAATTTTTTAAAATGCTTGAATTTTAATGGCTCATTACCTATTTTTCTCCCTTTTTTACCTTTTGCCCTTTTTTAAATACAATGGG
This sequence comes from Eupristina koningsbergeri, assembly GCA_018907245.1. NCBI lineage: Eukaryota > Metazoa > Arthropoda > Insecta > Hymenoptera > Agaonidae > Eupristina > Eupristina koningsbergeri. The sequence continues at coordinate 151,991 of JACCHV010002782.1, read as the reverse complement.
CAAAAGTTTAAAATAAACACGAGGAGCCCGAGAGCACGTATAGGAGTGACAGATAAACAAATTATTCATATTGTACGAATTGAACTATAAAAATCAACAAGTGCTATTTCTATGCACTTCCCTCACTTTATTCACTTTGTCATTTTACGCTTGTACATAAAATGTAGATAAATTTTGCTACAACTTTAACGTTAATGTTTACTGCTATTTATCATAAAGTTGATCGTACAAGTTTTGTAAGGTATTAAAGTTCATCATGTTGCATGTGATTTAATTGCAAGAAAAGTACATGCATCATTTTAGAATTTTAATTACAATTATTGCACACGATAACACACATCAACTACAACATCGAATCCAACTGGAGCATTACGCAAAGTTTATGTAAATTTATTCAAAAGTCAAGTGGGTCTTTCTTTGTTTTGATTTAAAAAAATAAAATATTTAAGATATAATAATAATTTGTCAAAAGTCAAATAAAGTCGTAGCATTTAAATATTTTTTTAACTCTTGTCACTGAAATTGACAGCTTGTGATTCATCGTTTCCAGTCTTTCTATCTCCATTTAAACAGCGGAATGCCTTAAACCTCGTTTCAGATGGAAGAGACTAGATTTACAGTGAGTTGTCGCGAACAGGGTGGTTAAAGGGCGAGGGGGAGGTGGGGGAGGTTTTTGGGAACGAGTGTGTATGCGTAGCTTAAGCTCTCGAGTAGATTCGACGAAATCCATTAAGGTACAGCTCGTTTCGGTTGAAGCCTGTAGAAAGTGCGCAAAGTGAGTGAGTGAGAGGGGGGAGAGAGAGAGAGAGAGAGAGAGAGAATAGACCCCGAGCCGTGTGCGAAATTAAACGGTTCGTAAACTTCCGGGATACTTTGGCGCTTCTTGACTACCGTTGCCGGGGAGTAAAAGTCTGCCGGTATTGCCAACGTTCTGGCGAATATAGCAACCGCGAGAAAATCCCAAGAGCTTTGGTACAATTTAGGGAAATTCGTGCGAACACGAATTTTCTCGCTCGACACTTTTAAAGCTTAAACACGATATCATTTACGGTTTTGAATCGGAACGGTTAAGCGAAATCGGAGCCTCCCAACTAACGTGGAAATTGTATTTTTACGTCTGCTACTCGGAAATTTATGTATAATTGGTTCAAAGTACTTTTTCGTGATTGCACTTTTGTACCTGACTTTTGAATACTCTCATGATTTCCGTGAAAAATCAGTCTCTGATTTATACTAATACACAAGGAAACACATGTATATTTACATCAACTTGAATTTGTAAAAGACAAATTGTTTTGAAAACTATTTTTACATTTTTCGAAAAAAATATTTGGTTCTAAATTCAAATATCCACATGTATTTTTAGATTTTTTATTTATTTAATGAAGAGGAGCAGTTTAGAAATATTTAAGAAAGGTAAATCAACCAAGAGCTTCCTTATTCAATTTCTAAATTGATAAATTGTGAGTACAATCCAACAGTATCGTCATCCTAATAAACAAGATATGATATTATTTATACAATGAAATAATTAAAATCAATAATTTTAATTATACAATACATTCTATTCGAATGTAAATGCAGTTTTTAAATTTGAAAATTGTTGGAATTCTTGTGCAAATGCAAATATGTAATTTAGTTGCTTACTTTATAAATAATCCTTAAACATTTTCTTTTTTACTAACGCACTTGTGTTTAAAAAAGCCTTATGAAGCTTTGCTGGTTTATCTTGAGATAAAGTTATTATTACTAAACATGATTATGACGATTATCTTTGTGTTGATGATTGTGAATTCTTTCCTATTAACACTAGGTTATTTGAATAAAAATAAATACTCGGTATAGATAATAAACGAGGACAATAATTTTGATAATTAGTAGATTATTCGATTTGATGTAGCAAATACAAGTGTGAATACAATGGTTGCTACAGGTAATATTGGTGTGTATTGTTAATTTTTTGTAGGTCACAAAGTTTGAGTTATTTTACAAAAGTTCGACAGATGGCAAGTGCAAAATTTCGTATTACAGTCGTTATTAGGGGCCTAGATTTGTCGAGCCATTCGCTCGGTGGCGGGAAATTAAAATTCGAGGGATGTTCAGATGTTCGGCAGAGCACATACGTTTGCTCCTTTCGCCAAAGGAAGGAAAGAAAATGCGAAAATCCCGAGTAATAACATGCGTCGGAGTCGGGGAGTTGTACGGGGGAGGGGTTGGCGAAGGGCAGGGGAGGGAGGGAGGGAGGTAGGCAGGGTGTACGCTGTCAAAATGAATGTCTCCCGGATGTTTGGAAGTTGTGTGCGTGGGTGGGGGTTTTCTGATACTCGCTCCTCGATTCACACCGACACTCGATCTCTGGTGGGTGGGGGGGGGAGTGAATTAATGTCGCGCGATATGATATCGAGTCACGGAAGCCGATCGGCGGCGCACGTATCCGCGTGGGAGTGTGCGTGTGGCGTGTGCCGTGTGCACGTGTACCGTACGCACTCGGAGTGATAAAGCTGGGATTGATCCGTTTGTAAACTAGCGAGCCAATAAACTGCACGACGGCGAGGACTGGGACGGGGTGAGGGGGCGGGGGCGGGGTGGGGGAGGCTACATGGCCGCTCTCGATTTTACGAGTCACTTCGGCATCTGATTTGATTTGTCGTTCAGCGTGCGACGAGCATTGTGATAAAATTGGAAATGGCGCGTTTTCTTCATAGTCGGCGAACGAATGATAAACTCTTGATCGTTTCCCGATCGACGAGTGTCCTCCTTGTCTCTCAGTACGTTTACTCCAATTCTTTTAGTTAGTCTCTTTCTCCGCGCGATAGAGGGCCTATAAAATTTCAATTTACGCGCCACTCTAATTTCTTTGTGAAATCCGAATAGCTGTGATATGAAATAGCATAAGTAGGTGAGCTCGAGCATCGACAGGTGCGGATTTATCGGTAAAATAAAATAATGCGCTTTAATGGAATATTACCAATTGAATTTCAAAGCCAAAATTCCACGCCACTTTCAGTTTTACTACGTTTAATACTTTTATCACCTGCGTGTGTTGTTATTTTTCTCTCCCGAGTGCAATTAGAAAGGTCATTTAACAGGCAACAACAGCTAGAAAAAATATAAAAATCAAAGTCCGGTATTATCGGTCGATCAAACGTAAATAAATCATTGGAGGCAGGAGAAGCTGGAGCTCAGCTTCCCGTGTGAACGCCGCCGAAAAGCAAGAGCGGAGACCGAGCCTCTCCTTCCCCTCCTCTCTCTCTCTCTCTCTCTCTCTCTCTCTCTCTCTCTCTCTCTCTCTCTCTCTCTCTCTCTCTCTCTACGGACGAACGGTTAAAAGGGAAGGTGGCACTCGGGCCCCGACCCCGACTCCCCGAGTTAGAACTGCTTATGGTCTCTCAAAAGCGCAGCAGCCCGAGGAGCATAAGCCGTGCATAAGCGGTGCACCGGACCGGCGGCGACCCGACGACCTCGCTCTCCTTCTCTCCTCTCCGCTCCTCTCCTCTCCTCTCCCTCGCGACGTGTTTGCTCTTGCCTTTCTCCTTTCGAGTCAGTCGTTACCAGGGGCACCGGACCCGGACCGACTCCGGGTCCGTCATCCCTCAGGTGTCTCTCACCTTTGTACGCCCTTCTTTCGAATGCCCTTTTCCCAGCCATCCCTTTCTTCGACCCCCTCGCCCACGTCTTTTTTCCGTTTCTTTGTCCCTTTCTCGCACTTTTACCGTGCACATTCACTCTCGCACTTTTAAAAATCCACGCCAGTCTGCTCGATTTTCCCTAGATAATCCCCAGATTTTTTAATTAAGCAAAGGCAGCGTTCACTTTTACTCTCCGTCACGGTAGATTTTGTAATCGGCGACCGAGTATTTTATGAGAAAATGAAAAGGCAATTTTATATTAGTCGCTTGGTATAATCATCATTCGATAAAACTTTGTCTTCCACTCACTATAGCTCAATATGCAAATTAATTTACAAATTAATTGACTAGAGCTGGTCGCCGGATTAAAAAAAAAAAAAATCCTAGCAAGCATCGACGCGTAGTCGAGGCTCCTTGAAATTCGTCTTTGCAGGGTCGATGCACTTTGTTCACGGCCACGGTTAATCTCGCATTTAAAGTTTCGGTGCCTCTGATTCTCCGGGTGACAAGTGTCAACGGGCACATTCCACGTTTAACTAGTGCTCGCACTCCCCGGGTCCTCCTGGGCCGAAAATTGAAAAGCGAGGGCACGGAGACGCGATAAGAACTGACTGGGGAGTCCGGGTGTGGGGTCGTGGCCCCAAAGAGAGATAGACACAAGGAAAGAGAGATATAAAGACATCCGCGCCGAGTCCCTCTGCAATAAATCTTGGGCACGGACGGCCGAGGCCCCACTTTGCCAGGTAAATTCGGTCTAAAGCTGTGTGAGTCTCGAGTTGACCAGAAAACAGGATTTTTTAAACATCTTTTTCCCCGTCCCTCTTTTAATTTATCCGAAGCTATAATAGCTTCTGGGAACCTCTATAACTTCAGAGGAGCTCAACGCGTGATTTTCGTTCATTATGTACTTGCTTGTTATCGAAACTGGCCATTCGAATTAAAAAACCGCGTGTTCGATCATATGGAGTGGAACTCCCACGTCGGCTCAATCTTGCCTCTAACAAAACTCAAACTCTTTACGCTAAACTTTTCTCGGATTACGGCCACTGATTACTCAATCCCGCGTATAAACAAGACTCATTGATTTTCTTGCCGTGATTTGTCAGTTTATTCCGATTTAGATAAAAACATCGACCGCGATATAATACCACCTTTTTCGAACAGGGATCTAGAGTACCAAAATCATTTTAAATACGCTACACGTAGTTATTGATAAGAATTCCAGATATATCTAATCAGACAAAACAGGTTTTGAACAATCATAACATTGAATACATTGTGACCTATAATTTTAGTGGCTTGATTATAAATATACAAATAATTTTAATCAAACGCGAAATTACATTTTTATTTTTTGCTATTAATATTGCCTGCATTTGTTTCGAAATATTTGCAAAATTATGTTGTGCCTAAAAAATTATTTATGAGTATTTTATTCATTTATGATTTTCATTGAAATTAGACTATGCATAATTTTAACACAATAAGACTATTTTAGCATAATAATGACTATCATTGTTATATGTTTAACCAACAACGTGTGCCCTATTATGTGTATATTACAATATATTTCATACGTGACTGCTTAATTATATTTTACTTTCCTTATTCTTTTCATATTTTCTTTTATTTGCACATGTCTATTCTTTCTTCATTAATCTTAATACCATTTTTCTTTACGCAATTTTTATTTGCTTTCTTCCTGTTCTCTCGCTCTCTATTTTACTAAACAGAATAAAATTTTTTGCCATATTTTTATTCTACCTTGAATTGTTCTGTATTAACTTTTATTTTAAAATATATTTTTAGTGTACATTCTACCATTATGGTATATTACATTATTTTCCCTTTTCTATTAAGTATAAATATATGTCATATAATATTAAGTATCGTTTTCCTTTCATTGCCCTTTTTAAATTTTACTAAAAATGTTATTTTTTTTATCTTTCCAACTTTCATTCATAAACTTTTCTTCTTTCACTTTTAACATTATCTTCCTGATCTCTGTTGACTATCTTGATTTTTCAAAATACCTTTCTCAATCTGTCTATACCGCCTATTTTATCCTCTAGGTTTTTTTTTCATTTGTTTCTTCTCTATCAAATTCCTTTACATGTAACTCTTATATTATGCAATGTTTTCCTAAATCTTGATTCATCTGTCGCAATAGATGTCTTTCATATTGTTGCATCTTTTCCTATATATTATTACTCTTGTCTAGTTTTTTTTTTTAATATGTTCATACTCTCAATTTCTAATTTTATTTTGAAAATTTATTGCTCTTTTTATTGCTTTAATTTCTATTACGTCTATATTTCAAGGATAATTATTTACTCGATATATTTCTCCCCAAGACTAGAATTAACTCCATATATTGTACGTAAGTTTTCTATATATTCTATTCTTATGTTTCCACTTGAACAGAAATACACTTACTATTAATTCTTTAAATACTTTTAATTTCTTTCTGGGATTGTGGTAAAATAACCTGCTGCTGCTGTACACTCCATATTTATTAAAATTTTGACGCTATCGAAGTTTTTAATCTCGTTCCATTTCATTTGCTTGATATTTTTCCTGTAGCTTTTTTCATTCTCCTTATAATATTATTCATTTCATTTAATTGACTGTTTTTTTTCGAATTTTGTTATATTTTACTATTTTTCTCATTGTGTATACTATATTTTTTAATTTTAGAAATTTTTTCTTACATTCTTAAGATTAGGGGTTAATGATGATTAGTCTTTCATCATCACTTATCATATTCTTCATTAATTGCATCTTTATTTATTATTATGTAATTATTCATCACCGATACACATAATTGGCTGCCATGTGAACATCAACCGTCTTTCTTTCCTCTTTCATGATTTACTACATACAAGCCTTTTGACCCATGCACGATATTTATTCAACACCTCCTTTTTTTTTGCTCTTTTTATCTCTCCATTTTTTAACCACCCACGTTGTTCTACTACCCTGACATCATAATCTTCTCTCGGAATAATTACTTTTTCATTGTATTCCTTCTGTAACTTATTCATTCTTTTAAATTTGCTATTCTATTTTCGCTCCCTTTCATTCTCGATTTCTCACTTTTTCAGGTCTACATATATGTTTCTCGACACGGCATTTATGTTGGCATAAATTTTGTGAATTGTAATTTTATTGCCATTAGTTCAATATTCTTCAGAAATAATTTAATTCACTTTTTTATTTTTCATATACTTTTCGTGCTAGTTTCAATTATATTTTTATCTTTTGTTGTTGTTTTTTATATGATGTTTCTTGTTTCCCTCATATTTTAATAGTTACTCTCACTTTTCAACCTATACTTTTTTCAAAATTTCACATTCAAAAGTTTTAATCTTTTTTTACTCTTGTTTTCTATTCTTTTTCACATTTGTATATATTTTTTTTAATCAAATAATTGTTTTTTTTTAAATTTCACTTATTATTTTCTTATTGAACTTTTCACTATATGTATCTTTTCTTTCATTTTTCCACATTTTTATACCCTCTATATTTATATTTCTGATGAAGTTTTTTTTTCAATAGCATCTCACTACCTACCAATATACTTTTTTTAATAATTTTTTAGCTTTGTATTTGTTTTCTTATTTCTTTAGCTTCATTCCAATATGTTTTTATTCGCTTTATTGCTTTATACTATGCTCATCTGACTTTGTATCTGTATCTAAATTATTCTTCAACTATCTGTTCCATTTTTTATTTCAATTTTTAACCAACTCTTCAATTATTATGTTATTCATTATTCCTTCCCTTTTCTTTCCTTATACAATCTATTATAATTACCTTTCCGTCTAGTTTCTTCGTTCACTATCTTTTTTTACTTTCAGTTTCTTCTCTTTTTTACAGGTATTCTTCTAAACTCATTATTCTTTCTTTATATATTTAATTCCAAGCTTGTTCTATACTTGCTTCTTCTCAATTTCTTAATCTATAAATTTTTTATAAATTATTTTTTTTACGCCATTTTTTTTCTTTTTACTTTCCCCTATAAATCCATTTATATCCTTCTCTGGATATTCTTCCATATTTTACAATATTTCTTACTTTACAATGAATAACCGTCTCTGTAATTTGATTATGGCAATTTCTAATATTTTTATTTTTAATTTTCAAATTGTTTCACATTAATTTTATTACACTTATTTTTATTTTTGTTTTTCTGAATTTCGTGGAGCAATAATGTAACGTTTATTTTCTTATATTTTTTTTTATTTATAAAATATTTGTTTATAGGTTTGTACTTCTTGTTAGCAATTTCGTAGCCATCAAAAATGTATAACAAATTATGTTAATTTTTTCCCTTCAGTATATTGAATTATTCATTACTTTTTATACTTTTCTTATTTCGTTATATAATTGGTGTTCTTCATTTTCAGTATTTTATTTTAGTAATATATTTAATACAGGTGACATTTCAAATTGAAATTAATAAAATAAAAAATTACAACTTTGTGGAGTTGTTTCCTGTGCTTCTAATATTACTTTATTATTTTCACCAATCTTATTTTTATCGAATAATTTTAGAAATTATATTGTAATATATACATTGTTTTTTTAAGTATAAATTCAAAGTATTATTTTTTTACATTCTAGTATAGATTTTTATTGAAATAATTCAACTTTCTTAAAAAGTAACATATCAATGCAATTTGAAACATGAAAAAGGTATGAAACTATTACGATAATTCAATAAAAAATGTAATTATAAGCATTAAAATAACGAATCTTTAAAACTTTATAAAGTATTGTCGTTTTTTCCGATTCTGTTAGTGTCAAAGAAACTCAAAAAAAATTCTCGATGTACGGTAAAACGATCTGAGGTGCTTCATTTGAAAAAAAATATTGCATACGCATGACGATGGGATACACGTGTATGTATTATTCAAGAAGTCTGACGTCAGATTTATTCGAGGGATTCCAGCAAAACTATGATTCAAAAATTAACAACTCGTTCTCGAAAAGATAAATACTTTGTACCGGAAAGCATCTTTTGCATACAGATAATAGCAATAGTTGATATACGTGTGAGAATGGTCAATGTGTCCGTATATTTAATCTTTTTTTTTTTTTAAATGTCCGTATATTATTCATTGAATTGCTTAGTTTTAGACCGACCGATTGAAGATTCAAGGCCACGGAAACTTATATTTTCTTAAATTTCGTATTTTTTCTTTGTTCTCTGATAGGAACCGAAGAAAGTTCCAACACAGGAATCAAAGAGATGATTCATTTGAGTATTTTTCGTTGTGATTAAACAGAAGCACGAGTATCTCTGTTCAGTCTTACTCTTTTTAATGTAATAGAGTTCAAATTCTCTTTTAAAACTTGAAGGACCCACTTGGCATCATGAAATCACATTATTCACCAACAGCATATTGTAATATAAAAGTGCTAACAAATGATTAATGGAATTTCTTCGTTTTCCCAGGTGATATATTCTCCCTCTTCTGTTCTCTTCCTATTATTCTCTCTGTGGCGACTTTAAAATAACAACGCGATAAATAAGGAAGTATAATTTAAATACAGGATTTTAGTTTACTTTCAGCGTAATAAAATAACACATTGTAATTTAATCCATGGATGTTGAACAATAACAAGATTTCTTCTTATGAAAGTGTTAAATTATAAACAAAACTAGATTTCCAGTACAAAACGTTTAAAATATTAAAAATAATTGTACAGTGATATTATTTTTAATGTACTTAACAACTGGTTAAATAATATTTTTTTTTAATGGAAAATTTATAAATTTCAATAATTTGATGAGCTCGCATACTCGAGCCATTTAAATAATTAAGTTATATACTTATAATAAAAAAATGACGAAATTTCACAACCAGGTAAAAAGGTCAAATCTTATCGCAAGTTAAATTATTTTTCTATTTATTTTATTGTGTTGTTCTTAGTTATCTTCAATCAAAGAAAATTTTTATATTTATCATTTTTAATGTTATAAAGAAAGTTGAATAGGATCATTAATGTATTACGAATAATGGCTACTGCAATGAGAAGTATTTATTTAATATGATTTCAGTTGCACAGTTATAAAAAAATTTCAACACTGTCCATTAGTATAATCATTTGATCGATAAATGGTAGTTTTATATCGCAATTTTTATGCAAATCGATTGAATTAATTATATTAGTGAATTCAAGATACTTTTGATCAATATTTAAAATTTACAAAAAGTCTTTTAATCAATGACGGTTTTTATTCAAAACATTTTAATTTTAGGCATTACAATTGAAAAAATATTTTTAATATACCAGTTACGTAAATTAATATCTATTATTAAACATACATATATATATATACAATATTCGAATTTTATTGAATTGTATTTATGTATGATAAACATTGAATTTACATATCTTTTCAAAATTAAATTATTAAAATTAAAGTTTAATGTTCAATTTTGAAACATACTGGAATAGGTATTTCATGACAGAAACTCTTAAGACACGTGCAATATTTACGATGAAATAATAATGGTTAATAATGATAAAAATGTACTTGCTCATTAAATGTTAGCTATACGCAAGAATTTAAATATAATAATAAAAAGTTTATTTTGTAAAACGTAAAGCAAAATTTTTAAATTTAAAGTTTTTAAAAAGAAGTAATGTTTTTGTTTTTATTTTTAATAATAGCTGCTCTATTGGATATTGTAAAATTTTAATTCCTTAAATTTATTAGGTTAATCTGTCTGTCTTCGTATCAATTGAAGCTTTAGAAAAATTAAATTTATAATCTTATTAGAATTGTAATAAATAGTTTGGTTAAATACTGAATATATATTAAGAGATTATATCTTCAAGCATTCATTTGTTTCTAACTCTATTAGTGATTGTTTTCTAAAGAAGGTTAATTACATTACATAATTGCTAATAAAATTTATCATTTTATTAATTATTCTTTTTTTAATGACCACATGTACACTGTCTTCTTAATTATTTTGAATTTTTCTTTAATGAGCAATTGATTTACTCTCAGTATTTAAGATTTCGTGTCATTTAATAATATACAGCAATATTACACGATATGATATAAAATAAATTATTTTCTATTTCTTGTATTAAAACTTTTTTCAGTATTCAAAATATTTCATAATTTTATGAATAATGCATATTTTATTAATTTTATCATTTATGGTATTGTTATGAAAATATATGCATAATAAATAATGTTCATTTATCAATGTAAGATAAAATTCTTCGTATATTTTATACACTTTTAATGCTAATTCGCGATGTGCAATCCTTAAAAAATTGAAAAAACTATACAAGTAATATCATGTCAAGTAACAATAAAAATTTAGTTGACAAAGGAATTGAATAGCGAAACCAGACATGTATTTTTTTTAATTAATTCCATTTTTTTAGTATTTTTCATTTGTGAGTTGAATCGACTAAAAACATTAGGTATAAAGATCCAAAAAAATTTCATTTAAATATTGAAAATCCGTTCAGTGTTTAATGATTAAAGCTGATGCCAATTTATTACACAAACTTTAATGCAACCACATTTTACAATAATTTTTGTAAAATAGACATGTCGATTATTTTCTTCAGTTGCAATAGCTTTTGTGAGCGGTATTGGTATATTATTTTTAATTTGTTAAATAGAATATAAATTTAGATCAAAGTAAAGGGAGTTGTTTTCTGAATGTGAGTTTGGAAAAAGGCTGAAATTGAAAGAGCTGTTCTATTACTGAAGCGTAAAATTATTGGTATAATTTATAAAGCGAAAATAATGATGGCCTGTAAAAGGGTCAAAGATGCAACAGCGTCCACCTGTTTGGCATAAAAAAGACCACATCCTAAGAGGCTTAAGGCATAAAATGTTGAGAATAACGAGGTGGAGTTAATCAGGGTACACGATATTTGCACACTCGATCATGTTGTTTTTTTTTCATTTGTTTTTATATTGTTGAGAGTACATGTAAACTGTTAGTGAGCTTCCTTATAAGCGTATTAAACTCTCACTGGTCTTCGAGATGAGAAAAACAATATGACGCGTGGGGCTTTTTTTCTTTTTCAATGCTTAAAATCCCGTAATTTATTACATCTAAGTTTGCGTTTATCGATGAAAAACTTCACTTTCGGGAATTTTTTACTTTCTTGCGATGACTCACAAGCTTGGATGGATTTTTTTACCAGGATTAAAGGAATGATGGTCCGAGAGAGATGCAACGCTCGATCGCGGTGGTGGTATTTATCGAATGGCCCTTATTAAGTTATAATTTTCGTCCATCTGACCTCGGGAGTACGAAAAAATGTTTTCGTACGTATGTCGTGAATTCTCGGCACAAATATCTTCACTGTACTTCTTTGGTGTACGTCGGTCGCTGGGAATTCCTGCGCGTCTATCCTTCACTCCCACTTGTTGTAACTCTTCTTCTGTATTTCTTCTCTCTATTACTGCACCAGTTTTTTATCATTTTGATGAGATCGCTTAAACTTTGCAAGTTTGTATTAAAGAACTTTTGAGCGTTCCGTACGTGCGCATATGCGAAATTGTCTCATAAATATGCAGATGCATTTATCCTCTCTGGAATAATTTGATTTTTATTAAATACCAGGATAAATTAAACGTCATTTCTCATTCCGTTGAGATTCGATGTACCATTAACATTACTCAAAGATCTGTGTCACAGCTTTCGAACGGAGTGGCTAGGGAGGGGCAAAAGGAATTAGGCAAATAGAAGATAAAAAGCAGAGAGAAGCTGCATCAAAAGAGGATGCGAGCTTGCGATTTTCTGCTGGAGAGCAACAACATCCACATCTGCTTTTTAGGCAAATCCGAGGGAGCAGATCAGGATTGCGATCAGATGGTGTTGGATCGATTGGCGCAGCAGTGAATTTTGATCCTCGCGATGACTTATCGTTTGATCTTGTAAAATTTTTATTCCGAGCTCGTATTACAGTGAATTCTTGTTTCATTAGCACGTGCGGCACTTCCTGCATACATAGGTACCTACACACGGATGCATGTGCCGGGGAATATGTTCGCGCAAGATACGAATCGATCGATGGCCGCGTGTTTCGTCTGGGCCGCCGTGGTCACTGCCCGGAGGAGGATTAGATCGGCGGAACGGAGTGGAACCGGACCGGCGATTTTATTTACTAGCCCTAAATGATTGCCGGCCGGTGGTTGAATGGGGGAGGGGGGAGGAGAGGCGTGGGTGTACGCGCGATAAGCACCTTTTATTTGGTGAGCATCGACACTCGACCCGCGACCGGAGGTGTTGGTCGAAGAACCGCCGCCTTCGGGGGAAAAGAGGAGCGGGGGAAGGGGATTACGGCTGTGGCGAACCGGTTTTCCGTATCTCCGATGACTCATCCTCCCCCCTTCCCCTGCGTCTCTCCATCCCTCCGCCCCTCTCGCTCCGTCGCCGGGGACTCAGCTGCTGCTGCTGCTGCTGCTGCTATTGCCTCTTTTTCCACCACGTCGTGACCGTCCCCCGGCGTCCCTTGCGTGCGTCAAGTGCATTTCCTGGCTCGCACCGCCCGTCCCGGCCTAAATCGTCCAAGTCGCCTAGGTTGTCTTCTGTTTTCGCTCGACGGGACCGCTTTGGCTCTGGCCGAGCAACGCTTAGGAGTCTGGGAGCGTCGCCGAGGCTCGGTGGCCTCGCCAGTGGTGCTCATCTCTCTCTCTCCCTTCGTCGCACTTTTTCTCTCTCGCTCTCTTTCCCTCCGTTTCCCCCCACTCTCCACCTCGCGCTCATCGTTTTCATTAGCTGTGAACCGCCGCGCCGACGATTGAATGTCAGATGAAGTATCTCGACGTCGACGCATATGCGAGCCTCGACTCGCCGGTTATTTAATAAGAAGAATCGAGGGATAAAAATGGTTTAACAATGTGTTATTACAGTTTTCTTTAAAAATAAAAGTGGGCTAGGTTTTAATAACAATTATTTGCTTCGTGTCGGAATTTTTATTAAGACGCGAGCGTAAAAAGAAATAAAAGTCCGGTGAAACTTTTTATGGTGCCTATAAAAATGAAATTAAATTAAACGTATCTACGCGCTAAAAGTATATTATTATAGCTACTTTTAGACGTAAACTTATAAAATTTTATCATTATCTAATTCTTATTAGTTTAAAAGTTACATTCGCTTACGGTTATAACTTTTCCGGCGAAATTATATTTTAAATGAAATAACGCAAGTTTCGTTATTCATTGTGTTGCAGGATCTTACAGACTCTGTCGGAAGTCTCCGTTCAGTTTTCATGTTATATATTTCAAGTTAATATTCGGCTTATATTTCAATTCATTCTACGTTAATAAAGTTTTATTTTTTCAGAACAGGTTTAGGATTTTTTAAATTACAAATTAAGTTGCTGCAAAATGTATTACTGTACAGATGTAATGGTTTTCAAATAAAAACTTTTATTTGAAACTTTGCAATATAAAAAAAAAATCCAATTTCTTACATCAGTATTATTTTCATTATGAGTCTTAATGTATTATAATCATTCTTATCAATGAACCAGTCGAAAAAACAAAGAAATACAAATATGGTTTTTTTGCACTTATCGAATGTTCATGTACATATAAAACCAATGGCAATAATCCTTGATATTCTTATATCAAATATTGTCTTTGTATATTTAACTAATAATGCAGCATTGGCATCGGCACCAATGATTGATAAGAGCTGCTTTTAAAAATTTTAATTAATAAAGGAACATTTGAACATGACAGAGGATGAATTAGAGTTGTGGACACATAAAGTGACTCTCGAAAATCCAACTACCGATTTAATACTAGAGAATTATTACGGAGAAAATTTAATATGAGAGGGATAGCAGGTCTACTTGCAGAGGAGAACAATGAATTGGATGGATGATTAGAAAGCGTAAGAGGAAGAAAATAAGACAAAATGGTGTTCGTGTAAACGGAAGGCGACCCATCCTCGGCAGGAAAGAAAAGGAATAAGTCGCCAACACAGTTAAAAAGGCGTGTAGGTGTGTATGTAAGAGTAGACACCAGAGCAAGGGCAGTGCGGTCTCTCCTCTCCTTTCCTCTCCTCTCCTCGCCGCTCCTCTCCTGGCCTCGCCTCGCCTCGCCTCTCCTGTCCTGTCCTCTCCTCTCTTCACGCTTCTTGCGCGATAAATTTCCGGCAGTAGCTGGTTGCGGGGGCGGGGGCGGAGGAAGCTGAGCGCCCCCGGCTCTCCACTACATCCGGACGCTGCAGGAAAAAGGTCGCGAAGCAGTCTGGGCTTGATTTACGGGCGACGTCGCGAGTTATCGCTTTGCCAATAGCGCGAGGAGGAAAAGAAAGAGGCGACGCCGCCGTCGTCGAGGTGAGACGGAGGACGCGCGCCGCCACCTTCGAATCGATAAAGGTCGAGAGGAAGCACCGGAGCTCCTCTTCCGCGACGTGTTAGCAGTCGCCGGGTTGACATCCTCGGCCCGATGCCACCACCAGATACCGAGATACCGCCCCGGACTATCCGCCTTCTCGCGAGGGCGATTTTTCCTCGGGGCGACAACACCCCGCGATCATCGCCGACGCTAACAGATGGCATTCGAACGGGGGGTGCGGACAACTTTCCCGAAGCCTGGCGTAAAGAAAATAAATCGTAGGTCTTTATCGCGCTATCGTGTGGGTCATCGGTTGTCGTCGGGGGTGGGGGTGGGGGGGGAATCGATAGCCCCGGCTCCCTGTAGGTGAGAGAGAGAGAGAGAGAGCAACAGTCGAGATCGGCAACTCAACAATTATCATTATTCGCGCGCAAAAACTCGTAATCCGGTTAAATGGTGAGTCGAGGCGGCCTAGCGGTTCAACGGTCCAACGGTCCAGCCTCTCCCGAGAGTCGTTTAACACAAATTTATAGCCTAAGAATTCATAATGCCCAAGCGAAATATCGGGAAAACGTGATCCCATTCCAAATGGCGACCAAAACCGTCCATATAATCGCGCCCGATGCCGTAATAAGCGTTGCATCATCGCAAGACCCGAGCAAGCCTTCCCTGCTTATTAATTCGCGGAATTACCTAGAGAAATCTTCGAACTCATTAAGTTTTTACGCTCAATGGGATAATTGCAGCATCGTTACATCCGCAAAAAGCGAAATCAAGCTAATTTCAGCAATCGGCGGCAAAATCACTGCGAGAACGAGAGCGAAAGCACGCGGCGGCGGCGGCGGCGGCGGCGGCGGCACGCACGAAATAATAATTCGCGCGTGCGTGAATATGTAATGCAAATAAAAAGGGTGTTGGATTTACGAGTCCGCACGCCAATGTATTAACTTTCCGCCACTCTATTTTCTGTCATCGAACAATCGAGTGAACGGCCGTTCAGCCAAATGGAAATCCAATTGCGCGCGTTTACCCAACTTCCGAGCCCTTGAGGGCACACCGTCACGCGCGCGCACACACACACACACACCCGCGAAGGGCGGAGGGCGCAACGCGAGTTACGAGTCCATTTGCGCTTGTGGCTCACTCCGATATTTCGAAAAATTCATCGACTGCCCTCCCACACCGTAGCAGCTGCGGATATTGGGACGGGAAAAATTCGTTAGCTCGTTATATTTTTTCATTTTTGTGTTTTTGTTTTGTTTGTTCCGCCGATAGACGCGAAAAAATTTCACATGTTTTGGGGATTTTGTTTTGTTGCCCTTTTCCTTTAAGCATCGCAGCGTTATGTGGATTTCAATTTGGTCTGATATTTTTAATTTGCTTTTTAAAGCTGAAACGTACTAATTTCGATTTCCGTTCATTTATTAGTTAGTCATTCGGCAATTTTCAGAGTTACAACGACAAGTACATCCGCGAATTCGGAAAATTAGACTGTGTTTGAAATTTCAGCAGGAGCTGCTGCTTTTTGGCCAATTTGGCATTTACTTTCAAAAACAATAATTTTCATAATCCTGTTGGTATTTTTATTAAAAATCCGTCTTTGAACGAAAATGAAAGTTTAATATAATTCAATTTAGAGACTTTCCGACCACAAGTCAGTCGCAAGTGATTATCGCTAGAAATACCGCATGAAATTGCGCAAATTTTAATGAATAATCTAATAATAAAAGTAATGTAATTTAAGAAAAAAATGACCATGTTGACTCACTCGATCAAAGCTCCCCAGAGTCGAGCAATAAATGCAAGCGAGCTTTCCCGACATTAACTCGAAACAATGAAGATTTATACCAATTACATATAAAATTAGTAGAACGAGCGATCAAGGAAAGTGCAGGGATAGAAATTTTGGAAGATTGATGCCGATAAGACTGTGAAAGCATGAACATGTCTTCATAGAAATCCCTTCAAGAGCGACAATCGACGATCAAACCTTGTATAAAATTTGAATCGCACTTAGGGGAGGTTCCCGATGTCTGCACCACCACGACTCAACGTCGGAGCAACAAGTGAAGAGGTGCTAAGGGTTTATCGACGCCTAGTTTGCACTTCTATTAGGCTTCCGCCACGGTGATGAGCTTTGAATCTACAATTTTACCAGCGATTTTATCGAAATTGAATTTTCCGAATGGACTTCTTGGAAAATCTAGATCTCGGTCGACCTTTCAAAAAATTATCAATGATTTTCAAGTCGTTCTATCGAGGAAATAATCATTACGAGGACGTCGGGTGTTACCTGTGGTAGCACTTGCGAAAAGCTGGCAACTCAATCACACAAAGAAATTTTACAAGATGGGAATTTTAAGGTAATTGTATTTCAAAAAAAACGAATTTATTACTCTATGCGAATTCACATTGTGCAGTACGGAAACAAAAATGAATTAAAAATTTTTTTGCATGAAAAGAAGTCGACATTTTAATTCGCTTGGACTGCAAGTAATAAATAACTCTATCGAATGCGCATTTAAGTAAGAATGATTAAACTCTGAAATTCGAAAAATTTTTTACTGGTATTTTTTAAATGGACCTGCAAACCGATTTTCTCAAAGCATTCTCCTCGATTGAAACTTATTACAAATGCATATCTCGATTCATATCGAATATTTTTGCAAAATAAAGACGTGCTCCTTCGAGTGTACCTTGAATCTCGGATTCCATATTCAGAGATTATTATATTTTCTAGTTGACGAAATATCGAATTTGATGACACAACCAAAGTCGCAAAGGTCGAAACGGCCAATAACTTTCTCCGAATTCGTCGAGTGCACAAGGGTCCAAGAGAAAAGTCATTTAATCACTTGGCGAGAGGTGTGAAAAGACGTCGCCATGCGGAATTTACAAATATTATAAAATCGTGAACGTGGAGCGAGGCGCTGCCTAGAGTGGCCTCAATAAATTCTTGGCCGTGGAAAATATGTCCGATATATAGGGAACGAGCGAGGAAAACAAAGAGGAAGAGGGAGGAAAAGCGTGACTCGGTTTCCCCTTCTGGGAAAGCGCTCGTGCCGGAGCTCGCTCAGGGTGCGACGCACGGGATGACGACGAAAGGGGAGGGATGCAAAACGGATTTGAATTTCACGCGAGATAAACTGCAAGCTCGGGAGAAATGTAGGCGAAAGTGTTAGCGATGCTCTGCGGAAGTCTTGTATTTGCTACAAGTGTCGCTTTAAGGATAATGATGAGACTCTTTTTTATTTTTCGGAATGTTTATTGTATGGAAAACCGCTGAGAACAGTTTGTGTTTATAAAACTGTTTTATTCTCTTCGTTCTCCTGAATCAAAATAAATGTAAAAAAGGAAAAAGGAATATGGAGCTCGAG
Source organism: Eupristina koningsbergeri (assembly GCA_018907245.1). Lineage (NCBI taxonomy): Eukaryota > Metazoa > Arthropoda > Insecta > Hymenoptera > Agaonidae > Eupristina > Eupristina koningsbergeri. Next base: position 133,641 of record JACCHV010002782.1, on the reverse strand, counting down.
AAACTGCATTTGTATAAGTATCCAATGAATTTATTATCCCTATAATCACATTGTTTCTTTTGTCTTTTTTTTAAGATTATCGTTGGTTTGTCATTGATTTTCTCATTATAAAAAGTTTGATGCGAGAAAGGGGATAATAAAAACTGGTGTTGCATCCAACATTGAGAAAGAGTCTTGACTGCAAACAGTGTATGTACTTTAATGAGAATAGTTTAATAACCGAATAAACGGAGTTTCTCTTATAGTAGAAAATTAGCGTTCACGCAATATAGCAAATCGAGTAAGTGGATTTCCTAAAAATAGCGCAATCTTAATCGCAGTGCCAATTGTTTTCATAATTTTGTGCCCAGCAGCGATTCAGTGTTTTTTTTTGGATTGTGCTCGGTCAGCAATGGATGGCTATTGTTGCACCTTTTTCTCGAGTACACACGATTTGGAAGAAACTTTCAGTTTTATCGTCTCTTCGGAAAGGAGGAGAGACCGTTGGTGCAATTTATAGTCTAGAGAGATAGAGACATAGAGAAAGAGAGAGAGAGTATTTAGTGGGAGTGGAGGCAAAGTGCAGTTACACGAGATCGAAGTAGTGCACAGGAACAAAATGCCCAGTGTCGAGGCGACGTTATTTACGAGGTTGGCATGTGCGCGAGCTCTTGAATGTCGCGCACCTGCGCCAATGTCCACTACTGCTGGTGGCTATTTGCTCTGGTCAGTCCTGGTCAGCGCGGCCCAGCTTTGGTTTATTCAGTCCTGCCCGATTTCATTCCTTAATGGTGCTTGAGACTCGAGAAATACTTTTGTTTTTGTCTCTCGGGTTTTAGGACAAATTAAATTGACATCAAATACACAACTTGTTCTTAGTTCCTACATCTTGTCCCTCTCTCTTGAACATGGATTAAATGAGAGTTGAGAATCATCTCGATGAAACTCGAATCCTTTGAAACAAACTATAAAATGCTTGGAAAAACTACATAAAAATTAATTTTTTAAAAGTTTTCTGATTTTTACACAATTGATATATTATCTATTATATCACAAGGGTATTTGTACAATTTCAATGTGAATTAAAAAAATTTCCTATGTATTTACGATCAGATTTCGTTAGAAAGTCGTGATGTTAACAATTGCTATTTATAAAAAATATATACAAGATTCAATTGATTGATATTACAAATCTGCTTTTGGTTATCAGAAATCTTATCTTGTTATACACTGCATCTGATGTACTTGTAACATTTTTTTCATTAGTTTATCTGCAATAAATGGAGTAAAATCTCGTGTTGAATTCTTGAACGTTATTGAATAGACCATATCGTGACCGTAAAATTACCATTTAATAAGAAAGTCTTAGTCGACGCTGAAAAGTGCTCAAAAGCTCAAAAAAAAAAATGTCATTTCAACGTGACTTTGAAACTTTACGACTCGAAAAAGCAAGTTTCACATACTTTGATATATATGATTTCCAATAGTACATATTTCAAAATCATCTTTCAATTTTGTTATTTAGTTTCTGTTTTCATTGACATTTGCAGCTTATTGAGTTACGACTGATAAATCTTAACAAGTTTCTCTTCTCCAGTAGTACATATAATTTAAAAGTATTTAAATTATTTCGAGTCCATCTTTCTTAACGGCATTCGATAGTTGTAATGAGAAAAAGCTTTACAAACGCCTTATTGCAACTCAATTTTAAAACTCATTAATGCAACTAATTCAAACTGTCACCGCAAGGTTCACTGCTGAAAATGTTGAAACATTTCCATGTGCAAGAAAGAAAAGTAAGTTAGAGTTGTGCGAGAAAGTGGTTGTAGTCATGTGTGTACATTTACAAAAGGAATCATTTTTTGTCCGGCTATTTGTGCGTTGGAAAAATCATGGACAGAACGTACGAATTTTCTTTGGAAAAGTAATTTCGTATTAATTAAATGTTCGATTTATCTAAAGCGCGTCTTTTCACCAAGCGCACTTTGTTTCTGCTTTGTTATTTATTGCCGGTTTTCAGTTTCGCATTTCCAGTACTCGAACAATTTCATTTCAATTAGGCTAAGTGGTGCCGAACACAGTGAAGAGGAATAAAGGAAGCCCTGAATAGAAATACGCGCATTATCTTCATCAATGGCGAGCGATGAGCCCCGGGAAATGTATTTGGAAAGCCTAAACATCATCCGGCTTTGTCAGTGCGAGTGAACTGGCGGAAATTTTAAATGCGCCAGCCAAGACTTATGAAATTTTCAACAAAAACCCATTCTTCTTGTGGTCATGCATTATTCATCCCCGTAACTTTTCTCAAACTGTCTCGAACACTTGTAAAAATACATGGGCGAACACGGGGTCGCGGACTCCTGCTGCTTGTCCCGTTGTCCGCCCGGCGAGGAGGTGTGAGACAACCGGAGGAATCAAAGATTTAGTCGTCGAGGCGCTTTCCTTTCTTTACGGACGACAGCGACGGCGACGGCGACGACGACTACGACGGCGGCGGTGGATCTTGCCCGGGATAGAATTTCAAATGAGGCGCGAATACCTCCTCCTCCTCCTCCTTTGGCTCCGAGTTTTCCGAGAGGATCGACCCGACACGTGTTCCTCTCGCCGGAAGCTGCGTCCCGGTATAAATAGAGCTAGCCGAGGTACTTTTCCGCGGTTCCGCGACCAGAAGATGCGAAATCTCGGCCTGTGCTTTCGCCAATCTAATTCAGCGCTTCTTCCTCGAGTTCTTTGAGGCGTGGAAAAAGGAAGAGTTTTGATTCTCCACTTTGCCAAGGGCTTTGACTCGAGTGCTCTCGATTGTGTGGAGATTGAGTGCTTGGGCGTTTCCCGCATCTTCTTCTTCTTCATCTTCATCTCCATCTTCATCTTCATCTTCTTCTTCTTCGGCTTCTTCTGAGTTTTTCCGTGTCCTAGGGATCTGCTGCTTTTTGGAAAATTGTTTTCGTCGTCTCGAAATTTGAATTTGGCGCATTGGTTTTGGATTAAATATTGCTTGGTCGTCCCTTGTTTTAGTCAAGATACACAACTGAAAACGAGAACTGCAACTAAGCTATGCAAGAAAATTTCAATTACAAACGCTTGGAAATTCAGATATCTCTAATTATTTTATTAAAACTTTTCCCCTTTGGAGTTATATATGGATTTAAATGCTTATTGATCTATTCACTACTTCTATAACAGAAGAGTGAGTTCTTTAAATGCAGACCTTTGGAAACTCGTTTGAGTTTACGTGAAATATTATATTTAAATTTTAAAACTCGTAATATTCGAAATATTTAAATTTTTGTATTCGAATCTCATGAAAGATTTCATGTCGTGCACTGTTTTAAAAGACTGCAATTAGGTAGTTTATCTTACCACGATGGAATAAGTGAATATAGTGTAAGCGCTTAACAAGAACTATGATTTAGCTTCTGCTTCATATACATTTTAAAAAATTGAAAGCGATAATATCTTTGTAAATTAGTAGTTTCTGTATATATTGTGATCAGCAATTTGTGCTATAAATCAACGACTATAAACTGAACCAAGAAAATTAATTATTAGTTTAATTTTCTGAATTTATATTCGAATTAAAGCTTAATAAGATATTTTAACAGTAATTATTCAACAAGATTTCATCAACTTTAAGTATTGCCAAAAAATGCAATGTTCTTGCTTACTATAAATGTTTTATTTTACATCATATAACAAAATTCTTACAAAAATGTTGTCAATGAATATTTACTGATAATCAAAGAATTTTTTAACTGTCAATTATGATGAATATCGCTTAGATGGATTTAATTCATAATTATCAAATATTGTTAGATGAATACTGATATGATTGGATCACGGAATGCGAAAACAAAATATAGAAAAATGAAAAAATAATCTCAATTATATTTGTGTATATGAAATAGTAGAAAAAATATATATTTAAAAAATTTTCTTCTTTTAATTAAGGGAATTAAATACGCGCCTTTAGTAGAAAAACCACAATAATTGAACTTCGCTACACGCAAAATAATAATTGCCAAGTAAAAAACGTAATTGAATCCACTTGATGAAATTATGTAATTTACTTTTATTTTTTGTTTAGCAAGTTTTACTTTTCTAGCTTTAAGGTGATATTAAGTTTCTATTGTAGATTTATTACCTATTGTTTTAATGCAATTTCTAACATTAAATAAATATTTACTTTTCGAATTATTGACTGATTATTTTTAGTTATAAATATTTGTAAAATTAATTCTTGTAATGATAAAAAAATAAAAAAATTAATGTCAAATATACTCATTGTAGAAGTTGATTTTCGAATCACATGTTTTTTATTTCAATTAAATTTTTTAACGCTCAGAATAATGTTATTCAATACTTACCTATAAATGGCGTGAAATTATAAAAAATATCATTGATTGACATTGTAGTATCTAAATTTTTATTTAATTTTATCCAATAAAAATATTGAATAAAGCATCATAAATATTTTATATTCTTTTTTAATATTTCGATAATCAATGTTTGTAACAAGCTATACACTGCCTGTTTAATGAAATTGCGTAATTATAAAAAGTTGTAATTTAAATTTGGAACTGAGATTATTATTATTTAATTTTTCCTTCTAAAAATTTAATTAAAAAACCTTTTCGTCCTATCGTATATTGTACTTTGGTTTCTAAATAATTCGTAAATAAAGTTTATTCCGTAGAGTTAATTTAATCGCATATTAAACTTTATAAACAAGCAAACACCTTTCTTCGTATATTTATTGCTGTTTGGTAATGCAATAAAATTCTTGCTGCAAATGTAATGAAGCCCTGGCTAATTGATTATTTTGTCTTTTATTTAATAATCGGGATGAAGCAAAAGATGAAATAAATTCGACCGAGGACTGTTAAATATGAAAAGGTTCATAAATGTCATTAAAGTTTTTAAAATTAAATTCATCATTACTTTTTCGACTGCTTCCTAATTCAATGTATTTTCCATTAGAGAGTGTACACTTGTTCGGAATTATTCGCAAATCGTCGAGCGGGGATGCGCGATGTTTGCAAATTGAAATTCAACTCATTTCGCGAGTCCTCCCGGACACAATATCGAAGCTTTGTAATTTACAAGTGAACTTGGGTGGAATGTTTGTGTGTGCGTTGGTGTGTGCCGCAGCTTCATCCCTCCGCCCTCCTCCTCCTCCTCCCTAGGGGTGGCGGCGGGGGGAGGGGGTTATGTATTCAGACTAAAATCCCAATTCGTTTAATGACGAATCGTGCATTGCATTTCGTGCAGTCGTCATTAGTAACGCGATACCCCCGGGCACAATTGACTTTTTGTCCCCGACCGGTCCTGGTTTCACTCTCATCTCGTAAACAATTTACATCGCAATGCACTTGTTCGCTCTCTATTATGTTTGCCGCCCTCTCAACATTCGAATTTAGTTTTAGTGTCATACACCTCGTTGTGCCTTCTCTCATTTCCCCCGGTATTTTATTTATTGGTAAAAATCAAACGATAAGGGGATGTACCACACGTATAAACAGTTATTTTTACGTGTGTTACAAGTGTTTACTAAAAACTCACAAATACTCACCTGTATTTTGAGCGTCGACTGGCACAGTCTCGTGACGGGGCTGCATTCGATATTTTCTTCTTGTTTTATCGCAAAAATAATAAAATTTAGTGTATTTTTCGAAAAATGCCATGAAACTTGTTTTAAAAATTGGTTATAAAAAACTTTCATTAGGTTTTAAACGAAGGTGCAATAAGAGTTTAAATGCTCAGAAGCTGAGTAGTTAAGGCCGATACCGAGGGTCGAGAGCTTGCGTCAAATGATTATAGGCTCAACTAATAATAGGTTCACATAATTACGCCTTTAAAAGTATCAGTGCCGTATAAAATATATCCACAGATTTTTTAGATAGAATTTACTTTTTCGGTTAAATATTGGGTGAAAATTTGTTAACCATTTTATTTTTATATTAATTCAAATTGTGTAACACAAAGCTGGTGGAATTATTTTTAAAAATATTTAATGCACGTTGTACAAATAAAAAATTATTTGGACTTTTATGTATTTTTGTATTTTATTGTACAAACTGTCGTTTAATATTCAGTTACTCGGTGCGGAAAATTATTAACCGTTCCATAAATTCGTATTGAAATAAACTGTTTGTTGAATAGTTGTTTAAAATAAATTTTAAAATTGCAGAGTGTTCTGTCAGAGATTTAAAATTTTTCAGCCATTTAAATAATTGAAAATAGCATACTTAATAAATGTGGGTGCACAAAAATAAACATCTTTACATTTAAATCTGTTACAAAAAACATTTAACCTTATCAATTTTAATATTAAAGCAATTACTGATAAAAGATGAATATATTTGATAGAAAATTTATTAAAAATTTACGTTATTGAATAAATTGGTATTCTTAACGTAGTTACCTTATATTTGATGCATCTAAGTATGCACTGTCAATTAATTATTAAATATCTTTTTTTTATGGTATTCATTAGTTTCTGATTGTAGAGCGTCAACGATGGGTTATTCTGTTTTCAGAAAAAGAAAATGTGACTCAATTGATACAAATAAATGATAAAGAATGTAGAGAAACTACAAATTACATGTAATGTTTGAACAATTACAAATGTTCTGTTTATCGGAGTAATAAATTTACAAGGAAGAAATTAAAGTAATGCTACAGTTGAATAAAAAAGTGGGAAATGAATGAGAATTATTCAAGTAAATGGCATGTTTTTCTCGAAAGCGGTGTTCCACGTAAGCGACACCTCGAACACGATGGAGTTAGAACTCGACAAGTGTGAAGCAGCGACCTACTGAAATGTTCCAGAAGCGTCGTCGGCGTCGTCGAGGTGGAGCCTCGCCTCCCGGAGTTTGGCTCATCGGGCGAATCACTCGACTCCGAAGGTTCCGGTGCCCAGACCCTCGTCCTCCGCGAATCGATTTTCCGGAGCTCGGCCTCGCAGTCGTTCGTCACTGCCGCCTTCACAACGACGCGCTCGCTCGCCTCAACTTTGCGTCGGAGTCATAATGACACCAGGAAGAAGGGAAGGAGAGAGATAGATAGATAGATAGATAGATAGATGGATAGAGAGAAAGAGAGAGAGAGAGAGAGAAAGAGTGCGTGCGAGAGCTTCACGATTAGGAATCATTATTCTGCATGGCTGGCCCCGCGCCAACCCCGGCAAGGCGAGCTATGTTTGCAACGGGATTACCTCCTCGGGTCGCGCACCACTGCCTCTCCTCGTCCCTCCACCCCCCGCCCCCATCCCCACCTGCATCGTTCGAGCTTTAATTATTTCGCGCGCAAGAATGAACCCGTCCCACGCTCGCGAGAAACTCCCTCCCGATTTCCGCGATAATTCAACCGATGATGCCTAGACTCGCTCCCGATTTATTTTGTCTCGTTCGGTGAAAGTTCCGGGAAGAGAAAGGAAACACTCCCTTGCATCAATCGATGTGCACATGAAGTTAGATTGCGAATGCGACCTGGACGTACTGGCACTCGGTGCGTAGCGAGTTAAAAGTTACGAATTTCCGAAGTGTGAAATGTGAAGAAAGCACGAGCGTCTGAGTCTCCAACTAGTTTAATCGCATTTGCTCAGACTCGCTCAGACTGTCCTTCCTTTCACCTTCGCCTGAGTTTCTGATGATTCATCGTTCATCACCCTCACTTATTTGAACCCCGAATTGGCTAAGGATTTTACGGAAGTTGAACGAATTCGTCCGGGTTAAATGGTACCGATTTTTGTTGCAAAAACTGTCACCAGTGCAACAATTTTCAAAACGAGTTTGAGATTTAAGTACCAATCATGACTATCCTCTTACTTCAATAAAATCAGTTTTTGTTGCGAACCCCCACCGTCGTTCCGCCTCCTGGCTCATCGACAACGACAAATGACAGAACTAAATCCTCAGAGGGACTCGGTTCCTCGGAAACGGTATATCCGCGGCTCCTCTTGAATTAGCCTCGGATGAAGTTTGCATCTTCCGTGGCGGGTAAATAAAAGGGGAGTCGGTCTTGTTGTTTTTGTCGGCGGGTGTCCTGATGTGCACCTGCACTCGCACCTTGAGAGCAAAAAGACCCTTGACTTCTTTCAGAGGAAGACCGCAGAGTCGCGCTCGATTTGCGCCGTAAAACAAAGCGAATCGCCGCTGAAGCCCCGATGGATAACTTCCAGGCGATGCCCCCGAACAATTACCCGGCAACATCTCACTTGGCCAGGGCACCTCCAAGGTCGTGGTGCTCCTCTGCGGGGAAGAGTCTCGCTGCTCCGCTGCTCCAGTTAAGTAAGCTGGAAGGCTGGCGTCGCGTCGCTTCGCGGGCTCGCTTAATGCGAGGGACGGCCTGAACCTGGGGAAGGGGACGAGACCAGGTCAGACGACAGAAGAAAAAGTGCCGAGAGGTGGTGGGACTAAAATGCAGAGGTGCACGCACACGCATCCACCGACAACAATGTCGTTCGGCATTAGTTCCTGGCATATTCCCGCGGTCTCTCTCTCTCTCTCTCTCTTCTCTTTCCCAGGGGAACAACCCAACTGCTGGTTATCGCAGCGACTGGGCCAAACCAGCGTCCCATTGGTTTACAATACCGTAAATCGCTCGCCAACCAGTTGGCCTCGCGGAATGCGCGGAATTCCTTGCTCTGGTACCATTTGGCTCGGTTCTCTCGAATCTCTCGGTCTCTCCGGACTCCCCTCGGACCGGAGAAATTCTCTGCCGCGGCAAATGCAGAGGTTTCGGTGCAGCGAATTCGCCATTGCAACCGAATTCGCCGTTTGAGGTTGGGAAAAAAGCTCGCCGATCCTAAAAAGGGATAGAGTGCCGAATTCCTTCGAATCGAAGTTTCAGCTTTTGGAACATTGCTGATGCTGATGGTAATGCCGATGCCCATGCTAACGCTGTGTTGCGTTATCCCTGCTATTTGCTTTCTCTTTTATCTCGTCTTTTTTTCATTCGATAGTCGACACCTTTATCTCCTCTTTATACTTGGTTTCATGTAATAACTTATTCCAAAGGTATTTCGCCCAAATGCGATTATCCCGAAGCATTGATTTAAAAAAAAAAAAAAAACATTAAATTTTCCTGGAAGAAACATCAGTCGTTGTCTTTGTTTAATACTGTTTGCATAAACAGTTACATATTGTCGGATCGCAGATTGCAGCGTTATTTGAAATTTATACAAATGTATAATTTCTATGTAATTTACAGTGTATCGATTTATCAGCATTTCTTAAAATGTTACGTACCGTCCGTGACGTGTGGTTAAGGAACTCATTAATTCAAGTGCTCAAGTAGATTTTCAAGGAAGAACTGACGCTTGAAAGAGTTGCTGCTGTACAAACATATAAAGAAAATTAAATCCATGAGGTGTGCGATATCCTACGGAAGAAATATTTTCTTCGAATCGTACAGCATTCAAATTATACGAAAAAAAAATACCTCCGTGGCTCGAAAATCCACAGTTTTCTTTATTAAATTACCGCTAGTCCAATCAAAACAATGAAAGCTTCCGCGAATACAAAATAAAAGACTGATAAAATTAGACGACATGGTTTGGTGCACGCAAGCAAATGTTCGCTTTACTTGTCTTTCCTCATATTTTCCTCTCTCTCTCTCTCTCTCTCTCTCTCTTTCTTGCTGTCGTAATTAACCCAACAATGAAAAGTTGTTCTTGCGGTGGGCACAGCAATACATTTTTTTGCTGTGGCGACCAATAGGATTAATTAGCACGTGAAATCAGCCCCAAGCGAAACATGGAAGAGAGAAAGAGAGAACAGGTGGATGGTGGTTGGAGAAGGGGGGAGGTGGGGGAGGGACAGCAACGGGTTGGTTTCATTATTTGGCGCACCCTCGAAGCTCTCTGATGTTGTAGACGAAACAGACAAAAATACAAAGTTGAAATGTTAGTTGTGTGCAGCCAGACAACAATCGAAATATAATTCGCTGAAAAAGAGAAAATACAACATGAAAATAGGCAACTCATTTAAATCGACAAGCAAATTTATAATTAACATTTCAAGTCTCATTCATCAGAGGTTAATCTATTTGTTCTATTTAAAACGTACATTTCGTTTCAATATCAAGTCAAGGTAGTCTGAAGTTTTCATTTAATCATCGGATTATTATAGACAATTTATTATAGACAAGAAATTGAATTCAATAATATTTCAGATGTTGATGTAGCCAATGACTGTAGCAATTTCTATCTCATAAACCATATGCATATAATAATAATAATAATAATAATAATAATGCATATCGATAATGTAATTGATATGAATTTAACAGATAGAATTACATAGAAAATATGAATTTAAACGTTGTACTGCATTTTATAAGAGTTAAATAAATTGTCTTTCAAATTATTTTTCATGACATTTGCAGAATTATTTTCGGAAAATATTATTAAATTGCAGAAATTCTCGTGAGTCGTAAGTACATTAATGTCGATTAAATCGCTGGATATTCTTCCTCACACTTTGCCAACAAAGGTCTGCGAGGAATTAAAAAAAACTAGAATTCTGAGTAAAAATGTAAAATTGTGTCGGTATTTTTGTATTACTGTGTAATTTTAATTTGAAGCAATAATGTTTGAATTCCCGAAGCTCTTTACAAAAGTGTGCACGGAAATAAGATACTGTAGACAAAACGAATGTTTATGAGCAAGAATAAAAGTAGATTTGATTAGTAGTGAATGCGAGCTTATGTTGTGTGTGTAGCAATTATTGGAAGTGATCAAAAGAAATACGAGTTCATCGAGAAACCATCGCATCACATTGGTTTATTAATTGAAATGCTCAGAGCGCAGGAATATGGGATAACGCACTGGAGAGCAAAGAGACCGTAGGGGCGGGGTCGAGGGTGAGGGCAAGGAAGACAAGCAAACAACCGGTCAGAGGGATGGGGTTGAGGTTGGGGGCGGGGGTGGTAACAATTTCGCTTCGATTAACTCAACCGAGTGCAGGGCAGCCAACAATCGACGGTTCAGAAGCTAAAGTGCGGGGGGAGGGGGCGAGACCGGCTTTGCAGTTACTGGCAACCGAGTGAACCAATGGCTTGTAACTCATCCGATTACATAAAAGTGCGACCCCTAAATAATATTATTACCTCCTGGTCGAAGGGCGGGGGCCCGTCGTCCTCGTTTTCGCGAGGCCCAATTACAAAAGGAAACGACTGCGAGACAATTTTTTGCTTTCGCCGATGTCTGGTGTTGGCGCGGTGACACACCGGAGCCAGGGCCGGAAATCGCTTTACGATCCTGAAAATTTCATTGGAATTCCTCGATTTATTTATGATCGGTCTCGTTCGCGACCACTTTCTCCCTAATTAACGCGCTTTACAATTTATTGGGTACTTTTAGAGTTATTTAAGAAACAATTTAAACAACTCATGCTTGTTAATCCTGCAAATGACCATATCGAGAGTGCATCGTTAAAACATAAACTGCATCCGCGTTTATCAATTAAAGATGCTTTAGCTTAAAATATCTATATTCACTTTTATTTAAACTATACCTTTGGCTCAAATAACTAACATTTTTTTTTTTTTTTTATTTAAGTACAAAAATGCAAAGTTCTTTTGATGATAACCCCAGTTAATTCATGAATTAGGGGTTTTATTATTTTAACGAACAATTTGTATTTAATCTATGATTTATGAACGAATAATCTACAATAGTGTATTAAATTTCAATAAATATCAGCTCTCAATCCACAGTTTCATAAAATTTATTTCAAGTTTTATTAGTACACATAAATTTTTTCATGTAAAGCTTAAAGTAAAAAAATGAAATAATCAATACTGAATTAAAGGGTAAAAATTATTCATCAGTTTGAATTGTTTATTTTAAATCCATTTAAAATTGAAATCTATAAAACATAAAAAGCTTTTTTGGTAACGGTAACATTTATCTTAAATTATTTTTTATTTAATATGAAAATGTGTACTAAATCTAGAAATAATTACGAATAGTGGATTGGAAAATTCAATTGACTTAAAATTTGGATTATTAGTTTTGAAAAGGCAATGACGTGCGAAGGGTGAAAGGAATATTTTTTAAATCAGATTTATTACGTGTATTAACCGAGTGAATAATTTAATTTGAATTAAAAATAATTATAAATATTATGAAATAACACAAACAGTTGAATGTAGGATAAAATTGTTGCTGTTTTTTATCCTAAATCCTTCCTTTACAGACACAGCATGAATATAATATTACGCTCGGTTGTTTTATTGAAAATTTTTGTTTTTTTAATCATAATACGGCATTGTGATTTTTGACCCGAATTTCCGCTTCGAACTTTGATGGCTTCTGGCCTATCGAAACCGAGAGAATAAAAATGCCAAGATCAAACACATGTGGGCACCCCTGAAGCCCCGGGGTACCCCCAGCGGGGTATGGAAAATGGCGAGAGGGTTGAGAGGGGGTGGCGATGGGGGGAGAGAGGGGGGTAGAAACTGCAATCTGCGCGAAACAAATGCCAGGCGCATCATTCGCTTGTACGTATGCATGCATCCACGCATCTCCTCCTAAAAGACCCACACTCCCGAACCGCACACACAATGGAATTTGGAATGCTGCGGCGAAACCACGGCTCAACATAATTACTACCTTTGTTTTCAACAATTTATATTAAAATGAAAAGCAATCTGCATTTGCAAATTGAATGCGCACCCGCTCGTGTGTCCGAGTCCAAAAAGTATGCAAACCGATATTTAGTTGGGCAGTCGAAGCAGGGGCAAGATGAATTATACCGTTGAGTCCGCAGGGGGTCACTTGGGTGAATCCGGGCAAAAGGTCGCAGGGTTAATGGCAATGGACCAATGTTTTCTCTCCTCCACGTCGCTTTTTTGTTTTTCGCTTCGTTGGCACTTATTTGCGACAGCTTTTCTCAAATTGGAGTCTCGACTTTTTTAGTTCGGACGCGTTCTTCCGGCAAAGATTTTTCTTGCACAATGGCCCGCTCTTGGTTCTTGATTTTTTCATGCGCGAATCCAAAGACAAAAGGGTAGCTGCATCGATCGCGGATTCGTCTTTCTATAAAATTGCGTCCCTAGAGCACCTAAAATTATATCTTCGCAAAACCCACTACCTTTTTATAATTGACGTGCATCAGCTGGAGTTTATTGTTAACAAGTTGTTGACGAGTTTTTGACTTGTCGTTCATGGCGAGGATAAGTGTGTCGCAATTATAATTACACAAGATGCAGCCTTGTCGACTCTGGCTGTCTATATCATTTTCCAATTACTTTCATTTTATATTTTTATCAGTGATTGATGCTCAAGTTATTTGCTTTGCTGTATTTCTTTTTTCTACCTGAATTCCACACAACTTATGATTTTTAAGCATTTATAAAGTTTCGACTGATCGAATTCCTCCAATCCGAGCTCTTTCCATATTGCCATCAATTTCTCTATTACTTTAATTTATTATTTTATAGAAATTCAATGAGATGCGTAATTGACAGCTAGTTTGATGATGTATAAAAACCGTTTATAATCAGAAAGTAATTTCACTGCGCTTATCAAAATTAAAAGTATCTGCTTGGGTTGTGAAAAGGAGATTTAGTACGAGATTAAAAGAAATGATCATAAATTTTATTTTATACTCATTGTCCCCGCACAAATGAAAAGAAGTAAGAGGCAATAACGCGCAAGATATTGATGATGCATTAAATAGGTTACCTACTGTATAAAAATACATGAAGTAAAGGTATAGTTGGAAAATACTTTAACCGATACTCTGTTGCATGGCATTTGAGTTTTATTAAACAAAGAAAATTAAATTTAAATACTTGATGGACAATCGTATAAAGTTGTCATTGTGCTTCCGCTTTACACTTTCTTAATTCTCAAGATGGTGGCTACGTTATAACGATGTCGTTTGGATTATCTTAACAGTTGTTTGTCCTAGTGATTTGTTGTACTCAGGGCGCGTGAGGCACATTATCCCTTGGGATACAAACTCCTGGATTCAAGATCAAGCGAATTGGGATCAAATTCTCCTAATCAGCCCTCGAGCATCGAGCATCGAGTCTGCGGTCATGGACAGGGTCGCTTTTACTCCAAACGAACATTAAGCTTCCTCAAATCTTTCCATCTCCGTCTCTCTCTCTCTCTCTCTCTCTTTCTTTCTTTCTTGCTTGTTACATCCGTTTGTTCCCTGAGTGACAGTGAATGACTTGATCGTTTCACTGTTTTGCTCGAACCGATTACACGACTGAATGTTTGACATTGATTTTACAGACAAAAATCACATCTGTAGTTTGCTGATTTTTCATAAAAACTTTTTAACACATTAATCTGGATTGTACGTACATGACATATTAAAGCGTTGAGAAATGTTGGTGGTTTTCGGTAAAAATTCAGATGATAACACTTGATCGCGAAAAGTCAAAGAATCAATGTATCGGTGATTATTGATAATTGACGATTGCAACATTGCAAGTGTGGCAAATACGCAAGAAATCTTACTGGCAAAAAAAAAAAAAAAAAAAAAAAATGACGTCGTTTTGTTGGTTAAAGCAATATTTATTGTGGTTGGCAAAGTGCTCGGTAGTCGTCGGGAGTATGTAATTATCAAGAGTTGCGAGGAATACCAAACAACGAAGTAGGAAGGCAAAAAAAAAAAACGAGCTCCAACAATCGCAGTTTTTCAGAAGATGTATGAATTTGCAGAAACACAATGATAATGCGGGTATAATAAGTCAACATGAATATTTATATTAGGCGCATTATGCATATTGCGCAAAGAGCATTTGAGCTGCGAGTGCCACCAGGGGGGCTGAGGGTCATAAGGAAATCCCTGATCGAATCATCATCCTCGCAATCACCTTCATCTCGGAAGTCGCGAGCCGGGGACCCGGGAGTCGTGCCTGGTGCGGAAGAGAGTTGTTTGGTTGTATTCGAGAGTGCGACGCGGAGCTGCCGAGCACGGAGATCCGCGTGCTCGGCATCCGCGGGGAGTGCAGTTTTCCTCGGCAAGCCAAACATCCGCCCTCGCTCCTCGGCTTTGTGCACCTCTGGTCGGGGGCGAGGGGGGGGCGGGGGTAGGAGACTCACCCTCGAGATTCCTTTCCGCGTAGAGAGCGTTCTTGATAGTGGCATTCTTTCTGCGGGACCTTAGGCGGAAGCACGCTTGAGATTTTTTTGCGAAAAAAGTCTCCTCTCCTTGTTCTCGACTGAGCTCCACGCAACAGCCAACATGATGAACAACGCGCATTCTCTTCTTTCTTTTTGTTACGTCTTGCTCTCTGTCGGTTCGGTGCTACTGCTGCTGCTGCTGCTGCTGCTGCTGATGTTGCTGCTGCTGCTGTTGCTGCTGCAGCTTTTTTCCCAAAGTATAAAGAGGGGAATGCGTCGTCGCGCATGGCGAGACTCGGCCTTTACGGGAGTCTGTGCGTGTGCGTGCGGAGGAACTAAGATAAGTCGAACGCAGCTTCGATCGCGAGGAAGTTTCGGCGGAAATACCTCGGGGTTGGGAGCGCGTAAAAGTCAACTTCAGAGAAGCTCCGGTTGGCGGGGAGGCGAGCACCCCGATTCCGGGGCTCGGACCCAGGATCAACCTCGCCGACACTGCATCCCCGCGTTTATTTGCGGTGAATTTCGGAAGGAAGCACTTGATTTGCTTTGAAGGGCGAGGGTTAGGGATAGGAAAAGGGATAGGGATAGGGTATTGGTGTTTAACTTGAGCAACTGCTTCGTCTTGCTGTCCGCTCACCCCTCGAGCACACGCATCTGAAAGCTCTTTAAAAATTAATGCCCTTCGCTTTTAACTTTCTCTGCGTAATCTCTTGATGTCGAGAATGTTTTTACGGGTTTTTGTACATTTTTTTCTCTTCAACTTTTCACAGACGGTAATAGAAAAGTTTTTTGAAATTCCTGACGTCATTACTACATAAATGATGATTTTATCAAATAATTGATTTTAGTTATCACAAATATTCAATTCGATTTAATAAAACACGTTTTCCCATTTATGAAAAAGTACAATAACTATATTTCTCTTTTGATTAAATCAAAATTTTTCAAAACAATAAATCGAAATTCAAACTATTTAAGCTCTCGTAGTTTAAAAAATTTAAAGGTTTAATAAGTTTAAACTTTGAAAGTTTCAATAATCCGAGCGATCATTGTTCAATTAAAGTATTATTAAATGTCATTTTCTAGTTGAAAATAAAGTCTGAGGAAAATTACGTCTCGTATTTTTATTTTAAAAAGAATTTCTTTTAATATAACTGCTATGCATAGTTTTTGTTTGAGAGAAAAACTAATCCTTTTTAAGCACATTTATTTCTCTCGTGAAAAACGAAGCCACATTTAGCGTGACTGAAATTTTACATGGTACAAAAAATTTTAATGGCAAGTAATTTTATTAAAATATTTATTTATGTATTAATAAATTAGTAAAAATATTCACTTCTAATTCTATTTAATTTTACTAAAAAACAATTAAAATGTCGTTTACTTCTACGTTTTTTGTACTGTGCAATAACAAACGACAAGTGTATTTAATAAATTAATTTATGTATACTCTTGAAACTTATTACTTGAGTATAATCATTTCAAATATTTTCACATAATCAGACATAATTACTCTATAAATCAAAATTTTATTGCAGTTTACAAATTGTATGCAAACAAAACAATAACTAAACTTATCCAACTTATCCCATCAATGTAGAGAAAAATTTGAAGTATAAAACCGAGAGACAGCATTCATGCGATTACTGCCCATGGCATTCTCCATTATTCTCCATTATTCTCTATTATTCTCTATTATTCTCTAGTATTTTAGTATGCTTTTATTACCTTTTAACCTAGACAGGTACTTTTATACCAAAGTGCCATGAGCAGTTAAAAATCAGTCGAATTTTATGTTTTATTACTAGGAATCGATATCGACAACACTTTCCGAATTGGCTATACCTTTGTTTTAAGGGCAAATCGGATATTCAATAATCGTGCGGCCAAGGCTATTTCGATATCTATGTATATTTTATAGGTTTTATTGCACATAAATTTTGTTTTTTAATTATTTGCAAGTAACAAACATTAGCATATTTCAAAGAGTACTCGAACAAAAATGGTTTTCTCTCTCTCTCTTTCTCTCTCAATTCAGCCAGCGTAAACGACTCAAAAATAAAACTATCAAAATTTTATGCATGAAAAATATGTTCTGCTTTGACGAATTACTTACGTCAGTTAAATTTGTCAGTTTCGTGCTGGCGTTTTCGGTCTTTGTATGCATTAGAATTTCGGAGAAATATATACATAAAACAGACACATGCTTGTGGACTGGAGATTCGGTTCGTCACAAAGCGAGATTTCTTTGCATAAAAATGTCATTTGTCCTTCTAAAAAAAAAGTAATCAGTACAAGAAAAAAAACCGTAGGGATGCGTTACATTATTTAAATTCTTGTACCGTTAAGTCATCCATTAGAGCTCCCTAGATTTGTTTTTAAAGTCTATTCATATTTCGCAAATGACTGTGCGACTGGTGCAGCCTATAAAAAGCAGAACGTGAGAGTCTTTTCGTTTTCGGCGCTCGAATCCTCGGCACGATTTTGTCTTGGCGGGCTTTTCCATTCAAATGAAAATGCGATGCCTCACCTTGGGAATAGCCGAGCAGTCACAGTTCTATATTCAAAATTTCCAAGTTAACTCTTGGCAAGGATTTCAGGACGTCGAGGCTGATAATTGATTTACGATGCGCCACCACGATCGAGACTCTCTCCCCGGTCGCTCGATGGTTCTCGATGGTCTGTCCATGGCCTCCCATTTTCACAATGGGCGCGAAAGTGCTCACGTCATGCCAATTACTTTGGAGAAAGTTGGGATTGATTCGCGCTCTGCCCGGGTCAAAGTTCGCCCGTTGGACGGACGGGTACGTGTGGCCGTCGTGGCCTCGGGGAAGTTTGAGGATCGGTTGTGCATTGCACCCTCGTTAATTTACTCTGCTTTTGGAATTTATTAACTCGAGCGCGGTTTGCGGCTTTCCTCTTGTGTTTCGAATTTCGAGTTTTTGTTTGATTATTTTTGGGATTTTTTTTTTGCTCAAGTGCGCTTATTACGAGTCACGGACTAACCGAATCGCTTCTCGCTTTTAAAATACGCGCACCACAAATATTACATCTTGTATTTTATTTACGCATTCAACAGTTTTTCCTTAAAAAAATGAACTATTTCCTTTTCTTGTTATTTACATAGAGCCATTTTCACTTTGTCTGGGTGCGTGTCGAGATTATCGGGGTTGTTAAATTAATTAACTGAACCCTAAAGTTAATTGTGCTGGTTAGCAACAAGGGCAGTGGCAAGGGCTTCGACACCTTGGATCTAGTTTACTGATAAGCCCAGTGGGAGCTAAGCGGAAAGGACTGATGCGGGCGCCGACGACGCGTTGCACTCGGGAGTAACCGAGGCGTGTACTCGTGGAGGGTCCGGGTGCATTTCGTCACTCCCAACACCTGGACTAGAGTCCAGTCTTTCATAGCTCTATGGGGAGTGGATCGTTTACCTTTGGTCGCGTCCCCGTCCCCCCAAGACATCGAGGACTTTTGTTAACGCGTCGAAGTGTGGGTGCGAGTGGATTTTTCTCGATTCCCCGGGCACAAAAAGTATCCTAATCTTCTGTTGATTTATTACGAACAGAAGTTTTTTTAGCTAACCAAAATTAATGCGTTGGCTATGGCTTTACTTTACAATGATTTCCGTCGACATCGATGAGTAACTAAGCGAGAAACTCGATATTTCACTGGATACTCGAGAAATCTCATGATTTATATGATCTTGTATAACATTACGCCGAATGTCTATAAATATTAGCAATTGTTCTATCAAATAAAAATTATTGCTTCTGGGTAAACGTTTCAAAAAATGTCATTGGCATACGCGTTTCTTTTGCTCAATGCGAATTGGTATTTTTTGATGATGCAAGAGTTTACCCCTCGTCGAACAATTTTTATCGATACTTATCTCTTTTATTTATATCGTAAATTTATTTTTGTATCAACAATGTTTTAAGACATAAAAGAAGTATATATTGAACTTATACAGGAATTGTATGTAATCAACTGAACTTGTAATGTTGGTGACAATGATTCATTAATGTTCATTAACTCAAGGTTCAGTAACTAGACACAAAAACAAGCAGTGACTTTTCCGCTAATTTTTTCTAAGTAATTTTTATTATGATATGAATGCAGTGCAGAATTACTATTTATACAATAAATTACTTTTATTTCCTCCTGTGGAGAAATTTATTTTTCCCTATAAATACTACACGACGTTGGCGCTAAGAGAAAAAATGGAATCACGTGACTGGCGTCAGAGCGTGTCGCAAACCCTGAAAAACTTGTCAATCACATTAAGTATTAAAAAATAATAAAATAAGAAATCGCGCGTTTATCACGGCGTCGATCGCGAATATTTCTCCCTCCTTAAAGCAAAAGTGCACGGATTTATTGGCCATAACAACACACACGTGCAGCCGAGCGCACGCATGCATAGCAATGCACAAGTGCCCCGGCAATCGTATTTTATAAAGGCACATGCGCAATACCCTGGCCGATTTCACTCTCGTGAAAGCCGTAATACCCTGGCGACGACACAACGGGCGATGCCGCGTTTTTCACCCTCGCACACACCCCCGGTAATACACTCTCCCCCCCCCACGTATTTCATCCCCGTAGAAATGTAAAATTAATAAGCATCGAAAGAGCTCGGGGGATGGAACTCGAAAGCGCGTACGGGCTGTAGCTCGCGATGCGGATTCTGATTTTGACGGCTCGTCACAATCGCTCCCGAGATCAATTCCTCTTTTCCGCTTTTCCGCTTTTCCTCTTTCCTGCTCTCCTGCTCTCCTGCTCTCCTGCTTTCCTCATTCCGCGCATTTCTGTCGCTTAAGAAAATGACATTTCACCAACAGTTTACTCCGCGGGATTACTCCATTTTTGCTCGGATTCCTTCCTTTTAAACAATGCAATTTTTTGCCCTTTAGAAACTGCTTCGCAATTTTAACTTGAATAAACGAAATTTACGTGGATTTTTAATTAGAGATCGATTTGACATTTAGACTGTGCGATACTCTTTCACCGCGAGAGCGTGAACTTGTATCACTCGCAATTTATTCCCACTGCAGAGATTTTAAAAAAATGTATCACGACCTTTTATTTATTTATTTATAAAATGCCACTGCACTTTTAAAATCGTGTAGTGTTCCTCCCACTAATTTGTGTCTTATCATTTGAAATTTGAAGTTCACGATACAATGTTAGGCAATGTTAAAGCGTGTTTAATTAATAAATGCTTAGAGGTGCATTAAGCGCCAAAATAGGTCAAGTTTTTATTTATATTGATCCGAGTGTATTAAAAAGAGTAATGGTTACTTTATGGCACTTTAATTTTGTTTAAATTAAACTCGTGTGGTTGTCGGGGAGAAGGACGAAAAAGTTCGAGACTTTGTTTATCTTTGTTAATGCAGGTTGTGATAATGAGCATTTAGACGAATGGCAAATTGAAAAGACCGAGTGTAAAGTCAATCAAAATAGCGCTTAGTTACATTTACGTAGGTTAAGTGAGTTTGAGGAACGAAAGCTCATTGTTTATCATGGACAAAAGAATAATCGACTGGACTTTATCGCCTACATATCCATCAAACGGAATTATTACTATCGGAGGTTTTCTCTATTTTACTATAAGCGCTCAAAGATTAAAAAAACGAAAAGAGAAATAAGAATGAGGGAACAGGTAAAAGAATATGGGTAGGTTTATATAAGACAGCCGTAGGTGTTTGCGATTAATTCACAGGCTCACGCTATGTAGGCTTTATGTACGTAAATCAATGCAAACACTCGTAACTGTACAATCGCTCTCTGCATTATAGGTGCACCCACGTCGACGTCATCCTGACCTGCCAGAGAAATCCTCATGAAAGACTGGGAACTCAGTACTCAGAATAGCATCGGTATCGTAGACATTTCTTTTTTGTTGTATCTTCCAAATGTTCTACATGGCACACTGCAGACTCAACCAACCTACTCTACTCAATTATTTATTTATTTATTTATTTACTTATTTATTTATTTATCTACTTACTTACTTATTTACTTATTTACTTATTTACTTACTTACTTACTTACTTACTTATCAATCTGTAATTTTTATTAATCTCACTATGCAATCTCCCTATACTCATTTTTTATGTTTTATTCACAAGAGTGATGCGATCTAACTGTGCTTTTTCCTTCTGGACTAATTTACTTTTAATCACAAATCGAGTTTTTATTCGCTGCTTATTGTTAATAAATGTTGATTTACACTCATTACATTATTTAAAAAATGATTATTATTACTTTTATTTTCGTCGATATTACGATAAATCAACAAGTTCAATAATTTGCTCTCGAGCCTCAACTTACACGTGCTTTAGAACTTTATGAAAACGTTGGTAGTAATTTATGTATTGTAATTACAAAGCACAGATTGGATGTTTTCACTCTAAAAATAATTAAAAGCACCTTTTACATCTATTTAATATGTTCTTTTGAATTTACATTTAATTTTACAATAAGTAATTTAACTCTTATAGGTGCCAAATAATACATGAAGATTGATTCCTTATTTTAATTTCAATTTTTTTTTTTTGTCTTTAATCTTTTCCTTCTTTATTTGGGATCAAGGTTATAAATAAAAGGTGGTGGTAAATAAGTAGAATGCTTAAGTAGAGTATAATCAATTTTTCTAAAGATAAAAATTATTCAGCATGCTTAAATACACTATTTTAATATAACGTTACAAATAAAATGTAATAGATGATCAATCATTTGAAATTATAATGTTATTATAGCAACAGATGATGGCGAATAAATTAAGATAATATGAAATGCAATTTCAATTTATAACCTGTAATGTTTCTCTCCACAATTATATCGTATTGCAAAATTTTTATTTTATTGTTTCATTTCTTTAAAATCAATCCAGGTACAATTATTTTAATTTATGCAAATTTCGTAAAACAAGCGGCTTGATAAATATTTAAAAATTTATAATTTCAAAGCTTTGAGGCTTGATTACCGATAATGTTGTCTAATCGAAAAGATTTAACATTTTTTTTTATACATATAAAAATATACAAATTAAATAGTTTCGGACTCGTGCTCTTTTGTGTGACGTGGTGAAATATTTGAATTAATGCTCTAAATAAAACAAGTAAATTAAAGTAAATACGTGAAATTAAAAACATTAAACGTTTACTTTGAAAAATTCTTGAATAATGAACTCTGTTTTCTTTAAATGAGATGTAAAGGGGGAAACGGTGTAGAAATGTTCATGCGAAACTTTCCCAAGCAAATATTTAAAAATAGGGAAAAGCAACTAGATGACTTTGTTGCATTGCGCAATTAAATGCAGATGACGCAGGCATTTATTTTATTGAGTCGAGGGTTTGCCGTTGGCCAAACGAGCAAACGATCTCGTTATCCCGATACAAGAGTCGAGAACAGCAGCATCCGTATTAGCAACGGCATCAATGTCAGCATCAGTATTAGCGACAGCTGCGTTTGTAGGATCAACGAGGGGTGGGGTGGGGGGAAGGAAGGAGGGGACTCCGCGGAAGAAAAATCGAGGGGCGGGGTTCGATGGGGTTTTTAAATTTTAATTAGCGCCCTTCGACAGCGCCGATGCTCTGCCCGATTGCGCTCCATTTGCCGGCTCACACGCGGGTGGCGAAACGGGATTTTTAATTAAATATTCATTGGGCTCGTTTATGCGGATGTGAGGGCGAAATGAACGAGTCGGTCGAGTGGCGCGGGATGAAAGAAAAGAGGCACGTGTCGCGTGCTCGTGGCTAATCGTGATTGTGATTGTGATTGTGATTGTGATTGGGATTGCAATTGTGATTATGGGACGCGTGTGCCACTCGGAAACGGGAATCGGGGAATCGGGGAATCGGGGAGGAAACGAGGGCCTGGTGCTCGGCCTCTGGCACATTTTTCCGTTTTCCTCGCGTGCACTCGACGCAGTTGGCAGTTGGCAGTTGTTTGTTACCTCCATACGACGTTCCTGCACTCGGCTCGTTAATTCAACTCTGCTCTTACAGATTGTGAAAGTTTATTTATTCTTATCTCGGTCGATGTTTTAATGTTTACCGTTGGACTAATTGTAGCTTTGGAAATGTGCTCGAAATACATTTTTCCATGATAATTTCACTCGCTAAAAGCGGTGTTTAACAAAAGTCATAAATTAAATTGCATCCTTAATCAGTACAAGTAGTTTATGCCAGTCGCTCACCGGTATTCAATAAATTTATCTTATTTATCTACAAGGAGTACACATCCCAGATATGCGCAAAAAAGACCGATCATTTATTCCGAAATTGTTCAATTTTGAAAGTAGTTGGCATCGAAGGCCCCTGCCTTGATAAACTCATGCAAAGTTTTTTGGTCTTCGGGAAAGCAAACGGAACCCAAAATCCACCGAGACACCGCTCGCAAAGATCGAGGATGTGCCAATTTTTATTCGCGAATAGTTTGCAACGGGTGACGAAACGGCTGAAATGGACAGTAGGCAAACTTTACTATCAATGGCCGCATTAAAAATGCAATACAAAGTCTCGTTACATAATAATGTTCCGAGTAAAGTTGCTTCACGGGAAGCCAGACGGAGCTCGAATCGTAAAAGTTGGAGCGGCGAGTTCTCGCGTAGGACAATGCCGAGCGACGTAAAAATCAAAAAATGGTTTGCGGGCGTACGTAACGTCATTAAGTGTAACGGGGATACGCTCATGAACAACGTGCATAATTTATTTGTCAGTTCTCGGAGTTTGCGCGCGTGATGCGTGTGGCGGACATTTGTGTCGCAATGTCCCTTGGCGGAGTGCGACGATGTAGTCGTAGAGGAGAGCTACTCCGCGGAGAAAAAGAGAAAGAGAACCGGTCGGCCTCGATGTGTAGCGAGTGCCGAGTAGCGAGTAGCGAGTAGCGAGTAGCGAGTGGCGAGTGGCGAGTGGCGAGTCGAAAATGGACCACACATTCGTCTACAAGGTGCCCCGCCGCCGGCTTTTCTCCGATACTGCGCACGACCTTCTCCGGGGCTTGCGAGACCCCTCCCAACCCCAAAGCCCCGGTTTATGGGAGCAATTAGGGTGACATTTTCGAGTGGATGATCTGCATTTGCATGCAAAGTTGCGCGGCGCTACTCGATTAAACCGCTCGCTCCCTCTTTTCGTCCGGAGCTTGGCGTGCTCTCATTAAAATACGCCTCCTTCGAACGCGAGGACTTTCGTTGGGCTCGCATCCAAGCGAATTATCTAAAAACATGCCCACGACTTATTTCGAGCACGAGGAAGGAAGTTCGTCGGGAGCGTTCGGTAAAATTGCTTTTATCGGGTCGGACGCCGAGATAATGTTGGAATCCTTGGGGATTCGCAGCAATTAGACGTGGTATCGCCTACCGAGTCCCGCGAGGCTCGTGCGATGAAACGAATGCACCGATGCACGTGCGCAACGTGAGAACTCGAACAGTCAAGAGGGAAAGAGAAAAGGAAATACCTCCGAGTCGTGCGTATTGTCTTTGCGCAACCCCGGGAGCGGCTACGGGGACAAAAGTTAAATTGCAAGTCAGTTTGCGTTTCTCCTTCTCCTCCCGATTTGGCACGCACGCCAAACACGAGTCAGCGTAATCTCCTGGACCGCCTCGTCGTCTGAGCACACAAGTTGATTTACTTACGAGAGGGAAGGACTTTCGTAAGACGAATGCAGTGCTTTGATCCCGAGTAGTAGTTTTGCATCTCGGCAAGGGCAGCCTTAGTAGTGACGACCGCAGGCTTTGCTCAACACCCCGAACTTAATTTTACTGTAAAAGCCAGCATACACTAATACAAAATACACAGAGAAAAACAGGAGAGAGAGAGAGAGAGAGAGAGAGAAACTACTTCCTTTATAGGAAAAAAATCCTTCAAGTAGTTCATCCAATAGTCAATCAGCGCGTGTAGTCTTCTCACAGGTGGTCTTCTCCTTTCGGAAAACTCGGCGCAAGCAAGTATTAAAATGAAAGACTCGTATTCCTTAAGGTCTAGCGATTTCAAAAGAACTCCCAATGAAATTCAAATGAATGTCGAGCGGATCTTGTTCTAAAAATACATTTCCAATTAAACACCATCTATACATATATACGTATATACAAACATATATTTATATACATATCTATATATACATGTATGTATGTATATTCACTTTATTCATTAAGGTATTCTAACATTGTAAATAATGCCTCCATTCGAACGTAGGTATTCGATTCGAATAACCATTCAATTTACCTGCAGTACACCTTTTTTTGACTTCTTTTGAAATGATCTGATAATAATTTGAAATTCAGCAATAACGAGTATCTGAAATCTAAATTACTTCGTTATTTTCTACTTGTATCACACGTTAACAATATTTGTTACTGGCACACTTTGAGATATAATTTACATCTATAAAATGAATAAAAAATAATAGCAGCATGTGCACACATTTATCAAAATTTACAATTTGTAATTGTTATTAATTCGTAATTTTTTAAACCAAATGAGAATGTGCATTCATTCGTTCATACGTCGTGTTTAAATTAACTGTAAAAAATAAAAAATAAAAAAAAAAGGAGATCATTTATATGTTTCTTCATTTGCTATTCCAATAAAGTTTCATACAATGAATAAAGCTGTAAAAGTAAAATTTAAACTTATCACGATTCATAGTGCCTGTGTCCTACTGTGCAAGCCATTTTCTTTGATTCTGTATGGGCTATACAATTCCACACACGCACACAAGTCAATATCTTTAAACATCTATTCGGTGTATTACTCGAAAGGAAATTTCGCTCACTATTATTTATATGTTCCCTCGGCGTTGTCATTTTTTCGACTTTTCAAAGCCTTTCCACTCTATAAATTATGACGATAAAAAGAAATAATATTTTATTTAAATACATGCATACGCAGAATTTATTACTGGGCCAAATTTTTTTTGCACGTGCGTGTAAAAAAATGTGCCTCAATGTATTATAATCTTTATTGATTAAATTTACCGAAGAATAAATAAAACATTTATAGGTCAATAAAATAAAATCAGTATGCTGTACTTTCATTTTTAAAATTAAATTAAAAAGGACTATTGCAAAGAGTTCAGGAATATAAAATATTTGACTCGTATTTTAATATTATTGTCTTCGAATTGTATTGATTATCTATGTGAAAAGGGATAAAAAAAAGAGGAATAGAGGTAATCTTGGCAGAAACTCTCTCAGGAAAAACTGTACAGGATAAGCGTGCTTTCTTTCCAAGAGTGTAAATTCTTTTTTATTTATTGCGGCTTCTACATTTAGTACACCTTTATCTATTATCGTTGGTTGTCCTTGCTACTTTTATTCGTTTTTTGTGAGATTGACATTCTCTTTTTCATCGCGAAAATCCTGGTACGATTTCTATAAAAGTAATTGCAAGAGATTTTCTTATTGTACGGCAACTAAAAATTTTCTTTTTTTTTGTTAGCCATGTTAATTGTTTTTTTTTTTTTTTTTTTTTTCAAAACAACATTTATTCTCTTGTAAAACAAAGCTTAAGTATTTCGACACATTGGATTGGCCAACCAATTGATTCATAAAATTGTTGAATAGATAATGTAATTAATTTTATTAAAGACAAAAAAAAAAAATTGCGATATAATGTTGCGTTTGATGTGAACATATATCATTCAAAGTATTTCAAATTGAAAATACCCAGAATCTGTTTGGTCTTGTTCATTGATAAATAGTCGGGTAAAGCTTTGAACGAGTGGACAAACAGCATTTACAGCGTAAAATGTTGAGTTCAAATTACAGTTGTCAGTAGCACTAATGTACCTAAAATAGTAAAGGTAGGTTGTAATTCGACAGAGTAATTGAAAAGCTTTGTATCGTCGAACGCACAATGTAATCCTTCAAAAGCGCAAGAATCCAGAAGCCAAAATACGCAATTAATCCCATATCCCAACACCGCAACGCATTCTTAATATTACTTTCCCAGAAAGACATTGGAAAGGAAGGAGACAAGGGCTCCTGGTGTAAACCGAGCGAAAGGATTAACCCGGAGCCTATCTACGCGAAAACATAAAAACACAATGCGCCTCTCGGCGAACCCTTTGCGCTCGAGCACAGAAAATTTTCACGCTCGAGTGGGTATTTGCTTTCGTCACGCCTCCCTTCCGCCCTTCGCACGCCTGCCGGGTCGAAGATTAGAGGGACGAGGGAGGCACTCGCCCCGAATTCACGGGCTCTTGATTTTTTCATCAGGCCGTCGTCCCGATTAGCGAATCGAGCACCTCCTCCCCCGCAACAATGTTGAGCCCGCCGCTTCCATCTGCAGAGGGTGCCAACGGATGCTGCGGATCCTCTGTCGTGTATCGGACGGGGGCGGGGAGAGGGGGGCTTCGGAAAGAAGACACCGCCGGATCAATCGCTTCCCTGTCTCGTTTGTTCCCTTCCTCCCTTCCTCCCTCTCTCTGTATCTCCCCCAACCCTAGGGGGGGGGAGGCGGCCTCTGTTATTACAGGTTCACGCGCCCGCCAGCTCGAGTGGGGATTTATGTAATGCTCGGCTCTGTAACCAAGTCGCGTGAATACGTACGAATGATTTCCTTGACAATGAGTCGGTGCGCATTCACTCGGGCCGAAGGGTCGATATTCCCGAGGCTGTGCTGGCTTTGGACCTAAGCTCCGCAAACAACAATTCTAGGCCATTACACCGAGCGAGAAGTGCTAAATACTGCTTACGAATGTCCTCTCGGCGATTAACCGACCGTATTTTTCACGCATAACCTTCACTTTTTGTCATCCTCAGCTGGAAGCTCAGTCATCGATTTATCGCCTCTATTATTTCGGTGCTCTTGCCGAGGAAATATCGGGTTTTCCCTGGCAGATTTAGCGTGCGTTTTGTATTTTATAATCGTGAGTTAAAGTTATATTTGGCCTCTCGATGTATGGGACATAAAAATCCGGGAGAAGAATATTCATGAATTCAAATCAGGTTCCGACGAATGCTTCGCTATTTAAGACACTTGGCCGACTCTAATAAATAATCAAAAACTGTAAAAATAAAGTCTCTGGACCGACGACTCGCGTGGAATTACGGCGGCGAGGAAGATGGGCTTAAAGCCTCGAGATTTTGAATCCCCAGTGATCTTTAAAGCGCAAACGTGCTCAATAGGAATTTAATTTTCGGATTTATCAACGTGAGAACGTCGGGTACAATTGATTAAATTGACTAACTCGGGAGAAAACCCAACTTCCAAGTACAATCAAGGCTCGCGCCATAAATCCTTCAGGGAATCTGCAGAAAAGTAAAGACAATTCGCAGAATACCAACATACCGGGCGCTCTAAAGACCAGAAGCTCGAAAAATGCCCGAGGTTCGGGGAATTTCCATGGGCTGCGTTGCGAAAGCCTCTAAAGATCAAAACAAAAAGTGCGCCGCCGCTGCAGCGAATCGCTGGGGAATTACAGAGGCACGCGAGTGCTTTAGCGGGTTTGCGGAGAAAGTAAGGAAGCGAGCACCAACACCAACACCAACACCAACACCAACGTCATCGCCGACACCGGGGACTCCTCGGTTGGCCAAATGTGGGTAATCGTGTCAGCGGTGGTCGGAGATCGGATGGATCGAAGATGACCCTAATGAATCCGAAGCGGCTGGTGCTCGCGTTCATCCGGAGGACCGAGTTAGCGCTCGGCGCATTTCCGTGAGAAAAGAAATTCGTCTTACATATGCAGCACCTGTGAGAAAGTAAACCCGTACACCTGATTTTTGTCAATTAAAATTGTATAATCAAGTTCTTTGGATAGCTAATTTATGGCTCTTCACCAGACGCTTCATCCTCTGCTTCATCCCCAGACGTCGTTTTTATATTTACATCATATTGATGGGCTAAAATTTTAGTCGTTTCTCAGATAAACATCCTCTCTTTACGATGCATTTCATAAATTATATTCTTTAGCATCTAATATATTAGAGTAATTGCACTTAAATCCCGTGTGCTTACTTTTCGCAAACTTTATTTCTTCATTCAGCCGTGCGATTAAGGTTTATTATCTCGGATCTTTTAAATCGCTTGCGCTTTATGCTATTTTGGTCAAATTAATAATATTAATTATACTAATAATCCATTGAAAATTCGAATGAGGAAATCTGAATCAAGTCATAGTTCTCCTCGCCATTACTGTTGTCCAATTATTGTTAATCGCGAAATAAATTTCTTAATTTAATCCAGTGATTGATATAATTGAGCTATTTGATTATTCATTCGATAAGTGTTTAAATATTTATAGCCATTTCATTATTTACCAGTCAATATGATTCTAAAAATAAGAAACCATGTGTCTTTGAACCAGGGACGCGATATTGCTCAGCGTAATTGCACATTAAAATATCGTATATAATTTCGATAATTGCAAAAAAGCTTTTTTCTTTTTTGGTGCAAACCGAAGACGCAGAACAGATTTTGCAAGTGGTTATCGATGCGATTTTAAAACAGCAATCTTATGAATTGGTTTCAATGTAAAGTAAATTGTACTTGGATCGAAGTGAAATGGATGGGTCGATCATCGCAATGTCATCTGAGCACCACACGAACTAGTTCTCTGCCGTTTATTATACCGTCCTTAATTTTTCGATGAGCAATTATTTATTTTTTATCGTCCTTTCGTTGCATTCGATATTGGCGCTTTTTCTAAATCGGAATGACGAGGACTCGATCCTCCAGGATGTGCTTGCGTTGAACAGAATCGGTATGAGTAAGTGCGCGGCAATTCGTAACGGATAGCGAGGCTGACTAAGTAACAACGGAATGCGGCTGATTATTTTGTATCTCGGGTTGACGTTGCAGCTCAGCTCCAGGGCTGATGGACCGGCTCATTGTCACGCTTTGCATGCCGCGAGTATTTCATTTGTCTTTGCTATTTGAGATTCGTTGGCTCGGCGCTGACTTTATCTGCGTTTTGTCTCTATTTTTTTGCGATGAAGGTGTTTTTCTTCGTTAGCATTGTTGCAGATTCGTTTGTCTCGAGCCGGAATGCCCATTTTTATCTCAAATTATTCCAAAGTATGAAATTCTAGCAATAACATTCGCGACACAACTCATACCTTGAATAATTATTAGAATACAAAATATCTCGGATATTTTGTACGATTGAGAGGTGCAAGAAAAATTGTTGGTCTGGTCGGTGAGATTGTTGATCGATGGGGCGCCTAGATTTGTTTATGGGAAAATCGCTCGAGAGTGGTAGACGGTGTCGAGGCACTTGTTCGGAACGCACATTTAAATCATCGAAAGGGTCGGAATAAAAGCTCTTTTTTCCAAAAGTGCACTCCGGCATAATTACGCGATTAAAATAATAAGCTTTCCAAGTGCTTCCCAATTTAGCAAAAAGCAGAGTCCCGATTGTAAAAGTCGAAGGCGTGCTATCCTCGTTATACACGACGGCAGAAGCAGAAACCTTAGCTGAGTTTTCGCTCACCTGGATGGAGCTCCGCGCATAAAGCAACGTTTTACAGCCACGTGCACGGGAATCTTCCGAGGCACCGTCTCTCTCTCTCTCTCTCTCTCTTTTTCTCTCTGTGTGCCTCCCTCCCTTCTCTGGGCGCACGTGAAAAGGGACAGGCTGTGCATCGCAATGAAAAGGAAGAAAAATTGAGATAATTAAGGGCGATGGACTGGAGCTCGGGGATAATGATGCAGTTGAAGAAACCGCTCTGCTGTGAAAAAAGTACTATTGCTGGAACTATTTTTAGTATAAAATGTTATTAGTGCACGATGAGGAATAAGGGTCAAGTCTATGATTTAAATTGCGGAATTTAAATAATCTTTGCGTAATAATTTTTTGTCGTTAAAGTCCGTCAACTTTGTCCTGTAACGCTTTAACAATTTAATTCACAATTCAAATTTAAAAAGCAGAGTACGGAAATAAAGTGAAATGAAAAAATGAGTTTGCTTCGTTTGACTTCAATTTACACAAGTTATTCACAAGTGTGATTTAATTAATGTTTTATCGGTTGAAGCCTGATATCTAATGAAAGAGGTGCACTTTAATTGTTGATTAAATATTCGGAGAGAGAGAGAGAGAGTGATGTATCGCTGAAGTGTTAAAAAAAGTACCTTTGAAATGTTAAAAATGAGTGAGACCAAGCAATTTGAACAATGCTTATAATGTAGATAGCGTGAACAATGTGACGATATTTTATAGGTAGAGACAGTTGTGATTATAATTGTGACAGTTTATACCATTAATCGAGTAGAACGTCGGGTGGAGATAATGTTGGCGGCGAACTTTCCTCGCAAGAGTGCAATCGGAATCGCTTGCGGTTCATTGGATTAAAAAGAAAGGAAGGGAAATAAAAACAAAGAGGCTGGATGGAAATAAAAGGTGCGCGTAACGAGTAATGAATAATAATCGAGATACAAAGTTCGAGATGAAGACAAAGAGGAAAGGAAAGCGTGCGAGTCAAAGAAACAAAGTAGCGTGTCGGTCAATTTATGAGGCGCGGTCAATGAACGTCAAGTCCGCTTGGGAAAGGGCGAGCGTTGCATTACTCGGCGGGGTTGGCTGTTGCTCCGTTGCAAAGTGGCAAAGTGCTAAAGTTGCAAAGGTGGGAAGCACCGGGGAGATCGTTTCGCTCGGGCGGGAGTTTGGTCCAAGTCACCACCTGCGCCTCGAGATGAACTTAATGAACCGTGTGTTGCTGCTCCACTACAGCATCACGCCTTCCGCCGCGCTCCTCGATCTCCGATTACCATAATCGTTTTAAATCGGCCCCGGGGAATCTCCTCCTCCTCCTCCACCCCCTTCATTATTCCTCTTTTTATTCCACCCCCTTTCCGCATCTCCAGCATCTCAGCGCCAGCGGCTTCCGCGCGACCGCGGCGCCAAACTCTCCTTAAAATCCATCCCATCCCATCCCATCCCAAGAGCTCCCGGTTGCTGCTCTTATTGTTATTGCGTAACGGCTCTTCAGATTTGCGATCTCAATCGACTGCCGGGGTCGTTACTGCAACCGAGCCCTTGCCAATTTCGACTCGGAACACACAGCCTCCGACTTCATTCCCGTAATCGCCGACTTTAACAATTATCGTCTGCATTTTCCTTCGGTTGCGCACCTCGTTTTATTTAATGCTTCCGCTCGTTTCTTTTTAACATCCAAAAATCTTTCCGGCGTCCTCTTCGGAGGCAACATTTCGATGATTGCCTACCGTGATTCAAGGACTAATAGCTCTACTTTCTTTCGTACTTCTCGGCTCGAGTAACACAAATTTTGTCGTTCGCCGAAATACACTCGAACTATACTTATTCCTGTGCGATCTCAGAAGAAAAGAGAGAAGAAAAAAAAAAAAAAAAAAAAAAAAAAAAAACAACAACACATGTACAACTGCAAATCATCGATGAAAGAAGATAACAAGCTATACACGAGGGAACAAGAAACACAAATATTACAATCTTGATAGTGGACAAGAGGTACACGCTCAAGCGGATTACGTGCAGCTTTGGGAGTGAATATTATAAGTGTACATATTAAATATACGAGGACAGTATGAAGCTTTTGACTGTACGGATGGTTAGATCTTTTAAGCACAATCCGCACGATCATGAAATTTACATTAAACACGAAGTAGTTTTGCTTAATTTTTCCATTTATCGAGCAGCTGAATGTACAACCATGCATCTTTCTTGTTTGTAGCTTTACTTTTTATAAGGCCATAATTTTCTTTCTAAATTTAATTCTTGTACGCATTTGTCATCTCTTTCGACCACTTACAAAAACTGTACACGAAAGGGAGAATAATTTTGGACAAATTTCAAATTACGATAGCATCTGCTATAAATTAAAAGTGGGCCGGCTTTTAATTGTAAAGGCCAATTGAAATATTTGTACAATCTACAGAAGCTTTTATAATTATGAAACAAACTATAATTGTTTTGACTTTGAATATCGAGATCATTTTCAATCGTGTCCAAAACCAATGCTCTGTTAAATAAAAAAGAAAAAAAAGAAAAGAAAAAAAATGTTTAAAGTAGCTCAAAGAACGGACAAAGTAACGTCGTTTAAAACTATGTTACAATGCTAAATGGACAGAAAAGATTAGTCACCAAGGGGTCATTTAAAAACTACTTATTAGTAAATTTCATTTTGGAGAGCGACAAGCATAGCAAGTTTATCGAGTGGGTGATACCCAACTCGTAAATGATTGACTGTCATAAGACTCTCGAATAAGCGTCAATTAGTGCTCATCAGAGTTCTCGAATTACTTGGAAATCAGGCTGTTGTAAGGAGGCAAACAAACTCAACCCCTCGCCTCTGTCCCCGGAAGCCCCCCCGGGGATCATCCGAATGGGGTGGGAGGAGGACGGGAGAGGACGGGGGAGGACGGGGGAGGATGGGAGGGAGAGAGCGCGAGACACGTCGAAATTAGATTGAGATTGAGGCTCGGTACGTTTGCCACAATACCTCATTGCTCAGGGGTGCACGTAAATTTCGGATGGGATCCTTCCTGGGATCGCGCACATCTGCATAATCGTACGTAAATTGCAGGAGACAAGGAAACTCGTGCCCCCGTCGATGTATTGCACGACGACACACGCCGGGTATAAACGAGCTTTATACCCACTCTGCCATGGAGTGGATTGGAGCGAGATTCGTTCATGTGCACGAGCGAGTATATTTACCGGTTCATTTGCTTAATTCTCTAATACGGTTTTCGATTAAAGCACCCGATCCGAATGCCTTTGGTGGCTCTAAAAATTGCGTGTGCACCATACTCATCTGTAATTGCATTTGTAATGCATATGTAATGGAATTATGCTCCATAATTAACAGCATTAATACAAAATTCACAGTAGGTGAACAATAGCAAGTGCAGATATAACCAATATTATTATTGCTTCAATAGTCACAGCTTTAATTATATCGATAAATATCAAGGTATTTTATTGACGATAGATATTTGAAAATTTAGTCTTGCACAGTATTAGCAAAGGTGACTGCTTTTGTTCTTGTTATTGTTTTTCTTTTTTTTTCTTTTTTTTTTATTTTACATTTAATTAAAAGCTGTAACGAACCGTCTATAATTTTCTAATTTAAAAGTTTATTTCTCGGTTACAAAAAAAACGTATCACTGAAAATGCTCAAATGGCTAATGAGTAACTAAATTTTTCAATTAATCAATGAATTGACTTTTATAAAAAAAAAAAAAAAAAACACTTGCGAAAAGAAACCAAATCACTCCGACACAAACTTTGCCACATTACACAGACTAAAAAGCAAAGTTTTTCGTTTTATCTTTCTCTTCAAAACACACTTGCCATTACATGTGATTAAAATTTTTAACAAATTGTTCGATGTAGCACAAATGTATCTTGATTTAAAATATTCCATGGAACTTGAGATAATATTTTCGATTTGTATTTGATTATTTTGACTGGTAGTTTTATCAGATTAATATATTTTGCTTTGTTCGGTTACATTTAGATTTTCTGAAATCTGATGTACAGTTTTGAAGGCTAAAAGAAAGCGTGACGTACGAGTTTCGTTATCATCTCTCTGCACAAAATCCGATAATTAATTTTGGTGTATTCTATCGGCCAACCGAGCAGACAAACAATCAAAATAAGTCAGTCGAAAGATGCGTAATACATTGTTTGTATTTTGGGAGTGGAAAGGTAGTCGAATAAAAAATGCGAATAAAAAACGACAGAAGTGAGTCATTTCTCATGTCAAACGTTCATCTGAGCGGGCGCTCGCTGGTAACATCAGAAAGCTCGAGTTTTGGCCGATTGACAATGGCTCAACGAGGACTCCGCCACTCCAATAAAACGACGACTCTGACGTAATCAGTGCCCCTAAGCCCTGGCCCGGCCCTTCTCTCGTAAAACTCCCGCTCGATCGTTCTCGGAGATAAAGGCCCGCGTCATTTTGCCAGACGCCGAGTGGCAATAGAGGTGTCCTTGCGGGCACGGACCTCCAGAATCACGAATCACGAATCACGAATCACGGACAAAGTCCTGCGTCAGCCACGCGGTGGCGTCGACGTCGCAGCCTCGGGGACACAAGGGCGCGAGTCCGATAACGGCTCGACCTCTCCGACACGTGTGTGTGTGCGTACCCGAGCAGCACAGCCCATTAATCCGAGCGTGTCGCATTGATCTATCAGTGTCCGTTTTGTGACTGCCGTCACTGATGAACGAGGGTTTGCCTGATACACAATGGATTACACCCCCGGAAAGCGAATGTCCCATCGCTTTTCCTTGTCACTCGTCTCGCAACGACCGCGACAAAACTATCCCTGGGGCTATTTTCCCGTCGACTTACAATATTATGCACACACACTTGCAATCCGTGACCAGTCAGTCGCTGACGTGGATGCTTTTCCACTGGAGGACTCGCCTCCCCAACCACGTCCGCAGTTTTCATAAAAGTGCCCGACGTTGGCACTGGGCATTAGAACCTATGGCGGAAAAATGTCTATAAAATTTTTTCGCTCCATTGGCTTAATCTCCATTGAACATTGATTTCAGTTTTTGCGATTGTGCTATTTATTGCTTTGTACATTTTGCACAACTGCCACTTTCAACAATATTGAAAATGCATGGTACTGCATCATTTTCGTATGAACCGTTAATCTTTCGTAACGACAGGTCTCTATTAATATCTAAAAAGTCCAAAAAACCACACGATAATTCATGACTTTTGAATAGCACCAACCTCTTTCAACCTGCAAAGCAATTTTCAAGAGACTAAATCTGCAAGTCCTTTCTTCATATGAGTCTCGATTCAAATGGATGTAATTATCAATTGTTCTTTAATATTAGGTTACGAACACTAGTATTGTCTTCTTCTTAGATTGAGAAAAAAGGGAAAGAGGAGGAAAACACGTAACTTTGTTAATGGTTTTATAACGAGTTCATTGTGTTGAATAAATAACCAAGTTGTGGTGCGCGTATGTAAGAAGTACTATTGCATTTCAAGTAAGCTATGCTCTGAAAAATATTTGTACGTACTTAGACTACTTGGCGACAATTGGACAAATTGAAGAGCAACCGTTTTAAAAAATAGTCAACCACGAAATCAGGACCATTGAATGCTGTCACGAGACATTGTCCTCGGCTGAGCAAATTCATGAACCGTAAACTTTCTCTCTCTGCGATCTAGTTCTCCGGAGTCAACACAAATCTCCGAGCCTTTCCCTTGTAGTTGACTAAAACTGGATCATCGCAGTCGGGGCAAAATTAATGCATGGCACTCAAACAAACACAGTCACAACAATGCAAACATCCATGAGGATTTATACGTGCATCAGCTCTGTGTAGCATGACGATACAATAATAAAAGTCCAGTAACCCAGTTTGAGTTGGATGTGTACGCCCTATTGCGTGTTGGATTCGATGGCTTTACCTCGCCTTATCACTTTCACACTCATTGTTTATCGTTTTTTTATTTGTATTGCAAAAATTTCGCTAGCCCTTTGTACTCTTCGATAATTGACGTTGAAGCTTTGGAGACGTATCATTAACATTTCCAAAACATAACTTGTGTAAGTTCTTTTCCATCGTAATTGTTGAATTAAATACATACCTTATAATAAGCACCTGTCAGAAATATCAAATATTTTCTTTCAGGAAATACACAATCACTTGTAATTTAGTTACAAGCATTTAGCTGTAAGCATTTATTTTAATTTTTATTAATTAGATTTTTCTAGACTATTCTTACGTTGATTATAAATTGGAATATTTATAGCCACTTTCTATAAGGCAGTTCAGCCGAAAACTCTATTTCTTAATTATTATATTCACAGCATTATCGCAATATTCTGTATTTTTTTCGCAATTCAAATTTAAAACTTTTCACAAATGCTTTCAAACTAATATTTGTACATTATCCTTGTTCCGAATCAGAGAATAAGAGATTTATTCTCAACTTGCCTAGGTAAATTCTTTGGCAGTTTATAATCTTAAGAACGTGTACATTTGGAACTATAACATATACTCTGTATATTGTTTGCATTTTTGTATTACTTACTCAATTATCTATCATAATTGCCTTTTTAATGAAGTTACTGATAGTGAAAACGCAATGTATCGTATGTAATAAGATTGTGTAAAATCTAGTTTCATAAGCTGTTTGAAAAATTGGAAAAACTTTCAAATTATAAACAAGATGTAGATAAATATAAATAACACTATAAAAGTTGGACGGGGCAGTGGTCGTAAGTGTAACAACAATCGCGACGTTTCCCAATGATATCTTTAAAAAAAATTGCCACCGATTGCGATATTTAGCAAGGTTTGAAATCCAGAGAGGAAGTTTACGGGCGTGTGGCAGTTTGGTTTCTGTGATATTTGCAAATTCTCACGCAA
Source organism: Eupristina koningsbergeri (assembly GCA_018907245.1). Taxonomy (NCBI): domain Eukaryota; kingdom Metazoa; phylum Arthropoda; class Insecta; order Hymenoptera; family Agaonidae; genus Eupristina; species Eupristina koningsbergeri. The sequence goes on along the minus strand of JACCHV010002782.1, from coordinate 96,239 downwards.
GCGGCTAGTGCTCGTGAAGTTTATGCAGTTCTTCGCGTGTCAGTCCTCATATAAATAGAGACATTTTCATGATGATTATTGCGCAATGAGGCGAGTTTGCACATCGGCGAATAGCGAATTCGCATCGTCCTGTCCGCTCCGTGAACACCCGTGCAATCCGCAAACGCGTCCGAAAGTGCACCTCTCGTTATAAAATACGTGCGTGCGTGTGCACACACACACACGTAGGTGAGGCTGTGCAATTGCGATTATTAGCAGGTACGAGTACTCGCACTCTTTCTTATGTTTGTACATACTTAATTCACTTGACGGATTTCGCGATTTAAAGTAATTTCACCTCCCGTTGTATATTTTCGTTCCAGCCCCGATCATCCTCGCATTTACATTTAATTTTACTTGTAAAGCAATGAAACTGTTCTGTTTGATGGAAATCTCTTGTGTATATTTTTCCTCGTGATAACTGATTTCGTGACGTAATAAAAATAAAAAAAACTTGCGCAAATGTAATTTTTCTAATTTTTTTTTCGAAAGTTGAGAAGAAGGACTCGAAAGTGAGTGTTACGTGTGTTGGTACATAATACGATATCAAAACAATAATCACTGGTGAGGAAAGAAAAAATGAATTTGATAATACTATATAATATTAAACAATAATTGTATTAAAAATTATTTACATATTGGCTCACTTGTTACTTGAGCTTTGTATTAGACATTATCAATTTATTTGTTAATTTTAATACATCACTTATCGTTTATTATATAGTATTATTATTTAAAAAATTATTCAAATGTTTTATGTTATTGCCAATTTTATTTGTTTGAAATACCGTAGAAAGTTTTCATTGAAAACGATTAAAATCACAACTATACGTCGTAATCACGTACTTATTAACTATTAGTATTAATGTTACAATATCTCATTTACATTTCGTCAGGCAATAAAATGTTGATATATCTATTTAATTTTCATGAATAATTCTTTGCACGCACAAAATTTTCCTCATTATTAAATTTTATATCTATACTTTTCCAGAAAAGAAAAGCCACACGTAGTGACTTAATATTTTATAGCTGAATCCTTGGTGTGAATTATACACATTAATCCATGATCACACTTACTTTGAAATATGATTAATTTGAAAGGTCTGTAAAGGGAATGAATTAGTAATAATTTGCATTCATTAAAGTATTTAATATTGAGGAATCCTTGTCTATTTAATATTGAGAACAATCATTTTCAATACATTTTATAAATTATTTATAAAGAGCTACTGATAATAATAAATAAAAACTAAACCCTTTTTAAAAAGTTGAAAAATTTATTTATGAAAATAATTAAATTATCATAATAATTGAGTATTACATTGAGTAATAAAATTTCGCAATTATAAGTGCAACAGAAACAGTAAATCTGTTCTCTTAATTTATTTTTTAATAAATAGAGCTATTAACGAGTTTTACAAATATAATTGTCAATACGCAAATAAAATATTATCCTATAATAAAATTTCACTTTTTAAATTCTCAGCTTATTCAATAGACGTGCAAATAAAAATATTTTATGAGTAATTTAATTTTTAATAATCGTGTACATCACGTTTTATTGTGGATGATATAATAGGGGGACCATTTTTAGTAATTGTACGGCGTTGACGGCACTGTAATCAAAGTTATAATATTGCCGTGACGATCGTTTTAAAAACGTCTATGAAAATTTAAGAAAATGAGGGAATATGTGAGTAATATATCGAGTGCCGTGACCCGCTTATGAATTGCGATTGGAAAGAAGTATAAATTGCCGGAGGAATAAAAGACAGAGGGGAAATTTAGTTCTACTGGGTTTTCCTATTTCCCGGATTTATGGCAGTGGCTCTGGTGAAAAATGAGCGAAATGGCGGAGGGGGCAGGGACATCCGAGAAGGGGAAAATCCGAGGGAACGACGCTGTTGTTGCGCGTTCTATGACGTCTATCGAGTTCACCCGAGTGACCTGTTGATTGTCCGGGTGACGGATACGTCACACAAGGCGAGGAAATGAGCCCCCCCCCTCGCTTTCGAGGACTCGATTAGGACTTTCCACTCATTTTCCTCCATGTACGACACATTATTTTATCATTTTATAATCAAATTCACACACACTCCTCGTTTATTTCCATCGAAACGGGGATTTACTTTCGCTCCGCGGCTCGCTATCAAATATATCATGGCCATGATTAATAAATGAAAGGCAAAAATAGTCTTGATCAATATTGTTGCTTCATAAAGACGGGTCGTTCGTTCCTCAGTCTAGCATTTTCTTAAATTAGAATACACGTGCGCTCGCTCGGTCCCACATTCAATTGAAATTTTTTCATTGCCTCGACACTCGAGTATCGCAAGTATCGTTGCGCAAAATAATGATACTATTAATAATGCGAATGCGATAGTAATGATCGAGGAATGATTCACGGGTAGTCGCGGCACCGACCGACCAGCCTATCACAGAGGAAAATCTGACGAGATTTGCTTTTTTTCGGCGAATGCGATACGTCCACCCACGCGCGCCTCTGCAAATAATAGTAAATGTCCGTTAGATTTAAAAGCAAGCCTAAAGTCGTAAGAAGGAATGGAAGGACCGAAAACGTTGGCTAATATTAGCCGAGGTGGTTGGTGGTTTGGAGCGAGGCGAGCTCGGTCCCCATCGACTCTGAAAATTGTCTCCTCCTCGGCCCAAAAGCCGATTGAGGAAAGACTTATGGAAATTTCTAGGCGGATTCGCAGTATTTGCAAAAAAGATAAGCAGACTTTGTTCTTGATGGAGATCGGGATAAAGAGGGCGGGGGCGACGATTGTTGATGGTTGGCAATGAACGCCGTAAATCAAATCTGGCCTGAAAGAAATAACGATGGCGGCGATGCGCGCGCAGAGACCATTAAATGAATTTAAAGTGGCCCCTTAAGTAGTCACTTGATGGCTCTGTTAACGATGTTTAGGATACGGGGAGAGGTTGGGGGTAGGGCGCGGGAGGGAGGGAGGGAGGGCGAAGGAGCGGAGAGGGGAAGCGAAAGCGCGGGAGGGGAAGGATTATTGCCATTACAGCGGCGATGTAAATTGCGCTTGTAGTATTATCGCATAATCTTGGCGTACTCACGGCATATTTTGCCGGCAATTGAGTTGCGGGGAACCGGGGGAGGGCGAGAGGGAGGGAGGGAGGGAGGGAGGGAGTGTATCGCGGGTGCGCATACGCTCCTCCATAACGAGGACTTCACACAAGCTTCGAGGCTGTCGTTATGCCTCCCGTACCTTCCACGGAAATGACCATAATATTTTAAAAAATGCTCGTACAAATGTGTAAATGAACTCCTTACATTTAGGGCATTTGTATTAAAAAGGCGATTAAGGACGATTTTATGAAGGGGGTTGCCGTGCATTATCATATTAATTTTCCATGCTATAATTGTGCATAAAAATGCAGTAAAAGCTGTACTACACAATAAAAATATTAAAATAAACAACAATAATAACAGCTTCTTTCTTATTCTTTTTATTGCAATTATTATTGTTGTAGGTATGTTTATTTCTTTGATCAAGTTGTAGTTGTTTCAAGTATTGTTTATGCATTTAACTTTTAACAGAAGCAATGAATGAATAAATACCAACCCATCGATTTGAGTCAGATTTTGAAATATACCTATACATGTGGCTTGCAATATTTCTTATTTACATATTTTTTAAAATTCATTGTCATTTGCTCTTGGTAATTATCATTAGTCTCTGCGCCCAGTCAAAATTCACTCTCTTCACAAGTTTTCGCATTTAATAAATAATTTACAATTTTTGCAAAAAAAGTTATGCAAATTAGCACTCATTTTCCTCCATCTGTCCAACTGCTCCTGTAAAATTAAAATTAAAATAATAAAAAATTATGAAGAATAATTTCACGTGTTTATCTAATTCAACTCATAAACATTCCATGTTGATCTATATGCTCGCGAAGCACAGAAAAAAAAAAATACTACATGTGTTCCCCACGTGCACGATTATACGATCCCCATGGTGGGTAAATGCTGCGATAACTGTCAAATTGCATGTTAATGATGACAAAGCACGCACGCACTTACTTTTATTCTTACTTGAGAAAAGTAAAAACTTTCCTCCTGGTTTTTCTTTAATTCGTGGCAGTTTTCCTTTAATTCGCTTGTCCTCGTTGCCGTGATCCCAATTTTATACCGATGCATGAAACTCAAGAAGGACTCCACTCTTGACTCGTGAAAATATAATTAAATAGAGAACTATTAGGATTATTAGGCGTAAAGAGTTCCGTTTGCATTGTTGGAGGGCAATTTACTCGACGACGCAGCATCATAAATAAGACTTATTAAAGCGGTGCGATTGGGGCTAAATGCCAAATTATAATGCCAACATTGTCTCAAGTATAAATTTCTATAGCGCTAATAGCGTTCTAAATGTACGGCGCATGATATACGCAGAAGGCGCGATGGAAATAATTTATTAAATTTAAGCGCAAATATACTTTGTCAAATATTCAAAGCCTCGACTGTTCCGTTATCAAAAAGGGTTCTGATTTTCTTATTTCGGGAGAGAAGGGAAATTCATTTTCGCCGGGCTGCACGAGGGATCCAGGGACATGTCATGGTTTCGCCATTAGGATTGTGTATCAGGTGTCCACCGCTTTAAATCTTGGAGTTGCGGCCATCGCAATGTTTTGCCATCCGAGCGAGCTGGAGCGACCCGGGGCGCAGATTTCGCCAATGGCCGGGCTCCGCGTTATTTATCGCCGAGTTTTCTTGGGAAAATCTTTTGAACCCTAGATTTCCACGGGGAAGAAGCACGTGCGCGAATGTCTGGGGCGAAAGTCGGCTCGTGTCGAGAGGCGAGCAGCGCGCCCAAAGATAAGAAAGTCCACACGAGGTTTTCACGCCTGGCAAGTACCCCGCTATCGCACAATTACTTCTCTCCGATTTTTATGCCTGGCCCTCCCCCCATTTCTCTTTTATTGGCGAAACCCATTATTTGGCATTGTTCGCTGGGTTTTCCTGATAGAGCGTATCGCTGAAAAATTTGCTTAATGCCTTGATTGCGAATATTCTCGATAGCTGATGGTGTCGGTGCCGCTGCTGCTGGTGCTGCTGGTGCCATTGCTGCTGGTGCTATTATTGCTGATGCACATTACATAAAGTCGCGTTTTATTCCGCTCGCCTTTAAGGCTATTCATTACGGGTATGCTTATTTTAAAAGCACCCATTGTTCTACTACTATTTGCACTAAAAACTTGCGCAATATATCATTCGAGTTTAACAATAATTACTCGGCCGCTAATGCATAGCTTAATCAGTACTTAAAAAACAATCGGCGCGATGCGGATTTGAGAAAAATGGCGTTGCGCAACCGAACAGAAAAATAAAGCCGAGATTAATTCGAGATTAATTCATCGCCTCTTTATTTTTAAGCACTACTCTAATTAACAGTTGCAGAGTGGCGACTCTAGACTCTAGACGCAGAAGGGAGGCTCGCATGAAAGGGAAGTGGCGGGGGAGGGAAAAAATAAAAGGGCGCGCGCGTGATTTATCAAGTCATCAAAACGGCGCAGGCTCTTTTGTCCCTTTTTCACCCTCGGCGACAAGATCGGACCGAAAATTCAGTTACAACTGCACATGCGCGCCATTGTGAGGCATCATCGCTCGTCCTCGGCCCACGCAGTGATATCCGCGCCACCCGGTACACGATCCATTGTCTCGCAATACAATCGTCGCCTCGGCGTTTCGCAATTCCGAAGGCATGAAATATCGCACACACGCACGAGCACACACGCGCACACGCACACGCACACACGAACACGCGCACCAGGACCCCGCCGACGTCTCTTGTTTCTCTGCCAAAGATCGCGAACTTCGTGTCGGAGTCGGCGGAGACGCTGCCACTCGGTAATTAAATAACAGGGGGATTCCTTGATGAAGTGGAAGCATAGAAAAGTTTTGCGCATAATCAACTTTGGATTATAACACGTGCACCAGGTCTCCTGGGGTGATTAGGGATTGATGATTCGTAACTCAATAGCGGATCTCTCTACCGTAAACCCCGTGCAAACTATTCTCTGATGAAGTCTGATTTTTTCCAGCTCCCTTGTGGATTTTACTGTCTTCCAATCGATTATTTACATCATTTGATATCTTAAATACTTTATAGTCGACTCTTAACATTTCAATTTTATTTGATGAACGCTTTTTGGCTGTAGCTTCCAAATCACAGATCTCGGGAAATTATTCTTCATGCCAAACCTGCAAGTTAAATATTCATTCACAGTTTTTTGTTGCTGAAAAATTAATATATTATGCGTAATCGTAAGCTCAACGTGGAAGCGTGCCTTAAATAATTCAAACCACTTATTTCTTTAAACATTGTATAATATATTTTTTACAGTGTATACATAAATTTAAAAAAAAAGTTACTACACGCATGTATTGTAATATTAAACACCTGGTATAATTTTCACATCTAGTGGAAATAATTGCACAGGGTTTTTTTAAAATTAAAATACCATATGTGTAATATAACTGATACAGAATTTATATTTTTTACTTAAGAATATGTAAAATTTTATGTAAAATTACTTTTCAAAAAACCACAAAAAGCTTTATTCAATAGAAAATTTAAACAAAATTTTGTTAGGTTACACAAATTCTTTTGTGCTTTTTTTTAAAAAAATTATTACGAGTAAAATTTGTATTTTTTATTCAATTTTGATATTGGAACGTCTGAAATGCATATTTTCAAGCTATATTTAATGTAAAAGCATTTTATTACTACAATGAAATGTATCGAAATTCGTAATATTTCTACTGAATTACATATTCATAAAAGGCTATTTATAATATATGACTATTTATAAAATGCAGTAATTGAAAATACTCAGAGTCCATAATAACTGATTTCAAATTGGTAATAATGCTACAAATTAAATATGATAATAAAAAACATTTTAAAATGAATGTCATAGGAAGGCTGTGACTAAAACTTAATATAATGTTTCGCTGATTCAAGCTTTTTCTTGCTAAAAAATATCTAATCTTTTAAATGTATCTTAATTAAAAATACTATTTATCATAAGATAGAAAAGAATTAATGTAATTTGTTAGAAGACATTAAAGTGATAAAACTGGTGTATTAAGAACTCGAATAAAACAAAAGTGCTGATGCACGAAAGTTCGAAATAAATTGATTGCTAGTATAACAGTATTGGTAATGAAATTGATAATGAATTTGTCGTTCAACGATAAATTTCTTGTGCGTAATTCATTCAAATATGAATATAAATGATGCCTTGAGAAATTCCAAAAATACGGGAAATGATTGATTTCATTTTTTTTGTACTATTTCGTTGTCTCTTTCTAAGAACGCTATTAAGATAAAAGAATGATTTGTCGGTTTCTTGTGCTTAGAGATGATAATATTTATTGTTTGCAATGTTTATATTATTGCGGATACTTTATTTTTTAATAATGTATAATCATCATTCTGATATTTATAATATTAAAAGAAAGTTTAAAGATACTTAAGAGTTCTTTTGTTCTTTGATTATATTTTTTTATGTAATAATATTATATAAATATGATATATATTATGATTAAATTTACAATGATATTGGTATTCAAAAAAATAAAATTATCATGAAATGTGAAAACGAAAATATCAAATACTTATAATAAAAAAATAGAGGATTAATGATTAACAAATCAGATGAAATTCTTAATCTTCATTTAATTCAGTTTATTTTTTTAAAAATCTATAAATAACTATTTTTAATTTCAATTATACCGGTTAATAAGTTGTTTCCAAGATAAAAATTGATTTTAAATTTTTATTATTCAAAATTATTTATAATTCGATCTAATATATATATATATGAATGATTTATTTTAACATTTATTTTTAACAGCTTTTGTTTTAAAGTAACAGTTTTCTTTGGATACCAAAACCATACAAACACATGTAATATTCAACATCTTTTAAAAGTAATAATCAATGTTGTATATTGAGAAATTTCAATTTAAAAGAATTTCTGTGGTAGATTATTTATTATGTAGTATTTTTATGTCTGAGCATTACAATATGCTATGAAAAATGATTTCGGAAAATTAAAATTAGAAAGTTATCGGAAAACTTTGGTTAAATGGTAGACAAAGGTCAGAAATAAGCTGCAGGGAAAAAATAAAATAAAAACTCTTTTAATGCTTGGAGAATACGAGATAAAATAGATAAGCGTGTCCGGAAATGCATTCATAATTAAAACGTGAACTGAACAAGGAAGTGAGAAAGAAGGTTAAAAAATCGATGTTTGTTCTCCATAAATTCAGTGGTAAATTTAATTAATAAGAGTTCAAGTTGGATGATTCATGGGAGATATCATTGACCAAAGCCAAGAAGTGTCCGAGTCGTTAAAATGACGCCGCAATGTGTATTCCAGCATAACATACGCCGGATAATCACCAGTAAATAGTTACCCATACCTGAATCGATACGATACCCATACCTCCTCCGGGCACGTCTCCTGGATAAGATAACGAGCGGAAAAGGTCGGGAAAGGGATGGGGATGGGGATGGGTATGGGGATGGGCATGGGGTCTGGATGGAAAAAAGACACTTGCCCATATGCAGGTGCGTTCGGAAAGGAAAGTTACGAGGGTCGCGTGGCGGTAGTCGACGTGTACTGTTAGAGAGAGACGAAAAATATAATACATAATGGTGGCGCATGTCCGTGCACACGCGTGTTTATGTGTGCTTGTTAAGAGTTAATGCTTATCGGATTTCTAAGAAGCTCGAATCGTCACGCACTCGATTCCTGATCGAAATTAAAAAAAATCATAATCACTTGTAAATAAATAATCGCTCTTGATTCATCATAATATTTTTATTAACCATTACTTGAATTACCTTATATGGGCATTTTTTTAAATTAAATTGCTTTTAGGATTTCATTTTTTCACATTTACTCGTTTTGCACCTTAGTCTATAGAAATACAAATTAAATGTATACTACAGATGCACTCTAACGATTAATTGATAAAGTTACAATAAAACTCTCATGTATGTTTTTAATTATTTAAATTGAGAACTGGATATTCAATTAACAAATGTGGATTTATTAGGCGTGTAATGTGATGCCTTTTGATTTTTACTTTTTGTCCGTTAAATAGATATACCAAGTTACTGTATCTATCGGTGTAAATTATATTTGAAGCTTTCACATTTATTTTCATTTTGTACACATTTTGACAATGATACTCAGTGTTTTTATTAACATTCAAAAATAGAATCAAAAGAGGAACACTTACATAATTTGGATAATAAATTATGTCTAAATTCATACAACTTTATTACACTATATAGAATTCATTAAATGTAAAATAAAAAAAAAAAATTTTACGCGTTAAGTAAAATTATTTTTACTTTAGTTTTGATCGTTTTGGAAAATATCCAAGAACTAATATCTCACTGATTGTACCATTCATTTACCGCCAATAAGTTACGACTATTTTTAGATTTCGTGTTACAATAAATCATTTTTTTTCTAATTTTGAAAAATTTACTATGATTTAAAAATAGACCAATTTTACTGGTACACGTATTTGTATATCATTGTTTTCAAGAGTAGTAAGCACTTTTACTTCCTAGTATTTTTTAGTTCCATAATTGAAGTATTATCAATTTACTTTGATTTTATTATGTGAATAATATAATTTGATAATGAATTATCGAATGTCTTTTTATCTATACTTGAAAAAGCATTTCAAAAAAATTTGCAAATTTATGTTAAACATTACGGTATTTGTAGAAAAAAATTATAGTGGTAATCTTGTTAAAATTTAACCAATTTAAATATAGTGTTTAAAAAGTTGTAACTCAATTTACTTTTACGCTTGTACTCTGCAAAATTAAAAATCTGAAATATGCATTTTATCCCCAGAATTATGGTCTTTTAATAAATAAATAGAGGCAAGAAACTGATTATACGTCTAGTATCTCACTAATAACTTAGTGATAGTTTCGTATCTAAACTTGTCAAACTACATTGTGTGCTCGAGTTAGTGATTACGGCTATGAATACGTAGATGAATTCAATGATTGAATGTGTTTGAATTCATTAAATTGCAGATGATGATTAGATATTTACGTCATGATTTTATGCAAATACAATTTACATGGTTAATTCAAAAATTATAATAAAAATTAATCTGTTTTATTCGTTACGGTAAAATAAAATCGCAATGCATCAAATCTACAATTAATTATAAATTACTCGTGAGTCCCATAAAATCGCACAATATAAAAAAACAAAAACAGTCTAAACAAAAATAAGCTTACAAGTGTGTAGAAGAAAACTTGTGTCAGTCACCTCTCGAATGGTATTTACGCATCGAGGATCGAAAATTTGGCAGATGCACACAACGCGATGAGACTGCTTGATTTATTTTGTTAGAGTGGGTGTCTGAAAAATCCATTTCAAGTTTGCAAATTGTGAATAGATCAACTGTAATAATACGAAATATCAATATATGATTCGAAAATATAATGCAAATAAATAAAAATGCAGGTGCATTCTACAAATTTCAAATATATTTCCAATTCTCGCAATTTTTAAAAATTTGTTTACTTCGATAAAAAAGCAATTCAATCAGAACAATTTCAACCTGTAAAATCTAGATCATGGCTTGCACCTATTTTTAAAATATTCAATTTATTGGTTTTATCATACATTGATATTTAAATTACAAATTTGTAAATAGAAAAATCCATTGTAGTTATTTTTAAATTTGTTATGGAAAGTTTACCGTACAGGTAAAGATGAAAGATACACACAACAATATTTAGAAAAATACTTGAAAACTTTAAATATACAATTTAAAATGTAGGCTTTTCGAATTAAAATTACGATCAACTGTGTATAATTAATCTTTAATCATTAAACCGTTACATTCAATCGATTTAAAACATAAAAATGATTACAAGAAGCTCGTAAAATTAAGATTAAAATAAGTCGAGCTGATTTATTAATGAGCTGAATGTTTGTTCTATTTAAAACTGGAAATGAAGTAGCCGCATCTTTGAGACGGATAAAATCGCGGTAAGAATAAAATACAAGTAGATAGTATTTACAATGGGCGTCGGTGCAAAGTAAATTAATGTCATGACAGCTAGTAATAGCGATTAGCCGAAAAAAATAGCCGTTTATCACCAGATAATAAGTAATACAATAAGTAAAAGCTGTATTATCTCGCGTATAGTCAAATTACTCGGGGTCGCGTTTGGCGAGACAATGCAGAGATGGCGAAACACGTTTAATGGACAAAGAGGCAGAGTGAATAGTCGAGCAACCATCTAACAACATCTAACCTGCATTATCGAGTGCAGAGAAACTAAACCCACAACTTGGTTCAACCGGAACAATGTTGACACGCCTTCCAGTCTTATGTACGTTATGTGTCTCTTGTATCGTCACGCGTATGAATGAAACACGAGTTTTACGTTTTATGATACGGGCGCCAAGGAAGTCAAAGTCCTCCAAATCACATTATAGTGCAATGTGTGTTGCATTGTCGAGTGAGTCAATTTTGGTTGAGGCTGGGCTTTCCCAAGTCCCAGTCATTACTTTGCCTCCCTCCTTCCTCTTTACGACGATTCGAGTGCTCCTGGACTTTCTTGTCCGCAATTCGTTTGATGCCTGCCTGGGTGGTATCTCTCTCCCCCCTCGCCCCCTCTCTCCCTCTTTGCGCTTCGATATTTTTTCCACCGACCGCAAATTTTCCCCTCCTTTAATTTACTTGTTGCTCCGGGTTACCGTTGAAAAAGTGCAAAACGACTATTTCATCGAGACGTTCTAGATCCAAAACTTTGCAAGTTCAAACATTTATAATTAAGCGGTGGTGCAATGGAATATTATTTGGGCGGCATTAAATTGTCCATAAATTAATAATCTCATAATTCGACGCACGCTAAATTTATTCATAACAACTAGATCTGTAATTTATGAAGCAAGGTTTTCAAAGTTCACCGAACACAATTTCCGCATACTTGTCACACGTTTAATGCGCTTTAACATGTTCTGGGCGTATCAGCACAACTTCTTACCTTACTAAGTTATAAATTCAAAGTACGTCTTTCGTCTTTCGTCTTTCGCTTCCAACTTGGGGTCACCTCATCTTCCCGTATTTCCTTTTTGCGATCCCATGACTGGTAATTGTTTATCCTGCGTCAAACTTATTCATGTTCATCCATGAATTTTGTTGAATTTCTTGCTAAGAGCAAATCATAAGCTTTTTGCTTCGTCCTCGACGAGTTAGATTTTTGTTAAATTTCTTAAAGAGTGCAAAAAATGCATCGACTTTTTGTTTTTTTAGATATTATGAAAATACAATGGGAATAAAAATAAAGCACTCGTCCTGTTTCGATAAAAATGTGGTTCAAGTTCATTAAAAGGCACAATCTATAGGTGTTTAACGAGGTGACTCAATAGTAGACATTTGAATCTAAAAATACACTCGCTGCATTGTTTAATCAAGGTTAATTGCCTTTTTCTCAAAATATTTTCTACGTAAGAGGAGTAAATATTGCTTTAACTTGGCGTTATCTATACTTTCAGTCATTGGTGTAATTTAAGTAAGCACCAAATGCAGTATTGAAATGTTATTTTGCACTCAGTTTGCTCTTTGTCACAGTAAAATAATTTTTTGCGAGAATGCCAAAGCAACGAATTTCGTAAAATTGTCCCGGTAATTTAAGGAGTAGGAAAGGAGAGGAAAGGAGAGGAGAGGAGAGGAAAGGAAAGCAAATCGAGTGGATGGTAAAATAAACACGCAATTTTAAAGGGTCTGATGATTGCAACGAGTGTCGGTCGAAGAAGATGGAGGGAGCGTTTGGTTAATACTGTGACTGGGGTCTGTTGAGATGTGGTAGCAAGACCAGAAGCTCGCTTTCTCGAGGGGCTATGAATTTAGCCCTGAGGTTAAGCGCCGGCCTCGAAATTCCAAGTTTCTCTGCTCCGGTTGTAGTTCTTTTGCGACTCTATTGCAAGGTGAGGCGAGAGGAAGAGGAGGAGGAGAGGAGGAGGACGAGGAGGACGAGGACGAGGATGAACCTCCTCCAAACCGACCAAACTGACGGGGAGAGTTACAAGTTTAGCGGCTGAGTTGCGTCGCCCGCCGCTTGGCTTTGACTATAATTTAGCGGTACTCGCTTGACGAAGATCGTGTCTGTTAGTCAGCACGAGGGTGTGGTATTTATTTCTTTGAACCTGACTTGGTTTCAACTTTGGTTGCGCACACCTCGACTCGGGTGCTAAGATTGGCGAGCCCTCTGTTGATTATGATTAATTACCGTTGAAGCCCTTCTCGCGCTACTTCACTCGCCATGACTTTTAAATTTCACTAGTCAGCCAATTCTTCTAGGGGAATTGGAAAGATGTGGGTTCTTACCCCTGACTCAATCACCGAGAGAAACAGGGAGAGAGAGAGAGAGAGAGAGAGATTTTGCGTAACAAGTGATCCCCCCTCTCTCTCGCACGCTCGCAGTAGGCACCAGCTCTTGAGGAAAGATTAGTTCAGTTGGAGTGTGACTCATGACTCACGGCGTGTGACATTCGATGGAGTCGTTGTGTCGCTGTGTTGGCGTTGGCACCGGTGCTACCATTCAGTGGTTCTCACCATTGTACAAACTTCCTGCTTCTGGCGAGAGTCAACAACGCGCGAGCGAGCCGACCAAGTCAATACAACGCCAATTGCGCAATTACGAGTTCGAGTACCAGGAGCGCACGATCGAATCCAAGATATTGAATTAGAATTGTATCAAAGGCACCAAGATTTTTCCTCGCAAGCTTGCCTTCCTCGGCACTTGAGTAATTATCCTCGTTTGGAATTATTCTGGAAATATGAGCTGTCTTGCATGAAAATTGAATTATTTCTGGAGCGCGTTATTATTTAAAAATTGAGGGGAAACTCCGGAGTTTGTCATCTGGTCGGATCGACACACAAATGTGATGTTTACCGGTATCCTCTAATCCTTGTCAAATATATCTCCTGTATTTACTCTCGTGTACCCTACTTCACTTACATTCAATTTAATATTATCTTCCATCTTTGCTATGATCAACATAAAACTCCATTACTTTCAGGTTTTCTACCTGAACTTGATACACTACTTTTATTTCCTTTCCTGATTGCATGTTCAGCTTATCTCAATATACATGATTTAATTGCTCTCGCAAAATTGGATACAAGACACTGTTTTTTTGCTTTATAATTACGCAATTTCTCGCATTTCGCTTCCCGCTTTCATCATATTTTAATGACCAATATTTCCATAAGCAATTTATTTTAGACCATACTTAATTAATCACATTTAAGTACTACCTATTATATTACTCTATTTTTAAATTTTTTGGAAAATGGAAAAGTCGAGTACAACAAGACTAATATATTTTTGATTTTGTTTCTTGTATCATTTTCACTTTTTCATATGGTGCACTGGTATTTAAATTTATATAACTGACCCTTTAAATTTTATTCACAGCATACACTTGTGAATAAAGTTGCCTTTTTAATCATTTTTAAACCTATTTTTTATGATTTGTACGAGACTTGAATAATCTTAACCATGATTTCCTTGTTATTTCTGAATTTCAAATTATTTGCGTATATTTATAGCTTGAAAATTCTTTCACTTCTGATATATCGTTACAATTATTTAAATTTAATCTTTATATATTAAAATTTATTGCTTTTATACATTTTAAAATTTAATTTTTTAAATGGATTAGTTTATTTAAATAAATATTTCCAATTTTTAAAACAAATAATATTTGATCATATTTCGTATTAAACCAGAGTAATAGGAGAACCAGGAGGTCTTATTTTGTTTTGTCTGTGAAGAATACGCGTTGATTTGTTTTCATGATACGAATTTCACATTTTACTATTCTAAAGAATCTTAAAAGCTACTTTTTTAAAATTAGCTTTTAAATTTCTTAAAAATTTATTTATTTTACATTCTTTTGTAGTTTCAAAATTTCTGTTGATAGTTTTCTTGATCTTATATTTGAATTTACCATTCGGTTTACTGCACTTGTTAGTATTTGTTATGGATTTTATTTTTATGTCACGTATAGTTTCGAAATAAGAATAGATTTGATAATTTTTATTTTACCATCCAGTAAATGCTTTTAAATCGAAAAAAACTGTCAGAAGCTGTATTTCAGTCTGATTTGGTTGAAAAATCGAGTAAAATTCTTCGTAACCAAGTAGAATTAATTGCATAAAACAGATTAAGAAATAAGAGGGCAATTCAATAAGAATAGGATCGATAGTACGAGAATAGATGCTCCAGCGAGAGAACGGAGTAAAATAAGAATAAAAGTTAAATCAGGAAGTGAACTACAGTGTAAATACCGGGGAACAAATGCGAGTATGAGTGAATAATTCAAAATCGTCGATCGGGGGGAAGTAGTACACGTTCCCTCTTATGGATGTTCTATCCAGTCGTGCAGAAAGGCAACGATCGAGTGTAGCCGAGACACGGACGTGTCGAGCAATACAACGACAAATTGGTATAAATAAGCCATCGATCCTAAGAATAAACGAGACGAGATTCAGTCGAAGAAAGAGAGAGAGAGAGAGAGAGAGAGAGAGAGAGAGAGAGAGAGAGAGGGGAAGGGGGAGATAGACAGACAGACAGACAGACAGACAGAGAGACAGAGAGAGACAGAGGAACTGCCATTATCTATGTGTGGTCAATCTCGCGTCACTGGCGGAATTTTCCTCGTCATTGAAGCACCCGCTGTCTTCGACCTGTTTCCTCTTGTTCTGTTTCACGCAGCTCCTGTTGCACTTGAAGAGGCTTTATCGTGAAACCCGTACACGGAAACTTGGGCACAAATATGCTATACATGTCACACGACAATTATTGAAGCCTAGACTCGTGCTAGAATTCAATTGCTCAAACTTTAGGAAAAGGCTTTAAAACTTCCTATACTCCTGTTTCCTTTGCCACACAAACACCAAACTCTTTACCTCGTTGTATCCAACCGGTCGAATAAACAAACATTCCAACCATCATCATTTTCTAAATTTTCTGTTATTCGGTCACGTCAGTCGGACTTTATATTTAACGACAGGATTAAAATGCATTTAATTATTTAGCAGATGAGAGGTATATTTAGAAAAAAAGTATGCAAATATCACAAAATGAATAAGAACAATGTCGGTTTTTGAAACTTCAATTTTCGTTCTGTATTTATAAATATCGAACGAATGTAAAGCTTGAATGGAGAGTACCGAATGTAGATCAGTGCATTTTAATAAAAATAAAAGCATAGGGACTAAATTAAAATAACAATGTTTTAAAAATAGAATTGCAATCATTACAAATACGTTCAAGTTTTTGAATCGATAGAAAATGGAAGAATATCCTTCATTTTATGAAGGAAATGTTGCTTTTATGCAAATTTAAGGGATATTAATGGATCGAGTGAAGTATGCGTTTGCCCTTTTGCTCATCGTATATTAACTTATGAAACTCGATGTCATAAGTTCACACTTTTATTTTTTCTAAAGATTATCTTTGATGAAAGTACTGCCTTTTATTACATGTTTAATATTGATTCTCATGAATATGTGCATACTATAGGAAAAAGATTATGTGATGAATGCTTTCAAATTTTTACTTTAAAAATTGTACAGCATGACTACTAGAAGGCTTTTACTTATTTATTTTTTTACTCGCGCATTAAGTTTTGGCAATTATTTAATACTGTAAAGTAAAAAAATAATTAAATAAGAAAGTCCTGAAAATAGTTTTATCGACAAGACCGATTTCACTTTACATCTTTAATGAACTTTGTTGTTTACTTGCAATTACGGTCCTTCTTTTACCAGCCAACAAATGTTAACGTGGCTCGTGTTTTGATTGGCAACGAAGAAGCATGATTTTTGGTAATGTTTTCGTTGAACATTAGCACAAGCATTTTAAGGGCTGACGTGACAAAATCACACCTACAAACAAAAAGATAAATGCACGTGTAGGTATATTTCGTCGGTGCTCTCAGTGCGGACGTATTATCTTTTTTCTACGAGACTCACTCGCGCGCACTTTCGATCCTCCTTTTCTTGTTTTTCCACGTAACTTAACGACCTCACGCTTGGCTCAGCACCAACTCGTCGGTTAAAGAAGAGGAGGAAGAGGAGGAGGAGGAGGAGAAAATAAGGAGACGATAGCGAAAGAGTCCAAGCCAAGCTCGGCAGACCTCCGTCGGAGGCAGTTTGAGCCTTCCCTCGGCTTTGTGTGCGTGCGCCCTTGTGGTGTGTGTGTCTGCGTGTATCCCTCGGTTTTATTCGCGAATCTTGCGTGAAATAGGGAAAGTCCTAGCAATGGCTCGATTATTTGCGAGGTAGATGTGTACCGAGTGATTAGACTACACATTGGTTTATGGTTTTCCTGGCGTAATTCCCATGATCTGTTTTGAAAGTTTTAGAGTTGCGCGATATAGATAATTTCATCTCGCTACTTCGTTTCCCATGCAATTCTTTTCAATCAATCATTGATTAAAGCTTATGAATATTTTATAGGCGTGATGAAAGGGCGCTGAGGCACACAATTATCTGCTTGTCAATTAAATTAAATGTCTGAGCTCTTGCAATATTTCATCAAAATTAATATACTTTTCAACTTTTACTTAAATTGTTTTATCAATTAAAAATTCATCAAAAATTTAATTTTGTTTGACAATGACTACAATATATACACCACTAATTAATTATTATACAAGTAAATAAATACATTATGTGTATGTATATATAAATGATGTTCTTAACAATGAACCTTAAAACTCTTTCTCTTAATGACACCCAATTCAAAAAACACTCATCAAAGCATCAAAGACATGTCATTTGAAATTTCCAATGGCATAAGATGCGCCATTATCTGCCAAATAATACAACAAATTTTCAAAGACATAAGACGCTAAAAGTACTCGCGACAGTGCATCTGCTCCAGAATCCTCCTTGTGATACTTTTTGAGACGAGTGTCGTTGCGTATCCTTTGTCTCGACATTCGACTAGTTTAACTACGCAAAAACCGCCTTAATTACCTCATTATTCTGCAGCCGATTGCACGGGGGAACGGGAATGAAAATGAGAATGGGAATGGGAATGGGAATGGGAATGGGAATGAGAATGATAAAAGGAACCTTAAACTTGGTGTGTACGGTATTTTAGGCCTCAAGAGCGCGTGAATTTCGATCGCGATAACATAAGGCGGCGATGAAGCTCTTTTCCCCTCTGCTGAAGATTCCCATAAATAATGATAGATGCACTCGATAAAACTAAGTGTGTGTAGGATGTAATGAATGATGATTGGTCGGGCAGACGAGGCGGGAAAACACGAGGCTCCCCTGAGCTTTTCTTTTTTCTTCTTCTTGAAAATTATGAAAATTGCAAAGAAATTTGCTATTGATATAGTATTGTATGGCTTATACGCTTTAATCATTTCTATCTGTTGCAATTAATTTGCTGCCAAGCATTTTGTTATTATCGTATGCGGACGTCGTAGTAATGTCTTATTGGATGTATTAAAGATTAGAGATTGCGAAATAATTTGAAAAGCAAATATGGTGGGCTCGTTAATGACTTGGTAATGATCAAATACAACTCTGTTTGATTAAGACAGCATTCTTTAATTAAGAAGGAAATAATTGAGTTACAGAATTAGTTTTTATTCTTTATAGTGAGCCCCATCGTAACAACAAGACTTTCACAATGTTTATTGAGTACTTTTTTATCATTTTATTATACATTACATGTGCAGAATAATCACTTAATAAAAATGACAAGTATAGGGCTTAATGCAATAATTTCTGCATCATTGGACTGCTTTTCAACAAAATTTATTTTTTATCGTCGAAAAGTTTTTTAAAAATTATTCTATTAATATAGGAAGAGTTGTTTGAGCTTTAAAACAAATATTTATACGTTTTTCCCTTAAAGGCATCAGATTTTCATTTGTTATTGTAAACAGTTGCAGTTAACACAATAACCTAAAAAACCCTTTTAAATCATTAAACGAAAAAACAAAAGTTTACTTTTAAAAATTCCGTGCACTCGCAATTGCTGTTTCAAGTCCGTATAAACGCATTTGCTTGTTTTTAGATGTGCAAGTTGAGTTAAAAGCGTGCACATCGATTTTTTATCCTTTTTGCTATTAGAAAAAAGTAGAATTGTCGTGTCAAGTTTGGCTAGAGCACTTGCTAAAAATACACAAGCACCCCGAGCAGCGCCGCAACTCCTCACATCATAACAAAAGTTTGAAAATCCTCCTCGTTACACAAATATTCGAGGAAATTCGGCGACAAAACGCAGAGAAATGCGAGGGGTTGGGGTTAGGGAGAGAAAGAGAGAGAGAGAGGGGAGGGGGAGGGATAAAAAAGAAGAGGCGCGTCGGGGTGCGCTATTTATATTCGACGTGGGACGTTCAACTTGCGGCGCACCCCCGCAGCCCCTCACCCCCCGGTGGTGTCGGCGTCAGTGTCCCCTGCCAGAGCTTCACTCCACTCCAACTCCACTCCACTTCACTCGTTTCCCACTCGTTTTCACTCCGCGCCCACCTCGCGAAAAATGCACAAATAAATTTTCAAGCCACGTTTCGCATTATTTCGGCCGTTTTCTCTCTTTACTTTTACTTTTACTCGTCTTGGTGCTCGATTATGCGGTTTCCGCAAAAATTAGTGAACTGACATTCGCTGTTTCATTTCTTCAGCAACATGTTTATGAAACTGGCTTTTTAATGCATTTTTTCCTTTTTCTTCTGGTTGTCCTCGAGGATATTCATCATTTCAATGAATATTATCGTCCACTCTTGACTAATTAAATACTTTATTCACAACTTTATTATAAACAAATTTGGTTGTAAATTATCAACATTTTTCGAGTTCTTTGAGTTGTTCTTTGCAAAAAATAACTTTGTAACCTTGCACATATATTTTTTTATGGAATCTTTTTAAGAAAATTTATGAGCATTGAGGCATATGCATTACAAATTGTTATCAATCATTTTTTATATTGTGTTTTGCTTTAGTCGTAGGCGAATTAATGGGTCCAATAAATTATTATAACTTGTAGTTAATTGTATGAAATCCATATACAGCAATGCATATGTTATATATAATATAATAATGAAAACTGTACCTTTTAGAGATTAGATCGTGTAAGACATATGGCCAATAAATGTGCTCGTTTATTACATGTAAACATCTGTATTGTGACATATGTACATCGATAAAATTATTAAATCTTTTTTTAAAAGTTGAGGTTTGTACCCTTTGCTTTGAATTTTATTGTTTAAATTATAAAGGTGATTTATCAAATGATATTAAATTTAAGGCGTAAAAAATTTTAATTAAATTTTCAATTTTCTTTCAAATTATTTGCTTTATTTTAATTTTAACTTTGAGTAATAAGTTGGCTATTTTTATAATATATTATATTATTAAAAGTGAAATAATAAGACTTTGTTATTTAAAGAGCGGTAAGTTTAATTGGGAGTAAAAAAAAATAACACTTTATCACCACGCATTTATTATATTTAAGAAACGAGCAAAAACTGTACGTTTTTACTTGGCATTATAAATGTTATGTCAATGGATTTCAAACAAATTTTTTGTCCAGAATAAACTGCTCGCTCAATGTGAAGTAAATGAAACCTCAAAACTTTGCAAAAAATGCTTTGAGAAGTAACGACAATTCAAACTCGTGTACCCGTATTCGTTATAAGGTTATAGCAAGAGTAAAATTTCGTATGATAGAGGTTGTAGGAAGGGGGGGGGAAAGGGGTCTTCCATGATTTTAATTACGGCCATTAACGGAATACCGAACATCGTAACCCAATTTCACGTGTAAGGGTCGGTGCTTCAGGGGACACGCGACTTGACGTGCCACACGGCCGTCTTTACACACTCAAGAATAACGGCCAGAGAGGGAGAGAAGAGAGCGAGAGAGAGAGAGAGAGAGAGTGAGAGAGAGAAGAGAGAGGGGTGGGAGGGAGGGAGGGAGAGGAAGCCATGCATAGTTTCTGACTTTTTCACTTTTTTCTTTCCTAAGCTCTATCAGCCAATCTGCAAATATAATAAGACTAGCGGTGAATGTGAAATCTTTATTTTCGTTATACGGAACGGCTTTTCATTATATAGACCACGTAATATGAAATACATTTGTAATTTGCACGGTGAAAGACCATGAAAAGTCATGCTCGTGTAAAAAAGTTATGAAAAACTTTTCTGCATACGAAAACTTGTAAAACAATAAAGTTCAAATTACCTGTGATCTGTCATGTTAATTTACTCTTTTATGTCACTTTCACAATTTTCTCCAAATGTTCATTCCAAAGCAACTAAAGGAAATTTTTAGTTTTTAAAAACAATATTTTGCTTTGTTGAGGTGATTTTAAAGGATTTCAAAGAATGCGTTTTTAAAATTTTTTAATTTAATTTTTTTTTTGACAAATTAACAATTCATATAATATTTTTAATTATTTTTAATAACAACGAAATATTTAGAGACTTTCGTTTATATAATCAATTAAATTTTTATTCATATATATTTATTAAATTTGATTTCACTGATTTATTTAAAATTGGGATTGAAATAATTATCCATGAATGATTTTTGCTCTGTACAATGTCATAATATCACATAATCTTTGAGAATTTTTTTCTTTGAGATTTTTTGGAATGAAAAATTTTGTTGCAGCGGACGAAATTAAATTTTGGTACATAACTTTTGAAGTATAATAAAGGATGTTTACAACCTTTAACAGCATTGTAATAAAAATGTAACCATATTTTCAAACTGTAATATTTTTCTAATTTTTGTAATAGATTTGGTATTTTTTAAAATTAGGAGATAATGTATGATTACTTTTGATTTTAATTCTGTTAACAAAGAAAAGACACATTTTTCAATTACCAATATAGAAATATTTTCAGCCTTTGAAATCCTTTCATTTTAAAATTGTGAGATTTTAGTGTAGCTATATTTTAAAATAAGTTACAGTTTTTTTCCTGAAAAAACAAAATATTGAAAAAAAATTTAGAAAATCGGATATTAATGTAAGAGTGAAGATAAAATAATATAGTCCGTAAATTGTATCTTTTTGTAGATTAATGTTTATATACAACGTTTCCATTTTAATAATATTTCTTGGGTTTTATAATTTTTTTATGGAGTATAAATTCAAGGTGTAAACAATTTCAATTCTGGAAATATTTTTTATTCTCTTACTATCCATGTATAATTTAATGTACAAGTTTAAATGGGAGTTGCAGATTTCTTACATTTTGAGCCTAATGGCAAATGATTACGGATTTTAGCTTTCAAATGTTATTATTACCAGGATTATATTGTTTGCATTAATTTGATTAAGTTTATACTTTTTAAGAGAGGCTTCTTCGATACACTTATGTTTTGGAAAATCAGTAGAGGAGTTCGATAACAGGAGTCTCGAGTAGATACGCGGAGAATATTTGTTCTTAAATGTCACGGGGCATATGCTGCTCACTCGAGATACTGTAAATTATGTCAGGTTTTCTCGCAATTTTCGAGAACGATAGGAGTATGGTGTGTGAATAAGTGAGAGAAGGAGGACACGCGAGGAAGAGAGAGAAATGTGAAAGGTTGGAGGGAGTAGACATGCAGAGGAGCTGTAAGCCAGTGGAGGAGGTGCTTTATCGATTTTGGCATACCAGACACTCTGCTTCCGCTTCCTCGGCGATAAGTCCTCGAGTCTGCACCGCCGGGGAACTGGAAAGTGGAAATGAGGGAATGAGCCCTCGCTTATCGCTCAAAATCTTGCGCACTCGTCCTCACGGCTTACTTTTCCCAAATAAATTATCAGTCCCTCGTTGCTTTTTATTTCGCCGGTGCTCCGATTTTTACGATAAAATTTTATCAAACGCTGCGATTTTAAAAGGATTTTTAATAATCGATCTGAATAGCAATGATATTGCTGTAAATGTCCCCTTCGATATAATACTCTGATTTTCTTATTATTTTATATATCATTCAATTTAATCTTTATTACCATGCTGAACATCAGGTATCGGATTATGTAATTATTTTGTACTCAATGATAGACAGATTTAAGTACTCGATATTACCCAGATTTTCAGTACCAAATTCAACTGAATTTTATACGAATTTAATTTACATTATACAGGATATTTGAATTCAGGGTTAATCGGTGTTTAAAGTTCGTTGATTACTAACATAACATTCTCGATTGCACTTAACAAGTTGTGCACTGCATAGCTTAGTGATTAAATACCCACCTTTATTTCAGGAAATCTGATAAAATTCAATCTCCAAACTCCATCCAAACTACTCGCTCTGTCTGTTTTTTCGCTCAAATTCTCTTTCAT
Organism: Eupristina koningsbergeri; assembly: GCA_018907245.1. Lineage (NCBI taxonomy): Eukaryota > Metazoa > Arthropoda > Insecta > Hymenoptera > Agaonidae > Eupristina > Eupristina koningsbergeri. The sequence goes on along the minus strand of JACCHV010002782.1, from coordinate 72,787 downwards.
GATCATATTCACTTTATTTTCATTCTACTAATATTCAATATTTACCCTTCAACCATAATTTTAAAATATTTTCACCTACTCAAATACATTTCGTACTCTTCTCTATTAATATTTTTTTGTACACTCCGTTTATTATTTTTTTTTTTTGTAAATATATTTTTATTTTTCATTTGTTTTACATTATAGTTATTTTTTTATTTTTATTTTTATTTACTTAATATTTCTTGCTTTTAGTATTAATCATATGTTTATTTCTGATCATCATCAATTTTTCTCTCTTTAAATGCCTCCTATCATATGTATGTTTTTATACTTTATATTTTTTGTGTTTTTTTTGTTGTGCAGTTTACCATTCATTTCTTTACTTCGACCTTCTTACTCATTTCATAAAATTCTTGTTCTCATAGTATTCTTCCTTTCTTTAGCACTAGAACAATTTTCGTATCCCATTTTTCTTTTCTTTTGCCTCTTTATTTTCTTTACTGCTTGCCTTTTGCTACCTCTTTTTCTTCTTTTCTCCATTTTTTGAAAATTTCTTTTGTAACATTTAATAATTTTTCAATTATTTATATAATTTATTATTTTTATTTTTTTATGTGCCCTCATTCATGCTTTATATTGTAAAAGGTTTTAAATACATAATATTTTTTATTACATTCATTTTTGTCACCTTTTTTTTATATATATTTTTATATATATTGTTTAATTTTGTATATAACAGTTTTATTATTGTATATTATTTCAAGCATTTTTGATTTCTAAAATTTAATACTACTGTTATTTGTTTTTATTATACATTTTTTATTTTTCACTAGTGAATTTATTTCAATTTGCGTTAAACACAATGTAAGTTATTTTTTCAAATTTCTCTAATGTTTTTTTAATTGTATTTTTAATGTTTTTTTTTAACAATTTCACTTAAAGTACAATATAAAGCATATTTTTCTTAAAATATTTTAATTGTTTCAATATTTCAGACTAAGTCTTGCTCTATTTAAAAAATATTTGTATAAATTATTTTTTTGTGATTTATTCTCTTTCATTCTGTGAAATAATTGTTCTTTATGTCTATATTTTTGCAATTTTCATTTATAGTTTCTAGTATTTTTTTACTCAGTTGTTACAACTTCTCGATTCAGGTCACATTTCAATTTCAGTTATATTAACATATTTACTAAAAACTTGTCATTATTTCAATTTTTAAATGACAATAGACAGTTATTGGTATACTATAAAAATATTTCTTTATATATTAAATTTGAATTCTCAATAAATTATATTTTTCACATTTACTTTTTATTTGATATATTATACATAAATTTTTTATATAAACATTAACACATTGTTAATGCTTTTTTTATATTTGTAAATGAAATATTGTCATAAAGTTGTTTATCTACACTTGTCGCAATAATTTTTAATATAATTTATATAGAAGGTAGATTAAGAATAATGTCAATTTTATAAATTATAATGTTAAGAATTTATTATTATGCAAACAGTCTTAACATTTCTCTCTTTGAGATTTAAATTCAATTATTTTTTATTTTATTGCATTTTTTATAAAGATTTTTTCTCCGAGTATTTTTTCAAAATATCTTACATATTTCTCTTCATTTTTTCTTCTTCATTTTTTCTTCTTCATTTTATCTATTAAATTCCTATGCAGTTTTTAAAAATAAATATAAAATTTTTAATTTATTAAATTTATTCAAATTTTGTCTTTGAAACGTTTTTACCTTTTTTTTTATTTTTATTTTCAATTCTATATTCTTACATTGTTTCTATAAAGTGCTCTGTATTTATTTCGTTTTTCACAAATGTATTTGATGGATTAAGCAACTTGAAATTTTTAAAAAATAATTTTATGCATGAATATGGTAAAAAGTTAACTAACATTACAGCCAAGCTATTAAAAGTTGAAAACTTTAAGTGCATATTGTGTTGTTTACATTTTAGAAACAAGCCAAATGTCCAATTTGTCTGAAAAAAAGGGTAATTGTCGGACGAAACTAGGGGAATTGTTTTTAAGTTTGTTAGTTATCGTCAGGACTCAGGTTGTCTTACACGGAGTTGGATGATAATATTTCTAGTCTTTGAAATGACCTGGAATGAATGGTTCCGAAAGTTTAGTCAGTGGACAAACATTGGAAGTCGTTTGTTCGAATCGTCCATAGTAGCTTTGTATGCTCAAACCCACTTTCCATTAATAGCATTTTCGCTCGATGACTCTTGGAGTGGTTTTACCCTGTACATAATCACGAATTCATATCTCGTTACGTTACTCTATAATTCGACCGTTCAAAAATATCAATATTTAAAGGCCTAAACGCGGTGTTTATTTTGTTTAAACCTGTTTTCAAAATAAAGCGTTACCTTCAATTGTTCTTTCAGATTTTTAATCATTCATCGTAATGTCGTCTCTGGGAATCTCTTTCTCGTCATTTCTTATTATGTATAAAGTTATGAACAGCATGTAAACATGAATTATTTGCATATAATACAACCAAGGATTTTAACAATACTCACTTTTACCGAATCTACGCTTTATGAATAATTAATTTTTTTGCTCTTGTGCGTTTTTATAAATTACGAAAAAACAAATCATTTGTGCATTTTATTTTCTGATATTTTTCTGTTAATCTTTCGACTAGAGGTTTGTTTGTTTTCTTAATTGAAAATGAAATTGAATGATTGTGTTTTAAATGAAAAAACTTTAGCAAAAACTGAAAGTAATTTTCCGCAGATCCTTGCTTAATATGCTTTAGTAATGGGCAATAAAGTTCATTAAAGCCATATTGAGGAATAAAAATATTACTTCGGTCCATAATTTGTTTTATAATAATAAAATATTTTTAATCTTTAAAAGCCCCTGAATGAACTAGCAAATTAATATCTCGTATTACGTACCGTTATCATTATCTTATTTCCAATATTTTTGTTATCAATAAGTATTACGTTTAATAACGCAATCCTCTGTCACGTGAATTCATCGTATGAAATTTCATTGTGGGCGCGGTATTATTTTTGTGCGTAAAAATAATTTACTTTTTTGCATTGAGATAAAATATTCAAAACTCGGCGGCGCATGTAAAATTATTAATAATACATTATTCCGATATAATGAGTACCTTTTATCAGCATCACGGCTTGGTACATGTTTTTTTTTTTATTTTTTAGCCCCAGGGCAATAACTTCCTCTAAAGTGCGCAGTACTTCATTATAAGCAGATCGGAAGCTGGTTTCTAATATTATGTGAAACCGACGCCATGGCTTTTCTTCATACGAGATCCCGTAGTTTCCATAAAAAATATGCATTTCTTATTGCACAATAAGTTTCAGCACATTAATCATTACGCGATCTTCAGAGAAGCGGCATACACTATTATTATTTTTATCTCTTTTAATACAAGTATAATGGAATAATGATTATTTCTCATTAAATCATTTTTATTGGAATTAATTATTAATTTATTCATATAATGTAAGGCTTTACGGTAAAAAATCTATTTACTTCAATTTTCGAATTGACGTCCATCTCAATTGATTATTCTTCTTCTTAAGCATTATAGTGTTATTAATAAAAATTAATTTGCTATTTATGTTTTACGATAAATATCTGCTTGACGTCTCCATGCAAGTGTGTCAAAAGCGTTCTTCATGATTTTCCAATAACATTATTAAACGGCATTTACATTTATTGTGTAGAAACCATTTGAATCTTTTCTCGTACTTGGACAAAAATAATTTTTAAAATAGAATAATGATAAAGAAGAAAAAGAAGAAGAAAAAGTATAATAAATAGCATCTAGTTAATAGTTGTGAAATTCGTTTGAAAAACTAAAGAAAAATGATGCTGGATCGTCAGCAAATTCAGTATAAAAATAATAAATGACTCGAGTCCGTATTTACATACTTTGAATAAATATATATATTTTGAAAACAAAGAAGATTTTATCGACATTTTATAGCATAGAAAGTTTATTGAAGTATTAAGAGCTGTATAACGATAACGCACGCCCGAAGCAATATTACCGCTTTAGTTCTCGGTTAAAAGTAGAAGATACGCAAAAGTTTATCTGTAAAAAAAGAAATCGTCGAAACGTGGTGATTTTTAAGTTTCGCAGGTTATTGCGCTTGGACTTTGACGAACTTTTCCAGTTAAACTAGCCTTCGAGTCGTCGCGAGAGGAGCAGAGAAGCGGTAACCGAGAGAGAGAGAGAGAAGGGGTAGGCACCTTGACCCCGAGTAGAAGATGCTTTTTCTCTCTCCTCTCCTCCTTGGACGTTTCTCTATTTATTTCCCGCTATCTTCTCGCTTCTCTTTTTCTCGTGATATTTTCTCTTTTTCTCCCGTTTTCCTCTACCCACTTCTCCGTTTCTTACTATCATTCTTCTTTTTCACTTCTCCGCTGGGCTATTTGAGTTCAAAGTCAATATAAAATAGAAAAGGAAAAAGATAAATCGACGAAACTCGAGAAAAGATACAGAAAGGCAGACCCTTTTTCTCCTGTTGTTCTTGCTTGTTTTTCTGTTCTATTTTCACTTGAGCTAGAGGTGTACGTGTACCTGAGCCCAACACTTGGATGCGCTTTGTTTCATTGCTTATCGAACAAAATCACGCCTATTTGTACATCTTGAAAGTTTTGTTTTAATTAATTTGGTTTGTGTCTTTTTTTGCTACTACTACCAACTTTACCAATTTGATGCAAATAATTTAAACCGATTTAATTTGTACTTCTAGCTTCCCTCATAAAAAAAAAATTTTTTTTCCAAAATTACAAATTAAATGTTATGTTTGTCAATTACAAATTTAATGAATATTTTTTATGAAAAAATTTGTTTTTCCATATTTTATTGTACATTGATTTTAAAAAAATACTTGACAAAAGCATTATTTTTAAAGTAGCAAATAAAAGAATATTTGGTCCATTATTTATTGTTCTAATAAAATTTGGCGTAATAAATACAATATTTAACGATGAAAGTTTATTATTCTATAGAGACTCTTTATTTTTCATTTTTTTTATTCGAAATAATAGAGAGTAAGGGGACATGACATTTTCTGTGACATTTTCTGTATTAAAACAGCTGTTGATCGAACACATATATAATGGTACTTTTTTTTATGTGACAACAAATCAAATCACTCTAAGTTATTCATTTGCTTTATTTATGAAACAAATATTTTGTGAAAAGTATATTTTTATCGAAATATTTTTAAATAAATAGTTTTGAATTGATTGTGTACTACAAAACTTGTTACTGCATATTTATATAATAAGCATATTTTATAGTTTTTTCTTTTTTCCAAACAGTTTAACTAAAAAGTTAACGTTAAAAAATATGAAAAATACTTTTTTTACTGCACTAACATTACACTACACATACTAGAATAATATTAAAAAACTATACAAAAAAATAATGGATGTAATAAATTATTTTCCATATCATACTTAATGTCTCGACTGGCATATTCTTAATTTAGAACTAAGAAAATTTTTCCGTTTTTTCGAGCTCTTAAGAGTTTCATTTTCGAGTCGATGGAGAAGTCAAGTTTCTGGAGAAATTAATCAAAGTATTCAAATCAATTGGTCGACTATTAATGAAGACAATGTAATATTTGTAATTCAGGGATCCATGATTACAAGACTATCCGATTTGGATTCGTAATTAAACTTTGGATAGTTTTTAACTTTTAGATGCGTGAAATAGTTTCAACGAATTAGTATTTACATACATTGAGTTTATACGAGAAGTTTGTCAATTTTGGAGTTTAGAGCGTTAATTTCAGTTTCAATAAAATTGTTTAATAATACCCTTGGATAATACCCATACAAAAATTTATAATTACAATATTTGAAATGTCGGAAAAAGATGGATGTTGAGTTCTAATGAGTTGTAAGGCATCATCAAAAATGATCAAAAACCCATCGATCCACCCGAGTTTCCTACAAACAATTCTTGGACTCTTTACAATAAGTGATGGATGCGTCGTTCCAAAATAAATTAAAGATCGCCGTAGTACAATGAAGTTCCTATTACAGGAATGAATAATGGTCGTTAAAGAACGAAACACTTCTCCGTTATAAATTGATAATTACGGAACATTAGAAGAGCGGGAGATGGGGAGCTGGGTAGGGCGAGGGGTGAGAAGGGGGGGTGGAAAGAAGAGCGAAACATACGTAGATGCACACGTTTCTCCGGTTTCAGTCCCCTAGGTATAAATTGTCGTTGGATTGTAATGGTGATCCTTACATGCCCGTTGAAGGTTTTTGCTTGGCTCCGCTCTCTGATCTCTTTCCTCTCAACGCGTACAATTCGAGGATTATGCAACACGGCTTCCCCTTTCGATTTGTAGACAAAAACGGGATGCCTCTCCCCTTTCGTTTATGGGGTAGTGACGCCGTTGCCACCGCACTGGTTCATTGAATCAATAATCCACTCGGGAGTTGGGAGTACAAAGCTACCCGAATCGAATCTCGATTAGATTGAACGAGGGCGAGGGGGAGGAGGGTTGACAAAAATACACGCACACTCGTGCCGGCCTCGAAACCGCAAGTGCAAGAGCGAGCGAGCGAGCGAGAGGCGAGGCGAGGCGTGGCGAGGCTTTGGCGCAGGATTCGCGGGGGGGTGCGGGGGGATGCGTGGATGCTGGGCGGGGAGAGAGGAGATCCACAGACAGGACGCAATAAGGGAAAAGAGGCGCTGATATGATTAAACAAAGGGACGGGGAGATGCCTTGCACGAGAGCAGATAAACGGGATTAATTCCGGCGAGAATTATTTTGAGAGACGGTGTAGGCGGCGGTTTCTTAGAATTCGACGATCACACGCACGAGGCGTGTGCGGAGAAAAAACACAGTGACTTTTCTCGGGGCATTATTCACGCATGGCTAATCGATTTGATAATCCGAAAATATGTGCACGCCACTTGCCTCATACATGCTAATGAGTTTTAGCGTTCGACGGAGTTTATTGCTTTGGAAATGTGGGATTTCTCGTGCCATTCCACAGAGAAATAAGAGTTCACGCGTAAATCGTGAATGCGCGCAAAAATCGGTAAAGTTTGATGAATGCATTGTAATGATTTTCTCGAATCCAATTTCAATCAGTGATGAATTGTAATTCGAAATAAATTGTGTGGTGTGCGAAAAGAGCACGAAGGCTCGGAGGAGGGAGGGAGGGAGAAATTCCCAACAATCGCACGTACAAATGTCACTAATAGTACTTTAAGAGTAAATGGATTATCGATTGACTAATTCTTTGGCTCGGTGTGGATTCTATTTGCGAGCTTTTCCGGAATTTAACAGTAGATTTCGGACGGAGGCGCGTGTGTCGGATAGGAAGAGAAGAGGGCACGAACAAAGGCCTCGGAGCCGAGGAAGAGGAGCTAAAAGACGACGACGAAGAAAAGAAGAAACAGGAGAAGGAGAAGAAGAAGAAGAAGAATAAGTAGAAGAGCGTGTGCACGGAGCGCGCGAAAAGGAACAAGAGACGCGCGGCGGCGACAAAGATACGCGCGCATCCTCGGGTCCACGGGGTGAGGTGGCGAAGATAAAAGAGGAAAGGGCGGTATGTGGGGGGAGGGAGGGAGGGAGGGAGGGCACCGGTTCAGCTGCATTAATTAAAGTAGCGAGGACAATGAGTCTGTCTGCGTTAGTCGAGCCGTCCGGCTCGGGCCGTTGCTGGTGTTGCGCTTCCCTCCCTGTAATTCACGCCTCTCCCAAGAGTCCACGAGAGCCCGACTTTAAATTTTTTTCATTTCGCCTAACTTTCTCCATCTATCTGCCCTTTATTCTCCCTCTATTCGTCCGTTTTTACTTTTTATTGTGTTTTTCATTTTCAAATTAATTCTCCCTCCTCTTCCCTTCCTTTCCTCTTATTCCTCTTCCTCGATCCTCCTACTTTATATGTCAAACTCGATGCCTACATTTCCTTCTTCGCCTCTTCTTCTTCTAAATCTCTCAAATGCTTCTTTGGCTCAATCTGACGCTGATTATTATAATCTCGTTGACTATCAGCCGCTAAATGTACCGATGAGAAATACTGTTATATTTCGCGCCGTCACCTTCCTTTACTTCTACCACTCGATATTTTTTTCTTTTTTCTTTTTTTTTGGACATTTCGAGCTAATGTTCCTTCTTCGTTGAATAGTTTTTCCTTTAAAATTCCAGTTTTTCTGTCCCTTCTTTAAGGCTCAAAAATGAATTCTGCCCATACATTCACAATTACTCCCAATGTTTCTTTCGCTCCACAGATGTACAAACGCGTTTTCTCTCTTCATACGTATAAAACTTGATTACTCGAAACTTCCTTTTCCCCTCATATACAGTAATTCTGCGCTCTCACGCTTTTCGTATTTTTTATGTTTTCGCAGTAAAACCTGTCTTAATTTATATCTCAGAAAAACGAATAATTTACAAATATTGAGTATTTGAGTCGACTCGACTAAAATTACTCAATACTCCAAATTACAAAAAATAATTTTTTTTTTCCTCAGAAACCTTTTGTAAAACCGATTTTGCGTTCATTCTTTATTCTATTGAAAAATATTTCTATTGTTTTAACATGTGTATATTTTTTCTCATTGTGTATTATTAATTTCAGTTCATTATATTATACATTTCTATCAAAATGAATTATTTATTTCTTTCTTCTTGGCAAAATGTATTCATATTTTAAAAAGGTTGTTAAATTTATATTGTTAAAAGTATACTACCATTTTTTTTACAATTTATATTCTATGATAAAATGTTTAAAATAGACTCGAAAGATATTACAAATTGATGATTTTAAAATATAAGAATGAGAAAAATAGGCTGTTAAAAAATTGTTCCAACAACAATCAAACAGTGTGTGTATATTGGGATGAAAATCACAAAATGTATAGAACAGGAAAGAGATAAAGAAAAGGGGAGGAAGAGAAAGAGACCAAGTGAAATAAACATTATAATTAAGTATTAACCTTAAATATTTCACATACAAACAATTACTGTGGATAAGGTGAGCAATGGTTTACGCAATGCGAGGTATGCAACTTCGTGCCAACGTTTTATTGTGCTCTAAGCATTAAAACCATGTGAAGAAAGGGAGGTAAATAGAAGGATTCAAACAGCGAGAGAAGAACATAAAATGAATTCTATTTTCAATGTCATTGGTTTGCTTTTGTAACCTTTCTCTCGTTGCTGTGCCAGTAAATGTCGTTACGCTATAAGTCGCCGTAGAAAATAAAGAGCGGGAGTTTGAGCGATAATAATCCTGGAATAAAATTGACACTGCTTGGCTTGTATAACAGAAATCACTTGGGAAATGATTACTCGTACGAGATTTGAAATTAACTGGTATACTCGGTGGGAATACTTGCTAAAACTCAAAGTCACCCTTTTCGTGACTAATATTTAATCCTATTTTTTGAAAAATTTTACGATCGAGAGAATTACGTTGAGTTGGGGTTGGTTTTCTTTAGATACACTTTTAAATGCATTATTATTGTTCTGTTGGACTAAAAACAGTTACACGCAAATTGTATCTAATTGCAATTATTTTAATAAGGATTAACTTTTGGCTTTGTTCGTGGTATTTTTATAATTGCTGCTACTTTCAAAGGTTGAAATATTCGATGTATCGAATTACTTGAAAAATTATCACAAAGAGAACAAAATGTCAATTATACCTCTTTTGAATTTGATCAAATAAAAATGGAAAATGCAATGGCATAGCCGTAATTTATTTTCCGTCCATGTAAATTTACCCGCATATTTTTTATTTCCTTCGAGAAAAATAAGAGAACACGTATTGCATCATTAACAGTTTTTCAAAAAATTTTTAAGAGTCGAGATGTTTTACGATGTATAAATCACGTCACAGAATAAATTACCAGTATGGAAACTTGGTCTAGTAAAATCGAATGAATAATTTTGATGTAAGAATAATTTAGTGACTAGCGGTGAAAATTTCGAAATGATTTTTTAGATATTTGCCGGATTAAAGAGCATCGAGAAGAGCCGTTTGAGAAAGTTTGGGGATGAAGGGAAAAGGGGGGGGACAGCGAAATCAAACCGGAAGAAAACTCGCCCCTCGTCCCCTCAGCCTCACCCCTCGCCCTCGGCCAGTTCCTATCAGTTTCGCTAGATTCGGGCGGTGGTCGGTTCGCTCGGCACCGTTCCGGAGATCATTTAACCGAGATAATTGCCAAACATTGTTCAGCTTGTTAGTCGCTAGGTAGTCAGTTAGTTTCTCTGGTAAACTTGCCCGAGTTAATAAGCGCGGTCGAGGTCAGCAGCAGCAACACCGGCAAAAGCTAGTACGGATTCGTGTGTAAATTAGCGTCTTCAATTTGTAAGAGCTCGCGTGACTGGGCCAGGAGGTACAGCGTTACGCTAGCCCATATCACCCCCGCATATGGCATAAACTCACCCCCAGACATCATCCCCCTGAGTTACAATTCGTGAAATGTACACCGTGTACACGTGCGTGTGTGGGCGCAGACAATAACAATAATGGGACTTTGTTCAGGTTGTCTGACTTGTGCGAAAGTTTTCCATTCGCTTCCATCTGTTCACGCGTAGACGTGTGATTGTGTTGGTTGGCATTTCGTACGAACTGGTTGGGACACACGACTTGCTTGCAGCTAAAAATGCAAGCAACCCCTGTCATTTCCCATTTCAGCAAAACTCTTTTTCCAGAAAGTGTTTGGTGTATTGTATACTTTTCGTTTGCTTTTATTCAATTTCAGCACAAGGCTCTTGCGATTCTTATAAACATAGATGTTTTAACCACTTGAACACCCATGGGGCTCATTTTAAATTGCTTCCCAACAGTTTTGAACATATTGATTTAGGGGAGACTCGATGAAATTAATGGTATTAATAAAAATAACAAAAAGATGAAATATCAGTTGCAGCGTTGAATAATCGAGGAAATCATGCTTGAAATATTTGAGAGTTGAATTTAAAATTCAGCCTCATCAATTTGTTAAATAGTTGTAATTTCGTCGAATGCATATTTAATCAGCAACTATGCACGTGAGAATACTGGCCGGAGATAAGTAGTACGCGTATATCAAATAAATTTAGTTGCCGCGTTTTAAACGTACGACCTAATGCATAATATTAAGTCCGGACAGGTGTGGTTCGTTACAATAATAAAGTCATAAAGAGCACGAGGTAACGGTACTGGAAGCAAAAGATTTACACCGAAATTTATCTTGGCATTAACGCTAAAAATCAAGTGTGCAACACGAGTAAGGCGAGCTCAGTGTCCGGGAGTATTCCGTGTTCCTCGACACTTTCATTAGGATTCCCCCGGTTGCACAGAGGCACATCCTGTATAATTGACAGCGTAAATTATCGGTGGGCAGGTTGGCCGAGACAATCAGCGATCTATCATTGCGAGGAGCGAGTCCCAAACTTTTTGCAGACTCTGCCACCGCATAGCGATAGAGGTGCCTCTCGATAATCGTCCCTCCTCCTCCCCTGATCCTCCCTCTCCCCCCACCCTTTTGCCACCCCCTCGTGTTCTTGCGATAAAAGGCATTCCCGGCACTCACGCGCGATCTCTATATAAGCGGTTGGCTCTGCATCGCGATAAAACCGGCGATATAATGAGCGTCTTCGCCTCTCCTCGCCGACAAAGGCCTTATCGCCCTCCCCTTCCCCCTCCGAGTCCGGACCGAGTCCCTCTTTCTTGCACCTCCTTCCTCCCTCCTTGCCTCCCTTCCGCCCTCCCGGCGAGCAGCGGCTCTTTGCCTTTGCGCGATTTCGGCTCGATGCGCACTCGGAGATTTGGGTTCCGTGGGAAAACCGTGAGACCGCGTGGAAATGCCTAGTTTGCGGGACCGAGCGACCATCTTGTTCCTTCCATACCTTAATCACCTCCTCGATATTCCTCCTCCACTCCGCCGGTTATTACGAGCCGGCTTTTCTTTTTCCATTCAATTTCATTAACCTACACCGTTTATTTCAGCAATGTCAGTATCAGCGTTATGTTAAGATTATTTCTCAATGGACCCATTAATAAAAGTTTACTTAAAATGTTTCTGATACTCGAGTGCCTGCCTGCCTGCCTGCCTGACTGCCTGCCTGTCTGTTCTGCTCTTGCAGCGAGAGAATTTCCCTTTTAAAAATCCGATAGTGGTTAGTTATCCCAGATTGCGTATACTCGCGTATACTCGCGTATACAGCTAACCCATTTATTATAGCAGCTCACATCTAACAGCAACACTCGCTATTTCATAAACTTGCCATACTTTTACTGGCACGTTTAAAATTTCGAAGCTCATAAATTTTCATTTTTTGTTTTCTGATTTTTTTCCTTAGTAGGGGTACTCAAAGAGTCTTAAAACTGTAACTATTTATACCGAAAAGAGTTATAGTGTTCATTAAAAAGTAATCGAGAAGCGTTGGGGACAAAATCTTCCTTTGCAGCAATTTCTACAGTGTGGCTTTCTTACACTTTAATTATGATAAATGAGTAATGCGTGCTCTAATCACATTATTGTTTACACCGTGTTTATGAGTTAAACTTACTTTTTGCTGCCATAATTACGAGCACGCAATGAATCTCGATAACGAGAATTATCCGATAGGTATTGCCCACGTTTTTTCACTGTGATTGTTGTGCTGTTTTTCGAGAGAATATGTTTTTGATGGACGTTTGAGCAAACAATTTTTCAAATTCAACGTCATAATTCAGCTCAACTCTGTGCCGAGAAAAATTCGTGAATTCGTGCAGTGGTTGTCGAGTTTTCGATGCATTGCGAAACGCAAATATACTTTTGAAATTACCGGAATAATTATAAAACTGTTGTTCTTGTTTGTGTCGGTTGGCAAGATCCGACATTTATTTCTGCCAAACGAGCAGCATGCCTATATCTTTCATAATGATACAGGTCGATAATCTTCCGCTTGTACGGCATAAATGAATAAAGAGGGGAATGAGTAACGATGCTTGATCGCGCAAACCTTAAATTCCGCAATGGGTGCCTAATAGAACGAATAATTTATTCGCGTTACTCAACGCCGCATGCAAAACGCGCAAAAATTAAGTCCCCGCAAATTAATTAAAAGCAGGCGGAGGTGGCTTGACTCGATCGGTCTCGGAGTGCGCAAGCGCGAGTCGTTGCACTGCTTCTTAAAATTGAATAAAATATAACCGCGATCGTCCATGCAATCAATCTACTAATTAATGCTTATTTATGCAGTCCAATGGCAGAAACATATATACAATTTATATATAAAGCGAGAGAAAGAGAGAGAGAGAGAGAGAAAAGTTATTATTATTGTGTCTCGAAAGCGAATGACATCGTCGAGGATCGCTCGCATAAAAGGGAAAAGGAGTAGAGCGGAATTTTTAGCTCTTACGAATCGATATGACGTGCGCGAGAGAAAGGGCAAGAGAGAGAGAGAGAGAGAGAGAGAGAGAGAGAGCTGGAAAGGGATAAAGGGACAAGTCCTTAAGTCCTGTAGATGTACACGTAGAGGAGAGCGGACATGTATAGAAGAGAAGAGCATTCAATTATTGACCCTCCGACTCTGCTGGTGCGAGCGCGGGACTTATTAGCATGAGCTTGAATAATTCATCGGGCGAACAGTTAATCCGGTAGTATGTAAATTAATCCCTCTAATTGCGAACGACAGAACGCGCTGTCGAGTTGTTACCGAATCATATGCATTTATACTGCAATCGCTCGGTCTGCATTAAGATTACAACGTAATAATCCGAGTGCGAAAATGTCGCTCGCGGCTCGATCCATAAGGCGAGATTGGGAGGCTGAGGCTGAGGCTGAGGCTGAGGCTGAGGGACGCGTGTGGGTCCACGATCCCGAATCTCAATCCTAGGCTGCCATGCATGAATAAATAAACAATTATTGAGGCCGACGGCCCCTCGTGAAATTATTGTGGCCACATGTCTTCTCAACTCGGTGCAACACGAGATTCCTGTTTATTTACTCGCTCATTTGCCTTTATTGAAACCTGAACGTTGCCTCATTGCATTTAATTACGCTTTTAACATGGAAAAATATGCCCATAACTTTTATTAATGCACGAAATTGTATTTATGCGGTGTTGTCGCTGATAGCCGATAACGGTATCGCAAATAATGAAAAAGGAGACGAAGATTAGGCATTGATAATGTTTTATTACAAATCAGACGGCGAGTTTCGATATTTTTCACAAGTCCCGTGCTCTCCGCAGCTCTTGCCTTTTTTGCTTCTTCCTTTTTATTTTTTTCTTTTTTTCTTTTCGACACAATCAGCGATTTCTCATGATATATGTGGAATGTCCACGGGTCAAGATCGTTATTATCTCTGATCAGTGCATACATTAACTCGGAGTGTAAATAAACGCCGAGGTGAAAATAAGTACGAGCTCTGCGTCAGAATCATTCACCGCGTTAACCGGTGCCTCGTGCAATTTTTACCAAACCCAAGTTTCAAAGTTATACCTTTCGAATGATTTTACAAGTTTCACTTATTATTGGATATCTTATCCTTGTATATTACACGTTTTATGTACTTTTTCGATAAACTTTTCGACTCGCAACTCTCAGTCTCCTGCACTCGGCGGCGAGCACAAAGGTCCAGACACCAGAACTTTCAACATTTTTAATAATAATCAAGCGCGAACCCAACAAAGATGCGACAAAGCCATCCCGAATTGGTCTTCTTTCACTTGGCAAACGCATCCGAAAGCAGTCACTCGGCCATTTATCCCATTATGCAGAACATTCATCTCAATCTTCAAATCATCATCATCATCATCATCCTTTTGTCAATAGTGCTCATTTTTAATTTTTTAATGATGGTTGGTATTTTTACCTTTTATTTTTGGCAAAAAGTTATCTTTCACGATGTGCTGTGCTTATTACGTAGGAGAGGGTATTGTGGATCTGGTGAAAAAAGCTACCGTTCAGATTTGTCGGTCGGTAAGAATGAGCCTGGAAACAAAAACGCCTGTGCAGTAAGCTTTAATGAAATGATGATCACTTAAGAGGAGAGTGCGGACAAAGAAAAATGCGGTTCGAGTGTGTGAAACGGAAACGGTGCCAATGCGAAAGGGTTAATCGTGAAATAATTATTGGGACTAATTCGCACACGGAGAAGCGAGTGAAAAGCCAGTAAACAATGGCTTTTGGGTAAGTACTGGCTCGTTCGGTAAATCGGGTGCATTTGGTAGCTGCTCGAGTGAAATGACTCGCGAGCGAAGGAAAAAGATCGCTAATTGCGTTAGATAGGAAGGGGCTAGCGGCAAGATAATAGGACGCGCCCTCGTTAATTCGGCTGGAAATTAAAAGACTGAATTCCCGGTCGACGAGTATCGGCTTGTGTCAACCCGTGCGTCCTCTTTTTGCCGGTTCCCCAGTGCATTTCCAAGTGGCTCTGCCGATGTTAATTGCGAGTGATGCCATTCCAAATTCAGCATTCTAACTCGCTATTTAGGCCGGGTTTTGTAGCTGCAGTCGCTTCGCTTTTTCCCGTTGTTTCTTTGCTCGAGTGCCCGAGCGTGCCGAACCCGAGCGAAGCGCTCTATTGATATGTCGAGTGGCGAGAATGAGCGACTGATTTCGTAATTAAGGGGAGCAAAAACCCCGCGCATACGAATTAAATGCTACTTTTTGCGAGCTCCACGAGATTAAAACAAGGAAAGAAGTGGGCGAAATTCGCTGTTGGCGCTCGGTAACACGTCCCGCGGAAATTAACCCTCGAGTTCGTTCCGACGTTTTCTCGCATTCATCGCTGCATTTTACGAGCTTCGCACCACCCACCCTTTATCTTTTTTGTTTTTTTTTGTTTTTGTTTTTGTTTTTTTTTGTTTTTATTTTTTTATATTTTTTTTTATACTGTATTATATAAACCTTTCCCCGCGTTTATCTCCCGTTCGCGCGAGAAATTCATTAGAGGCGAGTTTTTCGGTCGGATGGAGTGCACGATGATTTTACTTTTTCTAAGTGGCGGCAGCAGAATGGAGAGAGATAGACATTTTTTGATTTAATCGAGCAACTCGAGGCTTTTAACCTCTTCTTTTTCCTGAAAGACCATGTCGTGTAATTAAAGTTTTATTTTGTACGTTTCGTCGGTTTCGAGTGCCGACTTTATGTCCTTTAATAACTCTGGCTTTTTTCCCCTCAACTACAACGAATCTACACACGGATTTGTATTGTAATGCTCTCTGCTTTTCTTACTCTTAACAACGAATTATTATTTCATCAATTCATTATTTCGCTTATTTTTTTTTTTACAACTGAATTTCACCCGATATTTATGAGTTTTTATTCAACTTTTCATCGATTAGTGCCTGAATACTCCTCTCTGCATCATTGTGCTTTGTATTACAAATGTCGAAATTGCAACAAATATGATTCTTTCTGAAACAACATGTCTTTTGGAGATTTTAAAAATGCATTACACAGCCTTCAAAAGTGGAAATATTATATTGTCTGTTAGACCTTTTATTACGTTTCTTTTATTAAAAATGGAGGAATTGAAAATTCGGTTAATATTTATTCAGTGGCTATAGAGGTTTAATTGAAAAGCCCCATTTTCAAGTATAACGATGAAGTATAAGTTGTTCAATTTTTAATAAAAGATTGGGAGTGATTGTAAAGACTGAGTAAACAAAATATTGAATCTTGTTACATTGTCTTTGTTTATTGCGTTTCGTACCTGTAACAAGACTGAAAAAAAAAATTTTGAATGCACCATTTATTGTTGTTTTTGCGTTTCTATCTTTCTGTTTCGGCCGTTTCTTTCCCCTGCATACACATGTTTGATGGAAAATTTTTTCAAACTTTTTAAAATCGGTATATTGTGTGTACGTCTACGCACATGTATCCTGCTTATTCTGGCTCTTGCTCCCTCTGCCCTCGTTCCCTGACTTCTCACTCCCTCTTATGTGCTCGAACGCAAATATTCGCTTACACACCATCGCAAGCCTCCATCCCCATAGGAGTGGTAGTGGCGGCAAGGAAGGGACAAGAGGGACGATATATAATGTTCCGCGATATTAAACTGGACGCATTCCAGCAAAGTCCCGTCGTCCTCTTCCCGCCCTCTCCTCTCCTCTCCTCTCTCCCGCGTACCCTACTGTGAATGCTTCTACGCTCTCTCACCCTTGCCCATCTCCCTCCCCCGTTTCCATCCCCCCTCTAATTTATTTGTTTTATTTACTTTCTCTCGCGTTCCTTCTCTCGACTTTTGGTCAACCGAGGGCTCGGCCTCTATCTTTATGAAAGCATAAAGTAATGGACAAAGTGAGAGTCTCTGTTGCTTTTCAATTTTTAAATTACACGAGCATACTAATTCCCTTTCAGAATGTGTGAATTATCGCTTAAATGACCATCTGTAATACCTACCATTTAATAATTGAAATATTTTCATTTTATTCATTCTCCTTTTACAAGTGTAATCGTGCAAATGTTTTCGCTTGTGCTTCACGTTGCTTTTGACCTTACAAGATATCGCTCATCGTAATTTATTCACAATAATATTTTACCGATTTATATTTTTACCAGCACAGGCTCACTGTGTAATCTACAAACATTCGAATGTTTCTCTATTCATGAATAAAATTTAATTCTACCCACGTGAATTTTGTTTCAGCAGATTTAAACTATGAATGGTATGAGTAAATCATTTTTATTAATATTCAAACTATCTTCACATTTTTTGGGGTTATTTGTATTGATTATCACAATCGAAAAAATATTTATTTAAAAATTCTTTTGGTAGATCCGCCTTTATTCATTTCCTGTCTCTTCTCCTTAGCTTTATGTTTCAACTGGCTTCTTGACGTAACGAACCCACAAAGTTTTATCGCTTTCTAAATTAGCTCGTTTTAATGAATTGCAACTTCGGTAAGAATGTTCGGTATTTTCAAAGATTATGCTCATCTCTTTATACACGTTGCTAATAATATCCCCACTTATTGAAAACTTGTTAGTAAATAATTGTTAATTAAAGGGAGTTATTTGGTTGCCGAGCTTTAAAGTTTGTCATTGAATCGTGCAAACCTCTCATTTTCCCCGGATTTTCCAGCAATGTAAATTTACACACAACTTTTTGCAATTGATCTTTAACAAGTTTCAGTGGATGCAAATAAGTTTTATTCGTTAATAGGTTTACGTGGATGGGACTAATAAATTCGTTACCGCTAAATCTCTCGCTCCTCTTCCGCATATAGATTCGACCACGGACAGGTCGTTTGCCCATTTCCAATCCCATCCCCCGGGCGAATTTCCACTGGGCGGATGATCCTAGCCGCGGAGAAGTAGTATCAGTCGAGCTTCGTCGGCCCTTCATCGCCGCACTCCCCGACCTCGCTTTTGAATGGGCAGAGGGAGGGGGTGAGGAGCAAGGGGAGCGACGCATTTCGGGCAGCCCCTTCGAATCGTTATACGGCAAATTTACAGCTTACCTACTACCACCACTAAGGACACACAATGCACGTCCTGGAGAAGGACGAAAGGCACGTTCGCCGTTCGACCCGAACGGGCGCGTAATATTCCCGAGTCTGTTTTATGATGTCGTTCTCATCCTTCGACACTCTTTCCTCCCCCATAATCTCTCTCACTCTGCAAAAGACTGAAAATACCCGATTGAATTTTTTACTTTATCCGTGCTTCATAAAATGTATATTTTCTGTATTGACTTGCATTTTTAACAAGATCGTATGTTATTCGTCATTTACCGTTATTATCATTGTTTTTGTTATTTCTATTGCTATGTAAAGTATTGCTTTTTCCAATTTTTTCCACAACTTGACCTATGTCTTCTTTACAGTTATTTGAAATTAGTATCGGGAACTAGGCTGAAGAAAAAAACACAGCCAAAGCTTTCACAAGTAATGTTCCGAGAAAACCTAACTTTAAATGTATGTTGAATTGTGTGTAATTTATTTTAATATGATAAACCAGAAGAGACATTATAACTAACCGTAACAGGAGACTTCTCGTCAAATAAATTTTGTTTTTTAATCAGTTTTCCTAATTTCACAAAATTTCATTGTAATTCGGATTAAAGCTTAAATCAAAAGTTTGTTCAACAATTACTTTATAAGTGAAATTTTCCGTGTAATTAACCATTTGCTCAAATTACCATTATTTTCAAAAGTTGTTACTCGGGAAAATAAGGTTTGGTACTTGATAATGGTAGAGATGAATCATTAATGAAGATAAAGTTAAATTAACAAAGAATTTTTATCAATGCTTACAAAGTCGTGTAAGAAGATTTAATTATTTAACTTTGAGAGTTGTAAAAATTAAATAATTGTAGACTGTATTATATTTGCATTGCACTATTAAGAATTTTAAAGTAAAAAATAAACTAGTGTTTTATGATATTGGAGTAATAAAAATATTGGATTAAAAGTTGGGGTGAAATTGGAAGGGTAGTAAAGTAAAGGAATGAATAGAAATGAAAATTTGAATCAACATTTGAAGTTTTATTAAAAGCCGAAAGATAATTTATCAAAAGATATTAATACTTTGAGGTGATTCCTAAAAGAGAAATAAGTAGAGTTTCACATCCTATGAAAGTGCACTTGATTTCACTGAAATTGATTGCACGTGGAGAGGCTCTAAAAAACGACCGCGCCATCTTCATTTAATCCCAATAAGAGACAGAAATTTCACTCGAAGAAACTCAAGAATTCGCCCTCGTCCGTCTTGCTCTACTCTATTTATTCCTGAGCGTGTATTCCCTTCCTTATAATGCACGCACGTATGTCTTTCCCCGCCGACCCCTCGACACCCTAGACGTCCGGATCTTGAACCTCCGGTGTCCAGCGTCCAGCCACAAAGAGTGCGCACAAGTGCACGGCCCTCCGTGGCTCTCTCTCTCTCTCTCTCTCTCTCTCTCGCACAGGGTATGCGCAGTCTTGCTTGACATTCCAAAACGCCCCCAACCACCCTCTATCACTGCTCAGCCGACCGTTCCACATCCTTCATCCGCGCATTTCCACCCCTCCCCAGCTGCCACCGCGCACATACGTTCACGGCAAATGCAGCCATGCGTCATCCGCCATGATCTATGCTTCCTGAACCGACATCCCGACACCCTGGGCCCCGACTCCAAATATATACGCGGGCGATATATCCTCGCGCCGTTGTTTCCCGTTGTGGCCCACCCCGAGCTTACCTGCCGTCCGGACACGCGTCTCCATTAAGCCCCGACCCTCTCTTTTTATCTTTCTTCTCTCTCCGACACTCAGCACGTGCACCCGGAGGGGAGGCCCGGTTCGGCCCGACTCCTCGTTACCAGCCCACGGTGCACTCCAAAGTTGGCTCCGCTCTCCAAGTGTGTTGTTGTGGTTTGGCCACGAGACCGAGCCCAATCCCCTCGCGCCAAGTTTACTTTTCATATTTCGCGGTTCGGCGTGGTTTGGCCGAGGGGGCACGGGTTGAAATTTAGAACCTCGGCACTTCACTGGTATTCCATGGGATGCTCGAGCTAAAGGGCCGGGAGAGCACTTCATTTGGTAAATAAACCTGGGGCTGGACTTTTTCGGCGAATTAAACGAGAGCCGAGCCGAACTCAATTTCAACTTTTACATGCTCAGATGAACCGGAAAGACAGCGGTCCACTAAATCTGTTTGAGGATTTTCGAAAATTTCCCTAGACTCGTACAATAAGAGTCTCGAGTTGGACTAAAGACTTTAACTTTGCTGTTGACAAAAACCACACCAACTGGAAATTCCCTTGTTTATATAAATTTCGTCACAAATTAAGAGGATGAAATAAGAAGAAAGTGAGCGATCGCTCCTAACCCTGTAAATGAATATCGGAATTTTACGCGTTTTTACATTTGCTGAAAAAGCGGAAAACCATCACAGGGTGGAAATTGGCCAAAATGAAGACGTGAATGGGTTGAACAGGTTATGCGTGTTTTGTCACGTTACACATTTGCTCCAATCGAATGAAGGGCGCCGAAAAATTCGTTAGCAATGGAAGAATTCAACGTATTCAAGGGTTGTACCGTACACCCTCGCCCGTGCAATATCATCCCTTCTTGTACGTGTAAGCATTCACCAATTCGCGCGTCAGCCTCAAAAATGCAAAGCCTCTCTCCCCGAGAGTCGGGGAAATTCTATAGACCCTCGGAGGCAGTTGTCCACGCATGCACTCGTGCGCGTTTTCCGCATTTACACCCGGTGGACCCGGCGCAAATAAAAGGTAATACCTGTGGTCTGATATTGAAAAGGTGAAATGCTGAGGAAAGTGGGTGAAAACAAAACCCTGCGTGCACGTTGGGCTGGAGCGAATCCAGGAAAAGTTGTAAAGCTGCGCACAGGTATGCGTAACAGGGTAGCAGAAAAGCTTTGTCAGAAAGCTTCGGCTGAATGCAGCGGGGGCTCGGTGGTGGGGTGCAGAGCTCGGGGTGTAGAGTAAAGACGCGGGGGAGGACGAGGCGCAAATCCACCCCCACGAAGGGGCGGAGCAACCGCCCACGACGGCACTCGCAACATCCCTCTCTCGGTGCAACGGTACGCGGTATCAGGGGCCACTTGTTGCGCGCGCTTCCATCCAATGCGCTCTGCGCTTGTTGCATTTTTTTTTTCTTTTTTTTTCTTTTTTTAATTATGTTTTACCTTCTCTTTAGTGCTTTCCCTCGTTGAATCGCTGCTTTACTCCTGTCTCTCTTTCTTTTATCATTGCTTCCCCATGAACTCGCAAATTTTATTAAATTTTAGTATACCTTAACAATTTACTATCTATTAATTATGAATGTCAAATTACTAAATATCTATCATAATACAACTACAACTATCAACTCACTCAATCTTTACATAGAAATTTAATTTTATGTAAACTGAAAAACACAGGACACAGAAAAATACAAAAGAATACGCTGTATGGAAATTTATTCAACATAAATGAAATGGTGATTTTGAATCGAAGAACTAGAATATAGGCGAATAGAATTATTGCATTTTACATTCATTATTGAAAAAAAAATTTAACCCTAAGTACTTTTTAATATAATGGGTAATAATTAGTCACAGTTTTCCTTTCGGAACGAATGAAAAAGGGGGATAAGTAAGTCTTTAAGAAAGATTGCAATTTCCGAATTCTTTGCGAACAAGTCTATTTCTCAAATGAAAATTGAGAAAGACATGGTTGAGCACTGACTGTATTAGTGTTCACTTAATTTTTAAAAACATCCCCCAAAAGGAGCAATGGCACATAATATAAAATGCAAACAATAGCGTTTGGCAAGCAGGAACTACGACAATTCACGAAATTCGAGAAAATGACGTCGTCCCGCGATCGTGACCGGCTCATCCGCATTGAATCTCCGAAGCGCGATGGGAGTTTCCGCCGTACCATCACCAGTACCATTATCAGTATCATTATCAGTACCAGTACCAGTACTAGTACCAGTTATATCCTCCCACAAATGTGCGCGTTCCGCGACTTCCACAGGCTGGCGTGCCTGCGTCGACAATCCTCCGGAAGTCTTAGGATTCCACGAAATTTCACGACCTACCTTATTCTCCCCAGCTCCATCTCCTCTCTCTCTTTCTCTCTTGTTCTCTCTATCTCTCTCTCTCTCTCTCTCTCTCTCTCTCTACTTCTCTTTCAGCATTTCGACCTCGAGATAAACTCGGTTAAGGTGGGATGAACCATTTCGTAGAGCTACGCGCGGCAAGTCAATGATGGCGGCCAACTATTGTGTAGATACAAATTTTTTACGTTTATTCACTTATGGCTTCATAATTTTCAGACAAATTACTTTTTTATTGGTTCTAATGTCGTTATCTCCTTTATTGCATAAAAGACAATCGACGACTCATCAGATATTTTTAGAAGAGTAGGAAGTAAATGAGACATTGGTGCTTGCACTTTTACAAAATAAGATTATTTAATTGTTTAACTAAGCAATGCCGAGGCTAAACTAGTTTTTATGATAGTACATTTAGTACTGGCAACGATTTTGTAAATATTATTCTATTCTTTAATTTTAGCACGAATATAAACAAATAAGTATTGTTTTGCACGCATCCAAACAATTATAAATTTCTATTGTAAATAGCATAAAATAAATTTGGAAAAATATTCACCAATGAAATAGTATTGAATTTGATTATTTGCAGTTGTGCATTTCCCTGATTTAACAATTTCCGGTGAACAAATACACCAGGAAGTATATTGCAAAGTTTGCAATTATTGTAAATGGTTATTGATGGCCTAATGTGTGCCGAGTGTTTATTGGCGAAAGCAGACTCTCCAGAGCTGTGGGAAACGGTAAAATAACGGTAAAAATGAAAAAGAATTACTGTCGCGAGGAGGAAAAGTGGAGGTTGGGGTTAGCGGTGTACCGCTTAAGTTAAAATAGAATGGACCTATTGGGACTATTCATGCACTGGGTGTTGGGTCTCGGGTTTCCAGGCTGAACTGCACGATGACCATTTTAAAACCAAAGGCCCCCAATCCCATCCAAATCCAAATCCAAAAAACACCCCGGAAGTGACGAGTGGCGCTAAAAGTTGTTCTCGCTTTTTGTTACAGGCAGTGCGGTGGCTGCAGCCGACACCATTTCTTCACCGTGGACTCCCGCAAGTTCCGGGCCGCCGCCCGACGCCAACGGCACCGGCTCGGATACCAAAAACCTCGACGTTGGCGACATCAGCGATGTAAGCTCACCCCTTTTGCTAAGCCTCACCGTCCTATCGCTGTCCACTCCACTTATCACTGTTATCAAACTCGTGTTTAGCTTACGACTAACGCCTAACTGTTTGTCAAACAAACTACTCGCCTCTGCTGTAAGCGGATAAGTTCAACTTGTAATAAACTCGGGCAGCAGATTATTCACCCCGTAATTTACGATCGATTTTCACTACTTTTTGCTTATGTAATAAAAAGTAAAGCACGAAATTTATTGCGTAATTCTATCAAGCAATCTGCAGATTTGTGCGCTTTACGAAGAAACTTACCTTATTTATACAAATGCAGAAAAATTCTCGCCGTTAAAATGACAATTAAATATTTTACAAACTGGAACAGGCATTCGAGCGTAAAATTTTTATTAACTTTGGTACACGCCGCCATTGCCACGTCATTTATTATTTTCACCTTCATTAAAATTAAAAGCGTTGTTTTCAATCTAACAAAAATAAAATCAGACTCGTACCAAGTTATCGTTCAAAACAAATCCAATTCAAGTCTTTAAAAATACATTTCCATTTAATCATGCGAATAACAATTTTTTTCTTTCTTTTTTTTTCTTTTTTTCTCTCGGAGTTGAATCCTCTTCGTGTAACGATAATTAATAGTCGGTATAACAGGACGGTTCCCTCTATTAATAATTAACACGCTGCATGTATAATTCGCCAGGACGAAAAGGACCTATCGGCGGCGGATGCCGAGGGCGTTTGGTCCCCGGATATCGAGCAGAGCTTCCAGGAAGCACTCACCATATATCCACCATGCGGTCGTCGCAAAATCATCCTCTCCGACGAGGGAAAGATGTACGGTAAGTACTCGACTGATGCTGTCACCCTCACCACATTCGTACATTTCTCTTATTATGTATTGTGGCCTGTAAAAGTATTAAGTAGATTAAATAGTTGGCTGGCATACCGCAATCTATCCCGTTCCCAACAAATCCGACCAATATTTTATCAAAGAAGCCATAAAGCCATTTCTTTCTTTCTTTCTTTCTTTCTTTCTTTCTTTCTTCCTTTCATTCTTCTTTTTCTTTTTTGCATTCAAACTTCCCGGAAATTTTAAATAATAATTAGTTCTTTAAGCACGTGTCCAGTCTTGTAAGAGTACTGTTTTGATACAAATTTATACGTTGAAGATTCATTTGAAAGGTGCAACCATTATCTTTTTCAAATTAGTAAATTTTATTGAATATTTTACAGTAGGGGGACACGTTACAAACAAAACTTGGCTCAGTGTGTACTTTAAATGAGGAAATAATTTAAAATTGGTTGGGTTACCGGTAACAAACGAATAATCGTATAATAAATATCATCAAAGTGAGTTACGGTTGTTTTCTTTGTATTTTGTACAAACGATTTTGCGGCTATGAACCGGTCTTTCGAACCCCATACTCGGTAAACGAAATTGCTAGATTTTGGTGGAGGAGGAATGGTTTCGCAAAAGGACCGGTTTCCAGTAGATTACACCCATATCTTCCAGATTACAGTCATTTCCTCAACAGTGTAGAAAAATAAGTTTCTCGGATAAAAAGTGAAAGGAAGAAAGCGTGAAGAACCAGCGGAAATTGTCGGCTTCGAAATTATGAGGAAAAGAAATATCAGTTGGGGGCCGAAGGGGCAGGATGAGCCGCAACGAGGAATATATTTTCAGGGATGTCCCGTTGGTTTCACATTGCCGCCCCCGCCCCCGCCCCCCGTCCATCGGGTCGTTATTGCTCGGAGCAGAGGTCAGTCTACGTGACCGCGTGCTGATATTGCCTGTTACGAGGAGGAGGCTCACCAGTTGGGCAGACGTCGTTTCCTCCATCACCATCACCACCACCACCACCACCACTACCACCACCAAACGCTCCATCACCCATTCACCAGCCATAACCACACCGTGAGACCCACCACGACCACCACCAAGTAATAACCTCCTCCTTGTCCTCTTTCTTCTCTTTGCCCCTCGATGCCCGCGCCCGCAACCTTTCCTCGCCCCCGGATGATTTCATTGCTTCTGCCCGATCTCGTTCTCATTCAGTTGTACTTGACAAAGGAATTTTATCGTCGGATCCCGATATTTTCTCGCTTTCGAGTCCGATACCCGATACCCGATACCCGAGCCTTTCGAGATTCTGCACGGACGAATTGACAGATTTTTAATCCCTTTCTTCTTTTTATACCGTTACTCGTGATTTCCTGCAAGAGCTTTTTTCCGTGGACTGCAGTCTTTAAAGTTAATTTCAATGGTCAAGTTTATTTGAAACCTGCATCGTACCGCTGAGATTTTGTACATTTGTTACTTTATTACTGACCGCTGTTCTTGAGCATGAAACGAGTCTTTCTCGTACAACTTATCTCCGTAATTCTTATTATAATGACAAATTAATGGGGAATTTGATTTTACAACTATCGAAGGCATTTAATGAAGGTAATAAACAGTGTTTGCTGGGATAAATCAAATTTTTAATCACGCATGCGTTACGTTAATTGTGCATATTTTATGAATATTAAGGTAGCAATAAAAGTCGTAGTGAGAATTTAAAATTAGTGACTTCATTTAATTATATTTTACCATACAAGCTTTTCAAATGTGTAATTTAACAAGGATTTTGTAATAAATACTTGCATGTTTAAATTATCAATTTCTGTAGCCCCAATTATTGAATCGCACTCCTTATTATGCAATCATTCGATGGAGCACATAACTGTACTTTTGAAGTAATTTTAAAATTCGAACGAAGAAAACTGCATATTACTTGAAAAATCCAAGTATAAATTAGGATGATCGAACAGATGTCTGGTGGATATCTTATAGGAGATTAATCAAGAGAAAAGTTTTTTATAACAAATGAAACGAAGAAGTAATCGAGTAAACGAGAAAAATGTAACAATGGATATCTCGAAAGAGGGATGAAATCTGGCGGTTTGGATGTAAGGGAAGGTAATAATGTCGACTGCAATCTCTCCCCCTCCCCGCATTTCTCATTCTCGGGGAAGGATAACGAGGCGCGAAGATGGTTTAAGGCGATCAGGCATCGATCCCCCGACGAAACTTATTTCATCGACGAGCCCTCGCTCCGATGCTCCCGAGGGCGGCGAGAGGAGCCAATAAACGATCGGCCCTTTTCTCTTCCAGGATTAAATATCTCGAGGCAATTTACCTTCGTATATCTCCCCGACGCATGGCATCCTTTCGTTGCCCGACGTGACTTTCCTTTCCTTGGGCGCCTCGGATCCGCGCCCCCTTCCCCCACCTCCTCCCCCGGGTTTTCATTTTGACTTTTGGAGGATCGAGGAGGCGAGACTCGAGCTCGAGGGTGGAAGCGAAAACGAAAACGAAAACGAAAACGAAACTAAAACTAACTCTGGACTTGCCGACGACACCGGAGATGGAGGCGAGAGGCTCCGAATCTGCTTAGAGTCGCTCTAATTAACGCTGAGTTTACGCTTTTCCTCGCGTAGGTGACGTTTCGCTTCGTTCCCTGATTTATTGCATTGTACATTTCGCAAAGCGTGATAGTGTGCCAGCATTCGTTTCAATTAAAAATTAAATTATTTAAATCCATTTCCAAGATTACGTCGTGGAGCTGGTCTGCTCTACAAATCTGTGCAACTGTAATACATTTTGAATATTATTTCATTAAGTTTCAGGTGGTTCTAGTTCGCGTGTTTTGCGAATTTTAAGTTGTCCTTAAACAAACTAACCTATTGTATCGTGCAATAAATTATATATTCAATAGTAGTTATATTTCCGGTCACCGAGTTGTACAGCTTTGCATTTCAATTCCACAAAATGAAATTCAAGGCGTAATGGGATACCTCTTAAATCGTGCAATTAAAAACGCTTATGTTAATCTTTAAGTATTTATCTATGATCAAGAAGCATGGGAAACACGCGCCGAGACATTTGCGTAAGTCTAACTGCAACGTTTGCGTGTGTAGAGCGAATAATTTATTGATCATTTGATATGTATGCAAAAAGACTGCCAGAGAAAAGTATTAAAAGCGATGTGCAATAAGCAATTGTCTCCTGATTCACATATTACAATTTTTTACGAGGCACTGCTCTATCCGTTGCATTCAAGTTCTAAATATTTTACATGACATTCATTGGAAAAATAAATTAACATTAAAATCACCTATTTTCGGAAAAATGAACAAAAGGTCTTTTGAATGCATTTTATATTCGCTCAAAGTATCAAAGCTCTATAATCTCCAGAAAAATTGAATCGTAAAATAAGAAAATATTCCAATAACCCGCGCATAATGAAATAAAGAAATAAAGTCTGAAAGTTAAATTATTTATTAAATTACAAGTTTTATTGTCAACGCGTGCTTTGTCATGAAGACGCAGAAAAGTATTTGTGAGGAGCCATCCTAAATCTCCCGAGATGTATATTCCATATTTGTATCGCTGTCCCTTTGGTAAGCATTAAATGAAATTCAGAGTCGGCATGAATGCGAAGACGACATAGAATGAAACTGTGTAAGAAGAGCGAGGGAGGGGAAAAGGAGAAAAGGTGCCGAGGAAGCCAAGGAAATTCAATATTTGCATGTCCGGCATATAATGGAAGGTTGGCCGGGAACGCATGTGATCCGTGGGTGAGGAAGATCCACCACCCCGACCACTCCGACCACCCCGACCACCACCAGGAAGGTCGCCGGGAGATGCGACACAGCCAACTCGGCTTTCTCCCTCTGCATCGGTGGTTTCCGTGGGGATGCAAGACGTCGAAAGTAAAAAGGATACTGGCGCTGAGCAGCGGCTACGACAAAGGCTGCGACGATAGACGATAAGAGATGCGGGGGTCGAGGGTCAAAAGAGACGACGAGGGTGTAAATTCGTGGGGTAGGAGGGCTCTGCTCATATTGAAACGGAGGATGGCTTTTAAATAGTTTCAACAAGTTGTATTTTATTTAAAATTGCGTTTGAAGTTGAGGCGGTGCGAAGATAATTATATTTTTAAACTGTAATTAGGGAATCACGCTTTACGCTGATATTGGGAAAGCCCAACTTTTCGCATCTCGCTTTGACTTCTTTTTGTCTCCTGGGTGAATCGAATGAAAATAGTGAATTGGCTTTTTTATTGAGAAAAAAAAAAAAAAAAAATTCGAATTCAGAAACTAGTGAATAATGCAGTTGAAAAGGATGATCGTAAAAAGGTAAAAAGTAAGCTCTGAGGAAAGAAAGGCACGTCGAGGATGTGCAAATGCACGTCGGAAAAGTACGTGGAGGGGGGGAGGTGGAAAAGTCTCGGGAAAGGGGTGGGTGGTTGGGTGGGTGGGATGGCGTCAGTAGATAGTGTCCAGTTATTGACCGGCGGAAGGCGACGAGTAGTGTCCTCGTCGTTGTCTACGTCACGTCACACGTCTTTGGCGCCTCCAGAGAGCGAGCGACGTCTCCGCCTCGGCGCCGATGTACGATTGTGTGTGTGCACACCTCCTTCCCCCTTCCACCTCGACACCCAATGGACGTCGAGGATTCTCGCGGCGCCTCCTCGTGCACCGGAATCGTCAATGTGTTGGTCTTCTTGACCGCTTTTCCGGGGGTTGTATGCGTTCACGCGAGCACAACTTTTGTCGAACGACTTGGATTGCAACGATGTCAAATATCGCCTCCGCTTTCGTTCTTCTTTGTACTTTCGCACATCGAATCCGAATCAATCTTATTGAGTCCGATGAATAAGAAACTTTGAATAAATATTTGGAACGGAAAGAATTCACTTCGGACTACCCGACAAAAGCTCGGCACTGCATTTTCCTATTAAAAAATATCTCACCTTCGTAATTAAATAAGACATCTTTATGTTGGTGTTGATATCGGGTGATAACGCAGGGGAGTAAATGTTACGGCACGAGGATAATATCGGAAAGAAACTGATAAGTCCCTGAGTAATCAGATACGAAGCGACTGTTTAAATAGAGTGCTAAAATGCGTTCTAAAATGCTGGGAGGTTCGGGTAATCTCGATGAAATGTAGAAAAAGTAGAAAAACAAATGCAGGTAGGCAATATTATCGATAATGCCGTAGAATATTTTGCCAGTGTGTTGATTGATTGGAACGGCGCTCGAGGGTATCGCCATAATTTCTTATCTATAATTCGAGGCGCTCGAAAGGCTCTTTGTCTTTTATCGAGCCGTATATCGTGGAATTGCAAAGATTGTACATAAATTTTATTCCGAAAAATACTCCAGTGTATAATCGTTATGGGGCACTCAATATTTTGCACTTGAGGAACGTTACTTTTCACTCTCGGTATTTCATAACCGGCAAGGTCGTAACTTTTGATAATTAACGGAGTAAGCGAAATATCGAAAGTATTGGTGCAGCTTATCGATCTGGAGATAATAAAAGAGCGTAGCAGCGGCTAATGCAGTGAGAAATGCCTAGAAACAATTTACTGAACTGGAAAGGTTGCCGAGGTTGAGGGCGACTCCCGCACCCCTCGGATGCGCCCTCTGACCCCTCGTCAGCGCGTTTTTTCGTCTCCTCCGCCCGGGCAAGTGACCACCCCCCGGAAAATCCACAAATTCGACGGGAGCTCGACTCGCTCGTAAAACGCGCCTCGTAAAACGAAAAGAGATTAAAGCGGCTGCTTGAGCTTGAGCTTCAGCGCTAGTAGAGTGTATATTCGCGGATTTACGAGGACGATAAACGGGATTGTGCGAGCTTCGTTCCTCTAAACCTTGAACGATCTTTCGAGTAAGTCACACAGTTACGTGGGCGAGTGCGCGATTCCGAGAGTCGAGTTTTCGCGATTTTTCCGACATAAATTTGGGCCGCGGGATGAGGGATCGAGCACGCCTAAGTTTTCGTCTCCGGGCTCCGTTCCCAGCTACTTGTTGCCAGCCAAGGAAAATAGATTTTTATTGCTCACTAAAAGTTTCTATTATTTGCGATAGTCCGCCCTGGGTTTTCCTCCTCGCGCGCATATTTTCCTGCGAGTCGATACTCCTCCACTGTACATTTTTACTTAACTTTTCCTTATCAGACAAACTTTTAGCAATTATAATTCCTATATTTTCATTTTTATCAAGATCAAAAATTTATCCTATAATGTAGCTTTAAAAAAAAGTTTCATTATTTTTACAAATGCATTTTATACTTCAAATTGGTACAAAAATTCATTGATTTAATAAACCAATCAATTTGACTGATTAGTATTCCGTCGAAAATTCCAATATTATATTGACTGGATTTTTGAAATTTTTCATTGTGATTCATCAATCTATTGACAGAAACAATATACAATTGATATTTTAAACCAGTATGAACAAAATTATTTTTGACTGACACACTATCGACGCTAATAGATTTCCAATTAAAAATTGGAAGCCTGTATCCAAGTAAAAATAAAAATCAAGTTATTGAATTATTGAGTCGATTATTGATCTATGCATCTGAAATATCAAGGTTAAAAATGGCGTTTGCTCCACAAATTTGTTTGTTATCGATAAATAAACTTTTCCATCTGGGATAACATTCTAAAATTGAAACGTCTCACAAAGATTACACATTCAAAGATCATTGCGAGTATTTATAAATGCAACTTTGTAGAAAAATTTTAATGTGTGGAATCTTCAGTGAAGGTATATTATACTTGTAAACTATAGTATCGATAAAAAAAAAATTCATATTAGATACTTTTCCAATAACAAAATCATATATTTCACTAACATGCAAATAAATACACGAAATTATGATATTGGAATCTTTAAAGGTTATTTATTCCTTGTTTTAGTGTTCTGTACGGATAGGATTACATCATTTGGTTGTATGTAAATTTGAAATTTCATATTTATGAGGAGTAATAAAATAATTTCGTTTCATGTGGTAATGGCTTAAGAAAGTGGACAATAAAATGAGTTATGAGCATTTATATGATTATACATTACATTGAAAAATTCAAAGTATTGTATTCATTGCAAGTTTTTGAATTTTAATAAAATTAAAGAGATGATAATAAGTTCATCTTTGTTGAATTTTCGATGCATAATAAATTTGATTAATTATGAAAATTGTATAAAGTAGTTGATCCTTTTTAACTTGTTTGGAAAATTTGAAATTTCTGTACGTTATTTTCGTAATTACAAGGGCTGTAAAAAATTAGGTTTAAATTAAGTTTCAACATTCGTAAAGATATTTCGCGTACAGGATAAGTCTCATTAACGAAACGAATGAAAGAAAATACCATCCATGTGAAAGAGAGGAGATCCACTTGTGTAATTCGTGATTTCCGGCCAGCGGTAGAGAAAAACAGTAGTTTTTCATTTGTTGCTCAATTATATTAAAATTTGCACGAAAATAAGAATCCGGGACTGGAATAGAGTAGGACTGCCGAGGAAAACGGCGAGAAGGAAAATTAAGGATTATAGAGCTCTTGAAAAAGGCCGGAGTTTAAGAAGAGATAATAAAAGTAGAAAGACAGAGAGAGAGAGAGAGAGAGAGAGAGAGAGAGAGAGAGAGAGAGAGAGTGAGTGAGAGTGAGAGAGGGGGGGATACGTGGGCACGAAAGATACAACTCTGCGCTGCATCGCGTCGTGAATTAATATTCATTACGTCGTAAGAGCTGAGGGAGCGCGAACGTAAATATGAAACACCGCCTCGTCGTTGCCATTGTTGCGCTAATTAAAATACCTGGCTACGTTCCCCAGCTCCCGGGCACGGATACCCGGTTTTCCGGCCAGAAGCTCCTCGGAAAATCGCGAGTGGAGCGCGTCGAAGGAACTCTCGCGCGCTACGCGCCAGGAATTACTTTTATTAGGTTTTTCCCTTTTCCGTGCAATCCTTTCGAGGGCAGGGTAAACGTGGCTAAACGAAGACGAACCCATAGGAGAAATTCACTTAACGCTAAATACAAATACATAAATATAGACATAAAGATTGCCGATGGCCATACGGCATTTTCCGCCCACGTAACGACTTGCACCCTCAGGTAGATCCGGCGACTGTTGCCGCTGGAAGCGCTCCAAGATGGAGCTCCCAGGAATTCCGAGGAAGAATGTGGAAAATCACGATGATACAATAACCGTCGGAGAGGCTGTCCACGTTCTCATGCGGTGTCCTGCGTTTCTCAATTTAAATAATTAACTCGGTTTCTTTCCACGTTTTTCCAAATTGACACGTGGACAAATGGTTGACATTTGAAGTCTCGCTGATCCGCTTCGTCTACTACAAAAATAAATCGAAAGGCCTTATCGAGTCAACCTCCAACACTGCGACACTTAGGCCGTCACATTTTTTCGCTGTCCGAGTCTCGTCAGTCAATTAACTGAATGACCTTGCCGACCCTCAACACTCAATCGCGGACCATTGAATAAATCTTTTTAAACGTTCATACATTTAAAGTGCACATAATTAATTTGTCAAGCAGGATACATTATTGAAATGCTGATTAAATGATCTTGTAATGCACTTCGTAAAATATTCTTATAGCTTATTCCAATACAGTTCTCCGCGCGAGGAAATGTAGGTTAAATGCAAACACGTATGCGGAAAGCGAATCGCAATAATGAAGGAGAGGCGAAAGAAAGTTAGTGAAAGTGATATAGAGGAACAGGAAAGAGAAAAGAACAAGAATAAAAAAGAGACATTTAAGGATGTGTAAATGGTGTTGGTCGTGTGTTGGCCGGGATGGCGTCAGTACCGAGTAAGTTTATAAAAATTGCAGGCGATAAAACAGGAGAGGGAGAGACAAAATGTGTAAAAAATTGCACACGTGAAGAGCAATAAAGATAAAACGAGAAAATCCGCGAGAATGTGCTTTTCATCACGTGAAAGTTTCATGGGGGGGAGAGGGTGAGTACCAAAGGAAGTACAGCGACACTGAATGAAAAACCCACATAAAAATGCAGTATTAAAACGTTATTAAAATTTATATTTTAGTGTTTTCTTCATTGTTTTCACAGTAATTATTCATTTATTTATTCTTTATTTATTAAATTATTTTAATTTAGGTACGATAAAGTTTTCTAGAATTATTTAAATTCGTCTTTTCATGATGAAGCTAAAAGAAATTAAACTATATTATATATGTCAAGTATAATATTTTGGTCTATTTTATATTTTATTTTTGCTTATTCAAGTTATTTTATTCTAAATAAAAGATTTATACTTAAAATAAATCAAACTAAATAAAATAATCTTCAATTTAATTGTTATTTGAACATTTACGTACACTTTCAAATATTTAAATAGTAAATTAATTCAAACGAAATTTTGTAAATTTTTTTCTTTATTTAACTTCATTTTAATTGTTATACACTTGAAATTCAATATCTCACTCGTATTAGTTTTCATGTAATAAGCAGAAATTATAAATATTCTCTGCTTTAATAACATTAGAAATTTTTTTAAATTCATATAGTTGTATTAAAAAAAATATTATAAAAGTAGTATTAAAAAATAATAAAATTTATAATATATTTTAATTTTAATTTTATATTTATATAATAATAATTGAACAAAGGGATACGGTTTGATATAGACGATAATTTTGTAACTCTAATTACGGCCTTGATAGTATTGTTGGGGTTATAATAATATTTAGTGATTTTATGTCAGTTATTTCAATTAAAAAAAGAACAAATTGTTGAAGTAGTTACAATGCAGAAATAATTTTGTTTTTTTTAAGTAATATTATACATTATTTTAAAGTACAAAAATTTAAGATTTGAGGAAAATGAGATGATCATATTCCAGAAATTATTCTGTGCATTACTTTACTACTTGTACAGCTTATTTTCAGTATTATTTTTGGTGTATAAATTTTTCTTTTAAAACTTATTTTAATATAATTTTATAAGCATACGACAGAATAATTATAAATACAAATTAAAAATAATATTTTTTTAAAACTAAGCATTAATTATTTTGTTTATTCACTTTGCTTCAAAAAATGTAGAATTAAAAAATTTAGGTAAAAAAAAAGAAATGAAAAAAGAAAACTCTAATTTAGAATAATAAAATTATTCAATATTAATAAATAAATAGATTTTTGCTACACGTAAAGTTAGATAAAACATCCAGGTTTGAGTATAAAATATACATATCGTGTGGCACAATAATGAACCACATTTAATTTTCCCAGTTTGAAAATTGGTTTTTCCATTCAAACAGGAATATATAAATGCCAGGGATATCTTTAAAATGTTTGCTTTTGCTTCAACAAGTCAAATAATACTGTTGACTAGTTTTACATCTATTTGATAGGATTTTTATTTTTATGCGCGATTGAATAGAGTTTATTATGTTGCAAGTGCATTGTTTTTTTAATGAAACTAGAGTGCCCTACATGTTGGTCCATAAGATTTTGTACTGATTAATTTTAAATTGCAAGTTTTTTGCGAAAATACGCAAAAGTGCTGCTTCAGGATGTTAAGCGAGTCACAATTCCAGTGGATTTGAAATTGAAGAAAATTAGTGGACTGGGGATTAAGGACATTTCCCAGGATCAACATTGCGCAATCCCAGTGACAAAAAATAATGAATGAGAGAGGCTGTTGAAGGGGTGAGGCGGGGGAGGAGGAGGAGGAAGAGGAGGAGGAGGAGACATTTATTCGATACTCGGAATGAGAATAGTTGCCGAAAAGTTATAAATTTTTCTCGAGTGGGAGCAAAGGTGGAAGGTCGCGGTCTATTGAGGAGTTCCGAGGGTTAGGACGCACGCGTGGAGTGGAGGTTGCCCCGGAGATCCCTGGACAGAACGAGGACGATGTAATAATCTGCGTCCGCATTGTCCGTCTCCGGCATGGCCAAGTCCTTTGACATCTTTCCGAGTTTAATTAAACTCTGCGCGTAATGGCTTGGCCAAGATGGCAGACCGACCGTCGACTCACTCCCACCACCACCTCCTCCCCTATCTCCGCGCTCCTCCGACTTCTCTTTTTCCCTCTTCCCTCTTTCTTCACTCCGCCACCCTCCCCATCCCTCCCCCGTTCTTTTTCACTCCTCGGTCGCGTTCTTGTGAAATTGACCCTTTCAAAGGAGAGTTTCAGTCGCTTTACTCCGAGAGGCGCAGAGCTTCATTCGCCGAAACGTTTGTGCGAACATTGAATTATTTTGCGCTCGTGAGACTCGAGCTGAATTCGAGGGCGCTCAATTCCAACCCCCGCGTTTTATTTTAAATTCTCGCATGTTTTTATGCGAATTCTGCAATAATATTGGATGGCAACTTTAAACAACCGCCTTTAATCCTTTATTTTCAATTCTAAGCAATCAAACGCCAATTTAAAAGAAAGAATTACAACAAAAGGTGGATTTAATTTGATTCATTTTCTTTCACAGGGAGCTTCAATTCTTCAACTTTAAAATGTTTCATCAAACTTGGAGCGCTGATCGCTAGCATCCTTATTATTAATTTCATAGATCACAAATATGCTTGATTAAACCCTTGCTTGTTTTATATTTATATGTACGAACTAATCAACGAGTTTTTATTTTATTATGCAATTAGTGTAATCAAAACTCGGTTTCAAAGATAAATTCTGCACGAAAAATTTATTTCATGGGAGATTGTGCGTGAAAACAAAGAAATTGGGTCATTTGGATGTATTGTATCATAAGTTAATTTTAAAAATGCACATGCAGTGAAAAATTGCATAGTTTTTATTTAAAATTCTTTATAAAACAAGAATTATGAGTTTTGTATTTATTAAAATTTATTTCGTGTACGCTGAAAAAGTCTTTTCAACTACAATGTAAATAGGTGTTTCATTAACGAATAATATGAATGATTTTGTCAGCAAAGAAAAGTCAATGTTACTATGAGTTAGTGTTATTCATTGCGCGGTGTGTGTATGTGTGTGCCTCCATTTTTATGAAATAACATTCACTAGAGCCATTTAATTAAAAGTAAAATAACAAATATTCGTGAATGGCATTACTTAATCATATCTGCACGAATGAGAAAAACACACTTCATTACTTTACTCGAGGACAAAAATACTCGCCAACTTTTTCACTAAATATTAAAAGGTGGTAACAAGAATGTGGGTTCCCGTGTATTCATATGAAAAAAAAATCAATTACATCTTCGCTCAGCCACGATATTAAGCGCATCATCATATTTCTTCTCGCGTCATTAGATCCTTCCCTCCTTATCCATCCTTATGCCTCTTGCAACACGCGTTTATCGACCGCAATTTACAAACACGTCATATGCGATCTTTTCTCCGTAGAAAATGAAGAAAATGCATAACAGAGCTCCCAAGGAATATCATTGAATATTTTTCTTATATCTGACAATCATATGAACGGTAATTGAATTTATTGTTTGGAATTTTTACAAAGAGATATTGAAGTTGGCAAACTATTAGTTGACTCCAACTCCATTCAAGATAACTAAATATTATATTCGGAATAACTTGATATTCTAATTTCATGAAATAATTCCAAGTCGACAATTAATAAACTCTTTGTCTTTATTTTTTAAACGTTGTGTTGTACTAAATTATTAAATATTTTAATAGTCGAGCATTAAGATGGCAAAGGCTACAAGTAGTAGTATTTCCACGATGATAAAATTAATAATACACTTGCGATTTTATTTTGAGGGTAAGAAGGATATTAATGTATAAAAATGGAAGGGCTAAATTTAGTCGGAAAGATTGGGGTGCAACGCATAGGCTCGAGCTCAAGTATCATGATAATTTCCCCAAAATCATCCTAAACTCTGCATTTTTCGTTCCAGCGTTTATAATAAAAAAGGCACTTTTCCAGTGTAGAAAAAAGAAAAAAACATATCATGACACCGCAAGCGCCGGTCATTCGCCTCCGAATATAGTCACACCCTAAAAACTCGGGAGGGAAATAGAGAGCATCAAAGAAAGAGAAGAAGAAGAAGAAGCAGAAGAAGAAGTAGAAGAAGAAGAAGAAGAAGAAGAAAGCGGCAAAGTAGAGCGAGCCGAGGAAGCGCGGCACCGGGACAAGTTGAAGGGTGCGAGTGTGCGGCAAGCGAGAGCCTGAAATGGTGGTGGAACAGGGGTGGGAGAAGGCCCAGGGGGTAGAGCTGAGTCTAGCGTATGTAAGGGGATGGCGGGGTGCTATAGGGATACGCTGCCGATGGTGCACAGGATGTGGGTGGACGGGGATGAACAGCGCAACGGCGTACTCGTCCGTTCTCTCTCACTCTAACTTTACCCGTCTCTGTTTCTGTCTCTCATCCCCTTTTCAACTCATACCATGAACCCCCTGGGTGCTCGAGAGGGTGGCGAAACTATGCGAAGAATGTGCAATTAGTGAACAGAGCCGAGCGAGCGAACCGAGAGAGAAAGGGACAGCTGTTACTGCTACACTGACCCCAGAGCGACATAGACAGAGAGAGAGACAGAGAGAGAGAGAGAGAGAGAGAGAGAGAGAGACAGGGTTGTGACTACGTCGAGGGTTAGAGGGATCAGAATCGCTTCGCTTCTCTCTCTCTTTCTCTCTCTCTCTTGCATGTACGCATTTACTGTACACCAGTCTATGTCTTTCTCTTTGACTCTGTCTGGCGCTGTATACAAACATCCCTCTCTTTTGGCGTGTGTACGTTTGCACGTGTGGATGTGGGCGTGCGAGCGAGAGGATGAGTCGACTCGAAGAAAATGGAAAGAAAGGAAGATGGATGGAACGACGGTGGCGGTGGCATCGTAACTTGGGAAGCGATAAGAGCTCGTGTTGTTGCCGAGGAAAGAAGGACTTTTGGAAAAGAAGGTAAAAGCTGCCCGAGGATGTCGCCGCTCCTGTCACCCTCCCCTTCCCTCCACCCCTCTCCGCCGCCCCCGCCCGCCGTCTCCGAGGGTCAGCATGTCAGACTCGATGACAGCTTTTACTCTTACTTCCTCTCCTCTTCTCCGAGTGGCATATATCGACAGTCTTTGCCCATGCATACACAAGCAGCAGCGACGCATTCTCTTTTTATTGACTAAAGGGCCGGGTTGGCATGTATTTCCCGGCGAGTGCAATTTCATTTAATAATACACCTTCTGTGAAAATGCTACAATGAGCACATCGAATTATCTAGACTGTCCATTTGAATTATACTCCTACTCATTGCAAGTCTCCGGATGAAAGCAAGCAAGTCTTTTATCAACAAAGCTACGAATCACATAAATTTCTTATTCCTCGGCGGCTATTCCCTGTCACGGAACGAAATTCATATTCATTAAATGGTAAACTGAATCATTCAAAAGGGTCAGAATTAAAATTTGAATCCTGACACACATACCCTAGCCTACCCTACCCTACCCTACCCTACCCTATCCGACGTAATTATTCCCATCATTTTCTGAAAACAATTGTGTTTCCTACAAAGCGAGTGCTTTAACTGCATAAAGTTATGAGAAATTGATTACAAGATAAATGTATTACGCTCGCTAGGATCGTAAGATCCCGAGCGCAAACTTCAGCTCGGGGAGAAATGAAAATGAAGAGGACCGATCGTAAAAAAAAAGAGAGAAAAATGACACGTTCCGCTCGTGGAAGTGATATCAGTTCACATGAGGAGGGAGAAAGAAGAGGAGGGAAAAGCTTTATTAAAAGAGGAAAATTGAAAAGTTTAATTTATGTGTTTTGAAAATATGTGAGAAGGCATTCGCTGACGGCGATTACGGGAATAAATATAAGGGGAAATTTATGCGAGTGGCTTTTTTAATGCCCCTTCATTAAGGTTTTGAGTTTACGAATGTAGTATTTGAAAAGTAAGGATCATTCCGGTCGGGGCCCTGGGGGATCTTCCCAACTGCTTATTAATAAGTTGACGAAAGCGAGGAATTGGATTAAATTAACATTTTACGCACCTCCGCGGTCGATAAAGGAGATAAAAGTCACGCTGCGATAAATGGGAAAAATGCAATGTGGATAAGGACGTGGCTATTGTGTACAAAAGTTGGGGATCCGGAGTTTGAAGAAGCTGCGGACGCCAAGGCGAGGCGAGATAAATGAGGGCCGCGAAGGGAAAGGAAGGGTCGGCTCGGGGTTTGGTGTGTGTAATCAGTAGCCAGTGTCGGCTCGTCCTCAAGTGGCCCCCCGCCCCCGTGCGCCTGAATCCGACCACTTCTCACAATTGCAGATCGTTAATCAAGCAAACAAGCTCAAACGCACTTGTGACTCGGACGGAGACGGTAGAGGTTGTTTGCGGAGCATCGATTAGCGTCGGACGTCGGTGCCCCGGGTGGTGCGTCGGGTTGGCTCCGGGGTGCTCGAGCCCGCGGCTACACGGCTCGAGGGACTAAAACAATGTCCTCGGCGCGTCAAAAGCAATTTAACGCCGTGATGCCGGTGCTGTTCCTGTTGCTGTTGCCGATGTTGCCTCTGCCATGGAGGTGCACTGTGATTTAGCTCCTGCTCGAGGGAACCGCTTCCTCATCCTCCTCCTCCTCCTCCTGCTCCTCCTCCTCGAGAGCCGACGTCGATAAAAATTATAATTTCTCCTAAAATTACAGGAATCTTTTTGACTCACCCCTTCCACCCCACCCCCACTCCGCCCCAACCCCCACTAACGCACTTTTATATCAACCTTTTCTTCAAAGTTGCCCTGGATTCCTTGGCTTTATTACTCGCGTTACTGCTCCCCTGGTTAGCCTGTAAAATTCAGTTAAAATAATATACTCAGTCCCACTCATCGTAAATAAAAATGTAAAAATAAAAGCAGCGAGAAAAATGATTCAAGGGGCGAATAACAAGTGTGTGATAAAACACAATTCTTTTACTTGATAAAACGAAATTCATAAATTTTTCACAAATATTTAAAAATGAATCATAAAATTTCTTATTAATAAAATAACCATCAAATTACTTGATAAAGTATTAAAGCATTTGGAAAATATCAGTAGAAATAATTTAATTATCGTGTTGTGAAAAATTAACTAGTTTTGAATACAATTGTCTTTACGCCTTTACAGGGGATATTATTAAAAGGTACATTCAATTTGAATTTGAATTTCCTAAATATTAGGAAATGCAGGTGCATCTCGTAGAAACTTGGATCAAATTAAAGCTATTTAAACTCACGATCTACTTAATTACAATGGTAATTTGATGCTTTGAAATGCTTAGAACTACTGTAATAGCAAAGATCATCTTGAAGTTAGGGTTTGACTAATACTATTACAGAAATTTCCCTTTCCAAATATCGAGATTACGTTTGTTCAATTCTTAAAAAGTAATATTATCAAGTCTGTATGATTATCTATCAATATTTAAAAATCTTTATTGTACTCTCTCGAACTGTCAGTTTGTCTCTCTCTCTTTACATGTTAATTATAATTTTATCATTTTATAAAAGAAATGCATTTCTTATTTTTTATGAAACATTGTCATCGTGATGCAATGTATAAATGTTCTCATTCCATGCTATCAATAATTAAAATTTTTATTATTAAAAATTTGGACAAAAATAATTAAAAAATAACAATTAGTTTGTTCTTTGTTAAAAAAGTAAAATATCTATCGAACCATAGCAGCTCAGTTTTATTAAATGAAAAAGTGAGAAACGACTTTTCAGCCTTAGAAACTGGGTATAAAGAAAGTTTTTCTCAGTGTGTGTCAGAGAAGGGTGTTCTTTGTTTTACGTTTGCAGGAAGTGAAACGAATTGCAAACTTTTGTTCAGGTCCTTTTAAGTTTTAAATTGGACGATGTATTCGAGTTAGACGCTTGTTTGATCAGATTAAAAACTAACTCTCATTTATTTTTTGGATACATTTTTATATTTTCAAAAATTATGGTGCTTTTTCAAAATTGAATTAAATATTTGAAACTATTAAGATACCACGGATGGAGTATATTCAAAAAAAATTTTTTTTTCAATCTACCACATCCGGAGATTTATTACATTTCCATTAAAAATTGAAAGTTAAAAAATTTACTAAAAATTTATAAGTTGACGTATTATCGTAGTGCAGTTTCTTTAAATATTTTTCATATAAAATTCATCATTATATTACGTAGTTGTAAAAAAAAGTATATATATATATATCATGCAGAAATAGTATTCCATGTTGACCGCATAAACTTGTAATAATAAATCATGAAACGTATAGTGACATTCAATGTAAATAGCAGAAGAACAGTTCATACAATTAAATTTCAAGCTTTTAATTTTTTTTTTTAATGTTTATTACAAATAAATTAAAATATTTAAATGATTACTGATGCAAAAAACGATATCGATTTTTTGTCGATACTTCGTACTTACTTAATGTATCATTTCATTGGATTTACAGCATTGTTATTTATTTTTACGAAACTTGTAATGCACAACCACTTATAATTATAAGAGAGATTTATGAATATTGCTTGTATCCGTAATACTGTGTTGGAATTCTTTTAATATTTTTTGCCGAGAATAAAGTTCTGATATATTATTATGAATTAGGAAAAAATGTTGTGGATTATAATCGTACATAGTTGACAGAAAATATCAACAAGTTATATTACCAGAGCAAGCAAAAAGTATTTAAGAAAAAAAAGTCGAGATATAAAATGGATTGAAATGAATATTTTGTACGTCTGCTTGCGAGTGGATTAAGGCTCTACTCAACGTTTTAATTATAGCTAATTGATCGATAAAGCTCGTAGCAAATAAATTATTCAATATCACGTGTTGTTATCATTGGCAGCAGTAGCAGTTACAACTTGTAAGTTTTCTCGAAAGGCATTGGCAATAATAAGGTGGAAAAAGGCCATTAGCGTGAAAAACAAGTAAATACAATCGTCGAATAAACGCCGAGTATATGAAAAGAAGTTCCCGCTCATTACCATTGTTAATCTCCGTGTGTGTGTGTGCGTGTGTGTGCGTGTGTGGGTATAGAATAGTGATACTTCATTAGGTCAGTCAAGCAATGTAACGTGAAATGACGTATCGGCCTCGACGCGAACCGTACGACGACGAGTCATCGTCACAATTGCAAAGTTGCTCTCGACGCGGCATAAAAGTGGGCTCGAGTTGGGGTTTGGGTTGGGGCTCGGGCTCGGGCTCGAGCCAAATTGTACGTATCCCTTGGCATTATAATAGCACTCGTCATTGTCCCGAGCAGACTCACTTTCTCACACACATGGCCGAATGCGCCTGCTTTCATGCTTTTATTTCTCCTTTTCTCTTCCTTCCTTTCTTCCCTCCTTTCATCCCATATGCCCGCGCGACAAAAGAATTTCAAGAGGATATTTGTTT
Organism: Eupristina koningsbergeri; assembly: GCA_018907245.1. Classification (NCBI taxonomy): domain Eukaryota; kingdom Metazoa; phylum Arthropoda; class Insecta; order Hymenoptera; family Agaonidae; genus Eupristina; species Eupristina koningsbergeri. The sequence goes on along the minus strand of JACCHV010002782.1, from coordinate 29,988 downwards.
TTCAAATTTGCACCCTTTGACTTTATTCCTATTTTTCTCGGATGTTAATGGGACTCGAATTTCACGCGTGACTATGATTTCATTAGCGTCGGATGATTAATGCCGACAGTCGACAATCGAGATTCGAGATTCGAGATTAGAGATTCGAGAACCGAGCCGAGCTCATTACAACCTTAAACGCACGCATTTGTGGTAAATCGTACATTGGCACTGATCTGTACATTGTTCACGCGACTCGTGTTTTCCACCTTACTCTTCATTTTCCGAATAATAGGGGATTCCTCGTTATCATCCCTCACCGCTCCGACCAAATTGTAAATCGAAATCTTCATTGTTACCTGGCCATTATTCTTGCTCAATATTTATTGGCAGTTCGATATTATTAATAGCTTCAGCATTTTTATTTTTACCCTTATCCGTTATCCAATATGCGGAGCAGTGAGAAATTACGAAAATCCCTGAATTTGCGAGACTTGTTTTCCGGGAAATTGCTCCTCTCCCGAAAAAGTTAATCTCGTTCCTCCAAAAAATTAGTCTCAGTTTCGAGGATCATTCGCATTGAAAAGACGTCTTAAAACGACTTTATGCCACCGAGAGCTCACATAAAACAGCCATTCAAAATTTAATAACGAACCGAGGGTATTAGATTATTTATGAATTCATATTAGTAGCATTATAGAGATACTAAACTCCACGAAAAAAGATAAAGGATAACGGGGAAAAAAGTTTTAAAAGCAGACGGGGCCGTGGAAAGTGAGTCGGTTACTAGGACATCAAAATAAAAATACAACCCCTGAAGAACAAAGCTGTCGCTGTTATCCAAATATCATCGGGACAATGACGAGGAGAGCACTCGAGAGAAACAAAAGCAACTTTCGTCCCCTTTCGCATCCACACACGCATCCGCAATATAAGTCCAATGACATTTAACAGCTTCACTTGTAAATCCAATAAAGAGAAAGATAATCGGTCATTTAGGTCCGGCTGCAGCTCGAGAGGATGAGCTGGAATGGAAGATGATAGCGATCATCACCCCAGCGCCCAATTTGCAAACACGTGCTCGGGCCTCCCGATGTTCCCGGTCTTCCCGATGCCCACCACAGATGCGCACGCGCACTTGCAAAAAGTACAATGTGCGACGCGGAGGAAAACCCGGACGGGGTTCCCCGAGCCCCCAACCCCGTCCCGTCCTCGAGTCTCCGTACACGATCATAATGGCCCTTCTTGTTAAATTGAGCATCAGCCAAGTGATTTACGTTGATTGCCCGTCGCCAATCGCCCATTGCGCCTACGCTGTGTTCGAGCCCTCCTTCGCCCCCGCCCCCCCCTCCCCTTCCTCGCGTGCACGCGAGTCCCTCCCGCCCCTAACTCCCTCCTCACCCCCTCCGTCTCTGCGTCAATGCTGCCCTTCGCGTACTTGCCTTTTCCTCCGACACTTTCGAGGCGTCACCTACCCTGCAAAACATCCCTTCTCTTTTTTATCACAAAGTTTTTGCCGTTTAACTTTTAACTAAACGATTATTCAAAAATCCCGATTCACTTTGTTTTTTGCTAAAGTATTCATATGCCTATTCAAGCCCGCTGATTATCCGAAAATAAATGCTTTTTAAATTCGGTTTCAATTCATGGATTTGCAATTTTTATATTTACAAAATTCATGTAAAATGCTATTTTCACGTATATACGTGCACTTTATTTTATTTTCAAACGTTTATGGATACAGCAGAAATGCATATTCACCTGAAATAAAAATTTTTTTTTGTTTTCCGAATTAAAAGTAATTACCCAATAATCAAAGAGAAATTTTACGTTACTAAGATTAATATTGTTTAATCCAATTTTGTTTTTTTTTTTTCGTTTTTATATTGCCTTTTTGATTAAAATAAAATGATTATTGTTGGAATGAAAAAAATCAGGCTGAAAAATATTATTTCGTTTTTTTTAAACCCGAATATGATGCTTGAAAGTAAACTCTATTTTATATCGATCTCAATTTTATGTTTTTTTCTTTATTGTTCATGGTTGTTAAAAACTGGCGAGATAGAGGATGCAGTTTGCGTGCGCCACTAGATCATAGTATCGTCAGAATTTGCAATCTCGAAAAAAATTTTCACATCATTGAAATATAAAAGCGAAATTGAATATTTTGTTCGTGCACTTGCTCAAAGCAGAAGTCTGACGTGAATGCACTTGAAAATGAAGTAAAAATAAGAGGAAAAAGGAAGAAAAACGATTGTTATTCCAGGGCAACGATACTTCAGAATCGCTCGGCAGGCTTTTACGCCGAAGTACTGTGGGGGATAAATGGAATTAGAGCAGGATTTGAAGGCTGTTATCTCGCAATAGAGAGAGATAGCTAAAAGCGGATCGGTCCGATTTTGGTGGGTCCCACAGCGCGGGGGTGTGGAGGGCCGAATAAAGGCTTTAGCCGGGTGATGGACGGGTGGACGGATGAGGGGGTGCAGGTGCGGGGGGTAGGCTGCCCTTCCAACCCTGTCCCAGGCCAAGGAATGCCCGGCCTTCAAAAACAGAGAAGGAACGCAAGAACGCGCGCATATACAGCGTAACCTCCTTCTCTCTCTCCCCCCCCCCTCGCTCGAGTTCATGCCGAGGCCATTTAACGCTCTTTGCGAAATTGAGTCATCGCGCGGTTCGCCCGGAATCTCGGATATTTTCCTCCCGATGCTCGCTTTCCTTCCTTCCCTCCTTCCCTCCTTCCCTCCTTCCCTCCCTCCTTCCTTCCTTCCTTCCTTCCTCCTCCCTGTCTTCCTTCCTTTCTCCCTCGGCTCCCACCCACATCGCCCCTCGGACGACTCAGCCACCCTCTTTAGTGTATATCCGCGATGCCGCTCATTCTCTTTGCTTAAACTCTCGGCGAGAGCAGAGGATTCGCGAATTGAATGCAAATGCCAAATGTAATCTGGGAAGGGATGCTGGATGCTGCCCTCTTATTTTCTGCAAGAGCTGTCGAGGCGTTATTGCCAGTTAGACAGGAACCTTTTCTTATTTTAATCTTTTGTAAGGTGAATTGGGAATTTCGAATATTTTCCGCTGCACCGCCTTACTCTTCATGCAGATTTTCAGAAAATTTCCTTAGCAATTTTTTAACACATTTTCATAAATTTTCCTTCTTTTGTTTTAATGAAATAAATACCTTCATTTTTTTAAGCTCTTCAATCTACACTTCATAATCTTCTGTTAGCGCATCATTTCTTTTATTCTATTTAATGAACATGTAATTGCAATTTCTTCGCAATATCTCAAATATTTATTTTTTTCACAATATCTACTAATATAATGAAGATAATGCATTTTTGTAAAATTAAAAAAATATTTCTGTTTCTGTATTCGTTGATTTCTTTATTATTTATTAAAAGATTTCTAAATTTAGACTGTATTCAGTATTAAAATATTTTAAATAATTAATATCATAACTTATAAATAGTTAATCACCGTAATTATATTATTTCTCTTTTAAATTAATGATGTATTTAACATGTATTATAGAATATTTACAGCTAATAAAGTTTTTCTGGAAAATTTAAGCAAATATGTAATTACATTGTTTATATTGTAATACAAAATTTGTATATGAAAGTGCTATATTATCCATTATTAGAGGAATTTGATTATTCATGCAAGCATTTACCGCACTTTTACTTTTTTTGACGCAGATAGAGAACTTACATTCCACGGAAAATTAGGTATAGAATATAAATGCACTTAAACCAACAGTTCAAATATTTACTCATTAAGGTGCCAGTCAAGTACCTAATTTAGTCTTGGGTAGGATAAGTATGTACCGTGAGTCAGAATGGTCGTTTGAACTTTTGCCTTGTGCCTTTTTTATCATAATTAAGATAGGAAAGTTCGCATTATTTAACTTATTAAGTTAAATTTTTTTATAAAATAGTTCACTAATATAGTGAAGTAGATAAAAGAATTTTTTAAATATAAAAACAAGTAATTTCACAAATATTACTGTTTTTTTTAAATGTTATATATATATTTTTTTTTAAATAATTTATTGCACATTAAACATTTTTCAAAAATATTCATAGTATTCATATAAAATAGCAATTAAATACATAGGCACATACTGTCGAGTATGCATTAAAAATCGATTTAAAAAAATCTCTTAAACAAAGATTTGATGTTTCATTTCCATACATACAATAAATATGAAAAGCTTGTATAAATCAGAACTTTTTTTTATTTCTACAACTTTTAATTACTAAGGTAAATTAATTCATTGGATTTATTAATATGCATAAATTTTGGTTTTAAACAATTATTCATTTAGCATTGCTAGCTTTAAAAGGATATTAAACCTCTTTGTGGTCATAATATTATATCAATTACAAATAAATAAAATATAAAAATTTTCTTCCGAAAAGTTGAAAATTTTAATCAAATAAACTTATAAGGATATTTCCTTTTTATAAAAAATGAGAATATTTTATTATGAATAGATTATGTAAGTGACAGTGTACGGAAAGTACGAGGGATTCAAAGTATTTATATTATATCAATTTATTTAAATGAAATATTACGAAGTTTTATAGTACTTAAATATTTGAGAAAAATTGCAATTATTAATGTAATAATTTCATAAAATAATTTAAATATTATAAAATTTTTATGAATTTATATTAATAATAACCCATTAAAAATGATTTATAAATATTAAATATTTAGTAAATGATGTAATCGAGTTTTAATGTGTTTAAGTTTCATTTATTATAAACTCTTCCTAAAATATCGTTAAGAGTTCTTTTTTTTAGAGAGTTGAATTCACTCATTCAAACTGTTGATATTTAATTTTGCTACTAAAGTTAAATAAGGTACTGAAATAGAAATGTGTGATAGATCATGTATAAAGAAAATTTATTATAAAAATTGTTTTATGAAACACTGAAAAATATTTTTTTGGTAATATAGAGAGAAGTTTGAAGATAAATAGGGAAACAGAGAGAGAGAGAGAGAGAGAGAGACAAGATAAGGAGGGTTCTTAACGAAACAGAGAAGATGAACGTGCCAAAGACTCTTGGCTCGCAATCCCGGTAATATAAAATTTTGATAGGAAGCATCGGTGCAGCGGCAAGAATTTATAACAACGTAACTCTCGGCATTTTATTTTCTTTTTTGTTTTTTATTTTGAATTTGATAATACGTTTCTTTAAAATTTTTAATTCAATATTATATGAGATTATTTACATTCATGTAGGTAATAATACGTAATATGCGGATAAAATTAAAGAAAAAAAATTTTTTGATTAAAAGTTGTCAGAACTAATTTTAGGTATAAATGAGTTTACAATGTATTCAATAAGAGAAGATTGTTAATTAGCAGTTATTTTATTAATATATATTTATAGCGTTATATTACTTTTTTTAACCAAACACCATGAATAGTTTTTGTTTGTAGCAATTTAATCCGTATTATTCATATTATTTTGTCCTTAAATTCTTTAAAGTGTAATTTACATTTAATAGGCTGATATAATTCAGACAGAATACTTTGTATATAATAAATAAAAATAAGTGTACAAAAGTAATATTTTGACTAGTTCATTAACCGACACTAGTGCTAAAAAGGAAAAAGAAAAGAGGGTAATGGTGAATATTATTTCCATTCATTAAGATTGACAGAAAGTTATACAGAATTTTTTTCAGCATTCATAATCTAGTGATAACAATATATCAGTCTAAAGTACATGTTTAAAAGAGTTTCTACTACGTGAAAGTATAAATTTTATGGACAATTTAAGGAAATTTTTGTTTTTAAAGGCTGTGTTGAGCTATTCAGTGAGTAATGCCGGTACGTCAGATTTTGAAATGTAAAAAAGTATTTCAAAGTTTGAAACGCTTGATACGGTGTATGAATTATACGGTCAAAAGTTAGATAAGAATTCCACTCGCTTAAAACTTTTTTGAAATCACATAGCATGCAAAATTTTCCATTTTTTTCGAGGTTTTGATTATTTTCTTGAAATTTGAAGTTTGGCTGGTGGCGGGAGGGGGAGGGGTTACACGCGTTATCTAAGTGTTCGACAAAGTGCTTGGATTTATAGAATTGGGTTGTCGCTAGAAGTGCGATATTGCGATAGTTTCACCGGTAATCGGTTAAAAGTTTATTGCACATATTTATCGACATACGTATTCCAAGATGATTTTATCCTCTCAAGTTGTACGAGTTTTCAAAGTAACTTTTGCTCTTCTACGAGTACCTTCGTCCGTCCACTTGGGATCTGCACAAGGGAGGGATGATTAAAATAATGCGCTGAGAAATTTTCAGAAGAAAGGTATAAGAGCTCGTGTACCCAAGAATTATTACTTTCTTTCTAGGCAGAATTTTCCTTCCTCTAGTTTTCATTAATTCCCCGTTTGCTGCTTTTATTCCTTGGTATTGCACAAGTTCCGTTTATATATTTTTCCAAACTTAAAGCACGAATCCAGCGTGGTTTTTTTAAAAAGTTTTCTCTGTCTGTGGTAGGTCTCAAAGTTGAAACATATAAGTTAAATATAAAAGCTACCGTAAAAATAAATAATTTTTGATTTAATCTATGAAGTTCGAACTATGAATGTATGTTTATAAATAATTCCTACGAAATGAAGGTTATCGTCATTCAGAGCGACACGTGAGGTTTTTTGGTCAAGTTACTACATAATTAAAATTACTAATTTTAAAATTACTAATATATTTTAGTATTTTATAAATGACTTTACAATGAAAATTGAACAATGAGAATTTGTAATTTTCTATGCAATTTCATTATGATTACAATAATGAAATCAATTTAAATTTAATAATTCAAAAAAATAGAAATCCAAGTAATTTTATATTAAATATGAAACCTTTTAATTGATAATTTTACAATCAGCCTATTAAATAGTAATTTAAGAAAATAACCTATGTATATATAGACTAAATGCACATTAAGTAATACACAATCATTAAATTTATATATTACCAATTTTTTTTTTTTTAAATTGATAATAATTGTTTATTTCAAAATTATAATTGATAATTATAGAAAATTAAAAAATTGCTTTATTGTTTTAATGAGGTTTTTAATAAATCGCATGTCTGATATTTTTGCGCAGCATACGCTATTCCATATGCATAAAATAACAAACTTTTTTAAATGTAATAAAATCTTATAAAATAGAAATATTATTTATATAATGAATAGTTTTATGTAATAAATTTATTAATATTCGAATAAAAAATATTTTTCTGCTACGATAAATTTTATTTGTATTAATTGTATACTAAATGATTGTCAGATCTTTTTTTATAAGAATATAAAAACTACAATTTCGATAATATATATATAACATGAACAGATGTTAAAAATATATTTTTTTATTGACATTTAATAATAATTAAAAACTTGATATTATATTCTGCATCAAAAATAAATATTCTACTAATAATATTTAGTTCTCTGAATTTAAGCATCGTTATTAAGTTCCTAAAAAAGCACATTCATCACATATTTATTACGCTATGTAAAAATAGTAAAAATTTAAAATAAAAAATTCATATGGGTATTGCATCATGGAAGATATTTTGTAAGAAATTGGAACGATAAAATTATCTTGATTAAAATTACATTTGCTTGTATGGAAAAAATAATTGCTTAAAAAAGAAATACTATTTTAGAATTTTAATCTCATCGTGAGGCTTGATATATGTCTTAAATAAAATTTTGTATATCCAAAGTTAAAATAGGAAAACTAATACAATTAAAATTGTTGTGATGAAACAAAATTACAAGTGATGGAAAAATATAGGGTGTTGGTTCACGCATAAATTAAAATAAGAATTTTTCAAGAAATGAAATTGATTATGAATAAATAACGTTGGTGATCAATTACTTTGTTGTTGCTTTATACTTGAGAGAGATAATGTTAAAAAACCTCAATTAATTTAAGAACTGTTTTAAAGTATTCTTTATATTAATGATGATTTTTTTTATAAATTTCAGGCCGAAATGAGCTCATCGCTCGATATATCAAGTTGAGAACTGGCAAAACGAGAACGCGAAAGCAAGTCTCCTCACACATACAAGTCCTTGCAAGAAGAAAACTGCGGGAGATCCAGGCGAAGCTTAAAGTGGTGAGTCTCACGCTTTCAGGATCTTTTTTACAAATGCCAAACATTCTGTGACACACATTTAGGTTTTTTTCACTTCATTCAACTACGACTACATTAAACTTATTTGCGATTCGTTACTAGTCGTTCTATTTTTTTGATGGCATGTTCTTATGATTAAGAACATGCCATCTCTTACTTACATCTACATACGAAACTATTAATTCAACCGTTCTTTCCGTTTAATTATGTATTTACTTTTATATCACTGGAAATTTCGATTTCAAACTCGATTCAAATAATTACTGATATCATGGGATGAAATTTTTTCCCGATAGTATCGTAAATTGCATAGAAAACTAATTTTAATTGCACTTAAAAGATACTTTAGATAATGATTTCAACCTTGATTGAAAAAGCATCTATATATAAACTTTATGTGCTAGCATTAAAAGTTACAATAAAAATAAAGCACCTGAAATGCTTGATAATAAATTTTTATAGAAATAAATGAAATTATGAAACAATTTTAAAGTTGTACACTATTTACCGAACTAAACGGACAAAATATTCAGTAAAATTCTAAAAACTATAAATGGAAAATATGAATACGAAAAGAGTTTCGGTGAATTTAAAAAAGTTTCATGGAAAAACAATTCAAGGATGAAAAATTGCACGCTTAATCCCAGTAGCACACATTCGTTAATGATAATGTTAAATTTTTCGAAATTTACGATGGAAAAAGGAAAAGCGGGTTGTGTCCACAGACCGGAGGGGTTTAAAAATGTGGGACAAATGCGTGAGGGTAAATCAGCCGTAAAAATGAACTGGCAACCGGAATGCAGCGGCGGGGGGTGGGTTAGCAGCGCAGCAACCCTTCCTCGCCATCTACCCGCGTTTAATCAACATCTGAATTATTATCGGGGCAATTCGCGTACAATCGCTGCAGTGGCTGCGGTTAATAAATCAAAGCCACTATCCGCCCATTCCCGCCCCCCGCCCCCCGCCCCTTCCACCCTTCCTTCCTGCCTCTGCAACTCGAACCGACGCATTTTGTAATTCAGATGGGACGGTCGAACGAGAGAGAATGGGCGAGGCATCCAGCTATAGAAATATAGAGAGATATGGAGAAGAAAGAGAGAAATACAGAGCAAAGGGACAATGAGGATTCGAACACGAAATGAGATGGATGGGATCGTGCGAGCGAGCGAGAGAGCGAGAGAGCGAGAGAGCGAGAGGGATCAACCCAAATTTTTAATATCAAGTGTGCGACCTCCCATAATCGCTCGATTTAAAAATTAATTATTTACATCCCGACTTATAATAGTTAATTCATTTGAAAACAAAATAAACATCAAAATTGCACAGTTAAAGATACTTGTCACACGAATATTTATCGCAGACCCAAAACTGTTTTTATGATGATGCATGTGAGCACGCGAGGGTCAATAAAATGACTCTCTTTGGATAAAACTTTTGCCACGAATAATCAAATTCACTTATTTTTCAAAAGCTTGAAAGCTGAACCAATTTTATTTGGCGAAATAATTTTCCCGTTACACCACTCTCCTAAATTTTGTAATCCCGTCCAGTGTTGCACTCATCTGAATAATATTGATATCGTCGTTTCTAAAATTCAAAAGACCGTAAAAAAATGTTTCTCCCCTTGTAAATACATAATTCTTATCCTTAAAAAGTCAATAAAAATGCGATAAACTTTGTCAAGAGTCGATGTGCAGATCAATTTTCGTAACTCAAGTTTGCATTTAATTGCACGGGAGTAATTTCTGACGTAATGCCAAGCAAATTCTGATGTTCGGCTCAACTTTTCTGTTTTTTTCTTTTTCTTTTTCTTTTTTTATTTGGTTCTGGTTCAAGGCCTAGGCAGCGCGCAGTGTGTTGACTCGTAAAAATGGAAATTCTAATTTCAACCGGCAGCCGAGTAATAATGAAAAAAATCATTGCTCAGTGAAACGACCAAACAATGTCGTGTAGTTTGCTTGGAAAATATAAAATTTACACATTCGCAGACGCGTGCGGGGTGTAGTGTTGGGCATGTATGACTCTTTTGTTGTAACTTGAAACAGACGACCAACCACCAACCGAAACAACCCCTGGATGTGCACAATCCTGACCACGACCCCGCTACCCTCTAGCCTTGTCGGCATTATTCACGACCTCGACTTCGTCGCCCTCGCCAAACCTCGTCCTTCGTCTCTTCAATCGGTTAACCTTAATTTTGTAACTGTCTCCTGGAAAATTGCGAACGGAGATGCATTTGTTACTCCTGTTTCCTCGTTACTTGTTATATGCTCTAATAATTCATTTGTTCTTTAGTCGAGTTTGACTCTCATCGACGTCCACCTAATTTATTGAGATTTCATAAATATTTCAAATTATGTAGTTTTGCAATTAAATCATTGCCCGAGTTACTAAATATAATAACAAATGCTTTTATGCAAATAACATAAAATAATATAAAGGGATTTTGTATTATTTGATTCGTGTATTGAAACTTGCTATTTTTATAAAAAAATTATGTTATCGTATTTTTATTATTGATATTTATAGTCTAACTTTATGACGTTTTGGTATAATTTTACCTTTAGGAATCAATATTTTATCAAAGCATTGATAAAATATATTAATCTTTATAAATTAATTATTAAAACAATAATATTTTTACCATGAGTTGTATATTAAATTCTTCTTTTAAATTGAATTCAGTGCTATATAATTAAAATTTTATATTTATCATGTGTTTTAATTTATTTTTATCTGTGAATTATGATAAATATTCAAACTATAATAATACAATATTTAATTAAAAAATTATGCATAAGGTCATTCGAATACACACGAGAGAAAATTATATGAATGATGTCATGTGGACTATGAAATTCCATCTTTAAAATGTATAAATACGTTTCCTTTTTTTCAATTGTGTTTGATTGCCCATAACCACCAAAAGATTTTGAAATCATTTTATGCAACATAATGAAAATATTTATCATACCTCGATTGAAGCTTTAAATTAATTAATATCTCACTATGCTATATGATGAAAATTTAGAATACTCGGTATTTCATATTATATTTGATACTATATAATATAAATTTTTAATAATATTTTTAAGTTCTCTAAATATTTGAAATTCTCTGGGATAACGATGCGCATACGTCTCAATTAAGTGAATTAATTTGGAGTTGATGCAGATTTTCATTTGAATGCGGAATTCGTTCGACGTTAATAAAATTCAAGCATTTTTCAATTAAAACTCAAAAGCTACTCTCAACATCATGTGCGTCATGCTGGAAAAAACTTTGAAAAAGTTATGGAAAAAAAAAAAAATAAAATAAAAATAAACGAAAAGTCCTGTCTTCGTTCAAATACTTTCATCGTCATTTTTACTCGAATTTAAATTGAAAAAAATTATTATTTTGAAACGCAAACATGACCTACGTTTATGTTTTAAAAAGAGTAATTAAAAACTGAAAGCCTTATCAATTATTCAACTTTGTAATGAACAAAAACTAAAGTCTATTAATATAAATTGATGACGTTCATCGCGATAGTCAAATTTATTGTCCAGTTATCATGGTAGCTAGTATCTTTGATGAAATATTGAAGCATTTTCTTTCATCTGTTTGCTATCGTTATTCTCTCTCATCTGACTCTCTCTCTCTCTCTCTCGCGTAAAATCGCATGCTAGATTTTCCCGCGTACCGCATTCAGTGCACTTTGTATTTCGCACTGAAAATTTGCGAGCGAATAAATTTACGAGAGGAAGTAAATTGAGACTGAAAAGTCCTACGCGCGTTCTGTAAAATCGAGTCGATGAGTGTAATTAACGTTCCATCGTGCGTTAAATAATAAAATTGGATTATCCTTATATGCTACGTATATACATTTGTTCGATTGATTAGAATTTAATTCGAATTTTTCTTCTTTACTATTTTCTAAATATCGCGATATTATATCAATAAATTTTTAATTAATGTACATTAATTACAAATTTAAAAACTCTTTTGAATCGTATATTAGCTCTTTATTAGTCGAACCTAATTTTTATTTCCGCTGTTATTACAAATCGATAAATCGAAAAATTTATTTCAAAATCATCAATAAAACGTAAGAATTTTTTAATTTTACAATTTTTCAAAGTAATAAAAAATGAAAGGTTTGTGGTGAAAATCGGGAACAGTAAATATTTATATACATGAATTATATGTATAAATGTTACTAACAAAAATATTATATAAAAATAGATTTTATTAGAATTTTATTTATTTTATTTTAAAATTTTATTTACTCTTCATTTAATATTTATTTATATTATTTTTTACTTTTATTATAAAAATAAATATGATTCTCTGTATTCAAATTTTTTTTTTATGATATTAATAAACAGTTTAGATTGTTAATTTCTAAGAATAAAAATGGTTCAGAGGTAACTCCAGTTGAAATTATTAAAAAAAAATAATAGTATTAATATTCATTTAAATAATGTATATATGCTTGTGGATACACATATGTATGTATAAATTTCATATTAATTAGAATTAAAAATAAATTTTATATTATAATTGGATTCTGGATTTATAAAAAAATATTGAATTGAAGACAATGAAGTCAACTAAAATCGCTTTTATTTTTGTTGCAACTTTTAATACTTTTGGTGATAAAAGCCTGTTTGAAATCGAACATCTCTGGTGAGTTAACATATATCCCGTACTTCTCTTTTGCTGATTGATATATAGCTGCGATATTTCAATCATACTATGAAGTATAATCATTTGGAGTTGAAACTCTTTGTAATTCTTTTCACTTTCATTCGTATGATATCTTTTTCATTATAAAGTACATCTTTAACGGTGCACGCTTTTATTGAAAAAGCATTACGTAAGCTCGATAAAATAATCAGAAATTAAAACATCTTTATCATTGCTTGGAATATATTTGAAATAAAAAATTCAATCATGTATTTTATGTGTATATGTGTGTGTGTGGGGGGGGGGGTATTATTATGCGAGTTTTGGGTGTTAAAAAATTAGTACGTCAAAACAATAATTTATCAAAATATAAAAGCATTGATATTTAAATCTGGTAAATGAGCTAAAGCATAAAGCTATAGTGGTTGAAATTGAAAGGATTCCTATTATTGTGGTTCTCAATGCAAGAACAATAAAGAAAAATAAAACAGTTGTCACATAAGTAATTAATTAGAAAGCCAAGAGTATAAATAAGATTGAGCAAGAGCTTCAATAGATAATTGTGAATTGTGAATTGTGAATTGTGAATTAGAGCGTTGATTATTGGGAAGGAGTATGGAATGGAGGGAGGGTAAAAGCGCAAGGGGATAAATGTTAAATGCTAAATGGTAGAGGGTGAGTTCGTGAAAATAACGAGGGTCTGTAAGTGTGTGTGTGAATGTCGCCAGGATCACGCGACGAAGGAGAAGACGCTCCAGACAATGTCGAGCATGTCGAGCGCCCAGATAGTCTCCGCCGGCAGTGTCATACACAACAAGATGCCCCCCGCCCTGGTTGGGCCCTTAGCCCTTCACGCGTCCACCCCCGTCTCCTATCCTGGAGCGGTAAGTCCCCAGCTCTTTCTCTCGAAAAAAAAATCAAACAACTGCACTAGAATAATGTGAAGCCAGCCAGAGTGTTTGTGGCCTCTCTCTCTCTCTCTCTCTCTCTATCTCTCTATCTCTATTTCTCTCCGCTCCAACTAATCCTATTCTTTCTTTAAATTAATCATTTCATCCTATCGCTTTTTACGCATATAGAGTATTGGCTTGTGATTTTTCATTTTCCGGGAACAGTATATTTTCATTGTAAATATCTTTTATCGTTATTTGAATAAACCTCTGATCCAAATCAAAATTGATCAATTTGATTAATAAAAGTGCTTTCGCAAGATTGATTCATCCGGTTAAAAAATATGAATAAATTAAAAATTTTTATAAATTCAATTTAATGAAATTGATATGTATCACTAATGAACATTTTTTTAAGTATAAAAATAATATCAATTAATGATAAAATTCAATTATATTATTATTTTAGGGCTCAAAATATTTGTTTGATAAATAATTAAAAATATTAAAATGTAATATACTTCGGTGTAATCGTTTTATGCGAATAGTGTGCATTAAAAATTTAATACGCAATTAGCAATTTAAATTTTTTAAAATAAATTAACTACTCTTTTGCTTAAAATTCAATAATACTACACGTATTAAGAAATTTATTATACCATTATTATACAAATATAATATTTAAAACTCAATGTAGAAAGACCATCAAAATAAAGAGATTAATTTTATACGATAAAAACTATTAGACCATGTCTACAGACAATCATTTTATCGCTTTTTTATTGTACTAATGATTGCTTTGCTAGGAACAATTAACTTATATTGGTTTATTCTTTTACTTTCCCTTTTTGTGATTTTTTAAGCTTAACTTTAAGTCTGAAATTTTTTACTACTCTCTTTTGCGTAACAATATGCTAGCTTGATTTAGTCATACGTATGCTGTTTTCATTATTGTAAATTATTCCACGATATTATTATTATTAATTATTCATTTATAATTAATTAATAATATGATGATTAATTTGTTTTTACACAGTAGGTGAATAATTAAAATGAATTTTCACCTCCTTTAATTTTTCACAAATTTATCATTCACATTGAATTGAATGAAAAACTTGATAAAAATATTGATTCAAAATTCATTTTATGACTGAAACATTGAAAGTGTATCTTTGCAGTCGGATTGAGAATGTGCAAACAAATACAAGTCATGTGAACTGAAAAATAAAAGATAGCCAATGAGTAAAAGTAATGAAAAGCCGAGGGAAGAAAAGTTGAAGTGCACGAGAATACGAGTGCCAATTTTTTAATAACTAGTCCCGTTTTCTCGTGTACATGGTGTGCACTCTTAAATTCAATTAGCATACAATAGTTTCTCATTCAGCGGAAATACGACTCTCAATACTTGATGCTCTCACTCACTCACTCACTCACTCACTCAATCCACGCCGCCTTTCCTCTCTCTCTCTCTCTCTCTCTCTCTCTCTCTTCTCTTTCTTCTTACACTCTTTCGAGCTCGGAGCGCGAATTACGCAGCTTTTTCTTTTTCTTCTCTCCGCCTTCCCTCTTCCTCCAACTTTTTTATTGCACCGCAATCTTTCTCTTTCACTCGTTTACATCCTTTTCTTCTTTCTCTCCACTCTTTTGAGTAGCCGTATAAGGAAGAACCGGGGACAAAGGAGAATGAGGCGCAGAGAGGGCAAGAACATCAAAGTTTGACGAGTTCTTTTAGCTCGAAGAAAAATATCGTGATAATTAATAATTAAGTAGCTCAGGATTGATTATTGAATCAGATCATTAAGTAAATTAGGCAGGATAACGGAATATAAGTATTCCGTTTACGATTTTAATCAGTCTAACGTTCGCTAAGGTGCTTTAATTTTCTGGAGCATTGATTTTTCCAGTTTTAAGAGTTTTCTTTTCTGGATATCAAACGATAAATTTAACAACTCGTAAATCAAAGTCTGGTTTTAAAAAATTATTCCAAGTTATTGTCTCAGTCACTTGCTTTGGTTTAGAAGAACTTTAAAATGAATTATACTTTAAAAAAAAAAATTTAATCGTCTGAACTTTTATAGTAAATTAATTCATTTGAAATTCATAAAATATAAATTATGAAATAATTATAAATAGTTAACATATATTCTTTCGCATTTTTATGAATAAAAACGATTATAAAACTTGATGTTTATCTTAATGATCTTTGATTATATATATTATATCCTTGGCTATATTTTATCTAATATTGATTATAGTACAAGCTACGTTAAATTAAAAACTTTTACAAAAAAGCACTTTTTATACTACGATTAAATACAATTAATTATAAATGTATTTTATTATAGTTAAATAAAGAAACAATTTACAAAAGAAGTGGAAGCACGAAATTAAAAATTGTTTTCTATACGATAAAAAATTTTTTATTATTATTTTTAATCTGTTGTAGTAACATTAATTCCTCAAATAAAAATGATTATTTTAAGGTATTTTTTTCCAACCCTATCTCTCATTTACCACTGAAACTTTAGGGGTGTTCTTGTTGTGTATTGTCAAACAAATTTCATTATTATTTTGTCACTCTCATATTACAAATATCTTCACACGCAATAGCTATATTTAAAATATTCTATTTAAAAATAATTTAATTTATAAATAGACAGATTTTAAGCCTTTAGCTTTTTATTGGGATTATTCGAATTCTTATTTCGTATATATTTTTTAAAATATTCTAATCCTATGCACAACATGTGTATAAGTGTTATTTTAAATATTCAAATTCAGTTGCCAATGAATACTTATAATTGAGGAAAATATTATTTAAAATATTTACAAGATAAGCTTTTATGTGCATATGTTTAATTGATGTATTATTTATATACAAAATGAGTATTTAAAAATTGATCCACGAACAAGGCTTTTAATGAATTCAATTTTTTTTATTCTCATAATGATTAGTATTTTCAATAATTTTTTTTATTAGTTGCTGGAATTTTTTAATATAATGAAATTTTTTTTTTTTGATAGCACATAATTTCGAATTTCAACTAGCAAAAGATAATTGAGCTTATTTATTATGAAATATATATGTGGAAATTGAATTAATTAAATTTGATGGAATCCTCAAAATATTTAACAGTATTGCATTACATGATAAACTATCCAAGAATGTTTTTGTTTTATAAAAATTTTTTTTATTAAAATACCTGTGAAAAATCTATTTTTAAAAAGTACAAAATATTGAATCAAATATATTATATACAAAATATTTTGCTTTGTATTTGAAACAAAAAATAGTAAAGAATATATTTAATTTAATTCTCGATTTACTTTTTCACTGGATTGAGCAAAAAAGAATTGTTCTCAGTGTATGTCAGAAGAAATAGACACGACGAAAATACATGTTTGTATGACAGTAATGAAAATATATGAAGGCAGATGAAATGATGTTTGTAATATAGATATATTATAAATATGTGTTACTGCGATTTGAAGAGAAACAAATGATGAATTTGAATAACAGTTGCAGTTACTAAGAAAACAATTTTATAGTACAAGATTTTAAATTAACCTGCTAATTTGAATGTTTTGATACGTCTAGTCAGAATCACTGATATTCATTATGTTAAATTAATTTAAATGTTATTTTAACTGTTGACGATGAATCATTGATTCTGATTAAGATAATAGGATGTATTTGTATATTTGCGAGCAGCATACGTTCAAAAAGCAAACGCTGAAATATTTATGTGGCTTATAAAATTCTATCTTCTACCCTCTCTCTTGCTCTTTTCTAAATATCATTTTAGCTCTTGACTTACTCGCGTTCAGTGCCAGACGTGTTTATATTTTGATTTACAATTTTTATCTGTGATTCAAGAATTGATTCAAGTCCTTTCCTTGCGTTCACCGGAGGAACCATTAGAACCGAGTAACAATTTTGAGTAGAAAAAATGTTGTTAATGATTAATTAGGAGAAAATTATGAACAAATAAAAGGAAAAAGGGAAATCAGGGATAATTCACGAATCACAGTAGCAGTAATCTTATAATCGCACTTGTCGCGAGCCTGTCAATCGTCACTCATTCGGTTTTGTCGTTGGTATGCACAGCAATTCTGGCAACCGGGCTTGCAGCCAGGCACGTCTCAGGATGTCAAGCCGTTCCCCCAGCCGGCGTACACCGGGAAGCCGGCGACGGCGGTCTCCAGCGGGGAGATGGTGCAGACCCAGCCGCCGCCACCCTGGGAGGGTCGGGCTATCGCCACGCACAAGCTCAGGCTCGTCGAGTTCTCCGCATTCATGGAACAACAAAGAGATCAAGACAACGTGAGTACTTCATTATGATTCATACATTCATTCATGTTCATTAGCATCCATACCCTATTTACTATAATATTTAATTACCTCCATTATCTCTTCCATTCGCTCAATTTCTCATTAACTATTCAGCAGCGTGCTTAAATATTAAATTTAATTTGATTGAAGCAATTATAAATCAATGAATAGATTGAGCTAAGGTATATATATATATATATATATATATATACATTGTGTAATGAGCTTTAAATAAGTTAGTTGTGGTTCTTTGTTCATTAAAACTTTGTTAATAAGAATAAACTTTAATTTTTATAAATATAAAACTATAAATCAATAAATCACAATTTCTTATGGGCTACTCCACTTACAAAATCAATGTTTTGTCAAGCATGATTTAGTATGATTTTCTAACATTATTTATTTTGAATATTTCACAAAAAAAAACAAAAAACTTTTGTTATTTTCTATTTTGATTCCTCGTTAATATTCGTAATAAAATTACTCGTGTTTTAATTTATTTTTTATTTTTATTTTGAATAAAATTAATAGCTTCAATTTAACGATGAATATTTTCCAAAATTCGTTGTTTATCGTTTGTTCATTCTGCTGTTTAAATTTTAGTCCTAGCATTTATTTATCCATATATTATTATTTGTACATCATCAGTATTAATCATTAAGCATTTAATGCTGTGGTTTAGATAGAAGAATTATGTTCTACAATAAATATATATATATGTGTGTATGGAAGAGATACTTATGAAATATGGAAGCGAATTACAATAAAATATTAGCGGTTCGAAGTTGTAATTGGGTAGCCCAAAGTTGGAATGGAAAACGGAACGGAGCGTGCAGCTTTTGGGAGACGGGAAGTAAGAGGTGCGTTTGTGTGTGTGTGTTACAGTATCACAGGCACCTGTTCGTCCACATAGGGGGTTCGGCGACCTACACCGACCCTCTCCTCGAGGCGGTCGACGTCAGGCAGATATACGACAAATTCCCGGAGAAGAAGGGCGGCCTCAAGGAGCTTTACGACAAAGGCCCACAAGCCGCGTTCTTCCTCGTCAAGTTCTGGGCTGATCTCAATACCAACATCCAGGACGAGGCCGGGGCCTTCTACGGTGTAACGAGCCAGTAAGTGTCCGACGCCATCCAAAACTGTCATGTTGTATCGTTCAATTGTTGTTCCACATTCACGCCGCATAATTGGCTGCATTTTGCGAAACCTTCGTGGCTCGGCTCATTTGCCATTTGCCGTTTGCCGTTTGCGCTAAATTATCTTTTACTCCTTTTCAAATCTCGGTTGCAAACGAGCCCCCATCACTTGTCAATCGAGAAAAATCATGAAAATCCTTTTTCGCCTCAAATCGTCTAATAAGTCTAACAGACTTTCGCTTCACGGATTCTTATTCATTAAGATAAAAGGAGAAAAACTTTGTGAGACGTATTTTAAAAATCTTCAAATGCACTTTTTACTTTATTTGGCTGAAAACGTGTAATCAAACGTCAATAATAATCGCTCTAGTTTATTACCATGAGCATGAAATATTAATCTTAAATTTGTAACTTTAAAAATAAAATTTTTTCAAGAAGAATAGCGCAATGTACACCATACATCGATAAAATAATCAAATAATCATTTTTTTTTAAACAAATAAAAACCGAGTTCATCCTTAAAAATCACCTCTAAAAGCGGATGAAATTTAAAAAAAAAAAATCCAATATTTCAACATTTTTATTATTGACAAACATGTAAGCATATACGTTAATCATCGATTAATTGAATATAATAAAAAAATCTTTTACGATTATACCATATCAAATTGCGTAGCATTAAATTGCGAAAAAATGGACGTCCATATAGAAATCATAATTTCGCGTCGAAACGATTTTGTCATTAAAAATATAATTCTCCATAAACGCTTTGTAGATATTTTTTGGATATTTTTAAAGCAGTTTTTTTATTTTTATTTTTTTTGAAATGAGATTTAAGTGGAGGGAGTGCATGAAGTACCGACAGACTATCTCCTTGCTTTAGAGCCAACTAATGCACGCCTTTATCTTTTGCTCGACAGGTACGAGAGCAATGAGAACATGACGATAACGTGTTCAACGAAGGTCTGTTCGTTTGGCAAGCAGGTCGTTGAGAAGGTAGAAACGGAGTATGCAAGGTTCGAGAACGGCAGGTTTGTCTATCGCATAAGCCGTTCGCCCATGTGCGAGTACATGATAAACTTCATTCACAAGCTAAAGCACCTGCCAGAAAAGTACATGATGAACAGCGTTCTGGAAAACTTTACCATCCTGCAGGTAGGCATTACTTTCTTGGCTCGCAAAAATAATTTACTCAAATGTGCTTGGGTTTTAATCCTTTGTTGAAACTTACCTACTTGCAATACTTTTTTAACGCCCTAAAAGATCTTACAGGCTTTCAAGCAAATTCTTCGGTAAATCTATATTTGTATAAAATGTACTTTTCACATTGTGCCGAGTAAATAAGAACCGATACTTTTTTAACAAAGGAAAATTCTATTGTTTGTGTATCGTCATCAATAGCCATATTTTGAATTCCTTGTATAAACTTATATACGTGTAGCAAAGCGTGTACTTTTATAATGTACATTCCAAATCTCAATTGAGTAGATATAACAATGCATGACGTCAAGGCAATATGGATTTTGATATTTTAAAAATGTGTCTTATTGATTTATTTTATTAAAATTTACGATTACATTTGAGACACAATTTTTCTGTTAAATTAAGAAAGCTTAAACAGATAAGCATAGAATAAAGTGGCAATCGTGAGTAATTTGTGTCGAGTGTCTTGTGTGTCATTTTAAGACTAAATAATATTATCATATATTTTTACACCTGAACACCATTTTACATATAAACTTTATCAAATACATTGTACTGCAATTATTAGACATTTGTTTTTTTTGAATATTCACAAAATTCAATTATTTACATACCACGTACAGATGCTAAGATATGGCTCTTATCTTTTTTTAAGAATATTTAAATTCATTATCTGCTTTATGATTCAGCAATTGTTTCGATACCCACGGTTGTAAAATTATACTATACGTACGAATAAAATAAGTTTCACAGAGAATTCATAAAAATTTCGTGATAAATATTAACTTTATTGACTAATACACAAAAAAAATCTAAAGTATGAAAAACCATGCACCACCTTTAAAGTAAATGCATTGAAAATGAATATTTGCATAAATGTCGAGACGATTTGTGTAACATTATTTGTTTGCTTCCCCAGGTTGTCACAAACAGAGATACCCAGGAAACGTTACTCTGCACAGCGTACGTCTTCGAGGTCTCAACGTCTGGACACGGTGCTCAGCATCACATATACAGACTAGTCAAGGATTAGCCTTGATAATTCTGCTCGCCGTGCAGCCATCCACCCCCATCAGTGCCTATCACAACATTAACCACGTACACACGCTCATTAATAACGCGTGACTTGGCGTCTTAAAACGCACACATACTCCCGCACGCAAAATAATACGCACACCTCCAACGGACACCCATCCACACCCACACCCACACCCACACCCACACGCGCTTAAGCGAAACACACAACACACGAGACACGACCACTGAGACCATCGACACACAACCATGCATTCATAGAGTCACACACATCAATAAGCCGACAGAACATGTGTAGGAAAAGTAGGAAGATATAGAAATTTTGGTTTTCGATTAAATAGTTTTAACGAAGCATACATAAGTAAAACTTTTAAAAATATGCTTAAGAAATGATACATATGCAGAAACAGATATACGCATGCATTACTGAAGAAACACACGCACAGGTGTGCACAGATGCACAAACGCGTGCCAACCAATCCGCAGATCTCGGATTCGTTTCAGAAGAATCGATAAAGAAGTTGTTGCACAAAAAAACCATTGTTTTTGTTTATCAAGCAAGTATTTTTTGTACTTGATCAAATGGAACATGTAATCTGGCGTGGTGTATAATTTGTATTTTTTTATTGATCAAGTTTTTCGTTCGGTCAAGGGAGGAAAATTGACAATAAAAACAAACACGTGTATTTTTTCTTTTTTTTCTTCTTTTTTTTATATACTTGGTATATATTGGATTAATTAATGTAAGAAAATTAACGACATCTCGGAAGGGGTTGGCACGAACATGACTTTAGTATTATAATTTCATTTTTAAAAACATGGAAAATGAAAACAAAACACAAACACTTGAGTATAAATATGTAAGACATATATAATATTATATATATGTATGTTAAATATAGATGCAATGATTACGACTCACATTGTTACAAATGATCGTGTATAAAGCTATATAAGTGATGTTTTACGTTTACAAACAGGCCGAAACATAAGGAAGCGCTAAAGAGATGCTATTTGCGAATGTCTGATAATCTCTAAAAATCTCTTTTTGTCTTATTTTTTTTTTGAAATCAATGTAATCAGTGTAAGGAAAATATAAAAAGACATCTATACTTTATACACATTCAACATTTATAAGCATTGTGCGAAGAGTTGAGCAGTTGAGCAGAAGAAAGCGTGCTTGTGCATTTTAAAATGCAACTTGAGTAAAACAGAGAAGGGCTCGTCGCGAAGCTACTTTTTTTTCACGTTTTCGATTGTTTTTTAAGACAGATTTACCTATGCCACACTTTCGTGCAATCCCACCCATTTTATAGGCATCGATGCGTAGTTTTAGGGAGATTTGTTTGTATTTCTTATAATCACCTTTGTACTTGTTAAGGCTCCTTTTTTCTATAGTTCTTATACGTCGATGAATTTCTTACTTAGCGTACAGTTTGTTTTTACTTTTTATTACGTTTACAGAGACAATATTAGACCGTACTGCACTTTTGTCTTCTTTCGATAGACTATTGACTGTATTTGCGTTCGAGAAAATCGATGCTCAAGATTCGACTTTCGTACTTAAATAAGAGAAAACTCTAAGAAACTTGTCGACACATCTTTGAATGCCGTTTTGATTTTCCAAACGTGAAAAATCAAAACGGGCTCTTAACTTTTTTTACGATAAACAAAAAATTTTCATTCGCGTGTTTCTTTATTTCAAAGTCAGCGTCTTTTTTCGCAACAGAACTTGCCTTCCGAGCATTGAACACTAACATAAAGAAGAAGAAGGAAAATACACCTTACTTTAAGATTATGTTAATTTAATTACTGTACTGTTACTTTAATTAACGTTTACGAAACAAGTGGCAATGTATTTTGATCTCTCTCTTTTAGTCAGAAATATGTCTGTTTTTTTTTTTTTTTTTTTTTTTTTTTTTTTTTTTTTTTTTTTTTTTTTCTTTTTTTTTTTCTTTTTTATTCAGGGTGAGACATAAATTATACTGAGTGATTTATTATTGGATAAATGCAATCCGGAGTTTTATACGTCCATTATTATTGTGAAAAATTGATTTAAAACAATCGCTTAGAGGAGGAAAAAAGGAATTGGCAGCTTTTCTGTATCTTTAGTTATTGTTTTATTTTTATAGTTTGATTTAAGGCGGGGTGCTGAACAAAATAAATGATTGATCAAATTTGAAAGCCATAACGACGATCACGAATCCAACAGTAACATTTGCACGTTCAAGAGAGATTATCGACGATCGGTCGTTTCGTTTGCAAATGTAAAGAAAAGGCCACCAGTTAATATACTCTGTGCATGCGCAATGTCCGCGACGCTAATGAATGATCTCTTTTTTAAAGTTACTTAAAGTCCGTTAATGCCAAAATCCTAACAGAAATTTTTAGCATCTCTGGGCTAAAAGTCGAGTTATGTAAATTTTTCGTGGAAAGAAAATGTAATAATAATAAATGAAACTCACTTTTTGTAATATGCAATATCTTATAAACTTAAAGAGAAATTTTCACTTGTCTTACGTGTGTTTCAGCATACGAAAGTATAGAAAAAAAGACCGACCGAAGATGAATTCGATGAATCAAGCACCGACGCTAATATTATTAATATTAGAAGATAATGAATTTAAAATAAGTGAATTACATTTATAAGCAAAGATTATGAAAATATATATTTATCTATGTCTTCTGTGAAGATAGAAAATAGTACTCTCTCACTTCTATATTGATGATATCAAAAAAATTTAAAAAATAAAAAAAAAATATCTGAATCGAAAGAACTGATAAGGACACAAACATCAGCAGCGTTAATTTAAAAAAAAAAAAATTTAAAAAAAAAAATAAAAAAAAAAACAGCTCGAAACGTGTATAATAAATAATTCACCAAACAATCCATATTCAAATTTGTTGATTAACTTTGTATATACTTGCATAAAAATATCTTGAAAAAAATTATATTGAAAAAAAATGAAGTTCCAGCGGTCGTTTTCTGTCCTTTAAACAAATATATAACTTTACTATTTTTTACTGTGACAATTTAAAAAGATATGTGAGCGATTTTATCTTAAAATAACAGTGATCGTATCGAAGTGATTTTCATAGATGGTGAGCTGACTATTACGATCCCATACTCGTTTAAATAGAAAATTTGGCTAATCTAAACTTATTTTTAATTACTGCTTGTCTTTTATCCATATACTGGAACTGCCATATCAAAAGAATTGAGCTTGTTCATAAAAAAAAAAAACAAAAAAAAACAAAAAAAAAATAAATTTTGCGTGAAGAAAAAATAAAAATGAAATACAAGGTCGACGAAACTTACCTGTATATTATATAATTATCATTAATGAAACGAACGAGGATCAAAGTAGTTGATTTTAACGAATAAATGGAATAAAATGAAATGATATATCATTAAATTAGAGGTTTAAATATAAAATAGAATTCAGTATATGTACAGTATTTGAAAAACATGTTTATAATTTGTATGGAAAATAAATAATTGATATAAATATGAGGACTTATTTATATTCTATTTCATCCCCTTTCAATATATCTACATGCATATATCATACTGAATAAGTATATTAAAAAATATATAAGAAAATTTTAAATTTAATAAATCATTAATAAACAAACTGGATTTACAATTTTTTTTTAAGTACTTTGAAATAAATAATCCTGTTAAAAGTACTCGGATTTAAAAAAAAAAAATTTCTTATTTACTATGTATAAACATTGTATATGTACACACTGATTTTTCATAACGTAACTTTTAATTACATTTTTAGAAATTTATTAAATTCTAATATAATTTTTTATTTGTGAATACAATGATGGATTAAAAAAAAGATTTATTCTAATTACTATAATAATGATGGATTTTTACAACGTTAATAATGTTAATAATGTCTTATTTGTTTATTTATATTTTATTACTTTATTTATTAAATGTAACTTTATGTTCAGTATTTTAATTTATGAAATACACGTAATTATAACAGAACTTTTGTTAAACAATTTAGTATTTATATTTTAGTTTTTATATTTTAGTTTGCATGTGTACTAAAAATGTTTATGTATACTCAAAATGAGTACTTTAAAGAATATTAAACAGAATTTTATACAACATTTATAGTCTTTTATGGTACACGACATCGACTACGAATATTTTGAAACAATAATTTAAATTCCAGCGTCTAACATGCACCAAACTAATTTAAAGTGAACAAATAATTGAATTTACGAGGATGCCGGTAGCCTATCATAGAATAAAAATCCGATGTAAGTTTCAAGTGCTGAGGGTAGTATTTTAAATAGGAATTCAAGATGTGGAACTCGGACAAGGGAGCAGAAAAATTACTCATTCAAGCCCGAGGCTCAAGCTCGAATTGACACGAATAATTTTTGGCAATCTTTCTGATTAATGACCTCTCCCTCTCACATTATTAATCAGTAAATTACATTTGATCGAAACTTGCAGTTTTGTCTTTGTCTTGCAATTTCACAACTGGGTTAAGGTAAAATTTTCTTAACCTTAATCATTACAAGAATCCGGTAATTGATTAATCACTCACGTAACACCTTTGTGAAATTTATAAGGCAAATTATGTAAATCCAGTTATTTTTAAACGTGTAAAAAGAAATTTGAAATTTTTTATTTTAAAATAATTAACAATATATTTTATTAAAATGTGATTTGATTGCATTTTTATTGTTCTCAATATTTTATGTTCAAATTGTGTTTGAATAAATTTTAAATAAATTATTGGAATTAGAAAGATAACAGTTTTTCATAACAATTAATGACGATAATAAGAATTTTTTAATAGAAAAATCATATATTGAATATTTAAGGGAAATTACCGACGAATCAATATTTATGAATGAATATTAACAATATTTTGAAATTTATAAAATAAAATGTTTACGTGAATATAAAATTTCAGGCTAGTAGAAATTGAAAAATGTATCTTCAAATTTGAAACTTTAAAATATTTTGGTATTTCTCTACCCTTACTTGTAGCTCAAAATATGCAATATACTTATTTTTGTCAAGTAACTGCGATCTTTGAATTTTTGACAATCGCAGGCATGTCCGCACCGGGATAAAGTATGTAGTACAAATAGGGATAAAATTGTTACTCAGTCAAGTTCTTCTAAAAATATATGTGACATGTTCTAAATTATGTTAGGAAAGTCAAGGCATTTAATCAAATTGTATAAGCAAAAATTAATATTTTTGTGATATTTTTACTTTTTAAAATTAATAATGTAAAGCTAAGATGTAGAAATTTTGTGTATTTATTGATTATATTTTTTTTTCTAAAAAAAGTTTAAAGTTGGATTTATAATCTTTATTAACATTTTATATTATACTTAATTTTTAAATAAATAAAACTTAACTTGCAATTTCCAATAATTTTCTATCTATAAGTTTAGATTTTAGTAGCCAAAATTTAATCAATAAATTTTATATATTTCTAAAAAATGTTAAGAATTGATATTATATGTAAAAAATGAAGACTGACGTCTTTATGTCAAAAAACAATTGCACCAATTAGTCAAAAAATTAAATCATTAAAAATCTACATTGCTAATTACTAAAATTATAACTTTTCATTTCTGAATGAAATGTCTTGGATCAACCTATTTCAGAAAGTTGTGCAGGATAAAGTCAGTTCTCCCGATACTAATTTTATCAAAGCTTAAATTATGGCAGTGAATTCGTACACTAAACTCCTTTTTGTCACGTAATTGGAACTTTAAAAACTTAATTAAACTTTGATGAATTTTATAGCTTTATGTCGAGCAATAGATTTTCTTTATTGAAAGAGAACAAGAATATAAATGGTTTTTAATTATTCACGTATATGTAAGATTCTTAAAGTTATAATTTGGTAATCCAAAAGAAAAATCACAGAAAATTTGGATATAAAAGTATGTAGTTAAATAAAAATATATTTCTGTTGGATATATCTATCTAAGCATGTGTGTGGTATATTAAACTATTAAAAATTTAAAAACTTAAACTATGCTTTGATTCAATGTTAATATTTTATTTTAATTATTATAATTACATATATAGTGTATAAAGATAATATATTATTGTATATACAATAGATAATTTATTTATTTAAATGATAAATTCATGAAACACTAATTTTTTAGATTAAAAAATTATTTCGATTTGGATAGATTCAAATCATCGTATAAATTATTAATATTAAAATAAACATTTGATTATAATTTGTATTCTATTGAGTTTTGGTGCAATTTATAAAATATGTAGATTATATAAGTAGCTTAACATGTAAATAATAATTTTTATTTAGATTGTCAATTTCTAAATAAACATAAAATATTGAAAATCAATAAAAAAATATCTTTGATTTTTTACCTGTAGTGCGTTTAAAATAACAATATTGATCCTATTGAACACTATTTTTATCTTAAATCTATAAATGTCAAATATAGAACACATAAATGAATTCTCGATTTCTCGATGTTCTTAAACTTTACTCTCATGTAAATTCATGGTGGCTGTTATAATTATTCGGTCGAAATAATGTAAAGGAGTAACTACTTGTTCTTGTAATTTCCTTCCAACATAATTACATATTGTTCCTGGAACGTTCGTGTCCAGTGTAAATACTTGCATAAATTATCGACATATCAAAATATTAAATCTAAAAAAAATATATTTTATATTGTGCACTTTATTTCTTTAATTAGTTAAAAATTTGTTTATTTAAAAAAAAAAAATTTAATATTACATAATTTGTAATTTAAAAATTTTTTTAAATCGTAGCTTAGTAAAAATAATTCTTCTATGGATAAAAATAATTTTGAAATATTCAAATAAATTTGCATAAACTTCATAATGTTTATACAAGTGCAACGAGAAGTGAGATAATATACTTCAATAGAAACGAACTTATTATATTGTTAATATATTAACTACACTGGTAAAATCTTCACCTGTCAAATATATTTGTATAGATTATTGATTTGTTATTTGTAAATTATGAATGAGAAAATTCAAGTGGCGTGGTATCGATATTTTGTATAATCAGAATTCACTCTACGATAGAGATAACACATTTGGATTGTATTTTCATTGAAATGAATTGTAGTTTATCCATCTTATCCGTAAAAACTCCGCATTGTTTCACAGAGTGGCCTTTTGAAAAATAGTCTTTGGACCGTGAACATGAAAGAGATGAACTACAAATTTGAACTTTCGCGCGCTCATCGTATCATCTTTGGAAAAGAAAGCAGTCCGGAACAAAACGGCTTATTATTATTTGGTACCTAAGGATGCCACAGGAACTTCGAGCATATGAAATATTAGACGTGAAACGCGCGAAAAATGTCACACTCAATCGAGTAAAAGTGACACGTGGATACGTAAATACAGATAAGCATTTGAAAAAGAATAATAAATAACTTTTTATCTTTGGTAAATTTGAGTGATTCGGATAAATGCAATGGTAATTGGACTTAAAAGTTACTTTGTACAACTAATTGAAATGTAAAATATTACTTATTTTCGTAACCTACAATACATTTGAATCAATAATGCAAATGCAAATGTACTAAACGATCAAACAAGGAGAAAGACATGACTTTTTCTTGTACTAAATTTTAAATAACTTCAGGAGATTAAACTTATAACATTGTAATATATATATTTGACATTTGCAGTATACGTATATTGAATTACCATGAATAAACCACGTAAGTATCTAAATAATTTGCACGATTCACTTGCATAATAAATTATCATATAATATACATGCTTTTTTACTTTGTTCTAGAAACTAATTATTTACTTAAATATGTTAGTTTGGTAACACTCACATTACAAAATGCTCTCGTTGGGCTTAGTATGAGATATGCCCGTACGAGATCTGGAGATATGTTTTTATCCTCAACAGGTTTTTAATGAATTTATATAATTTATACATTTTGTTGTTCTGAAATTTATATAACTTTTTTGTATTTTCTAGCTGTATTAATGGCAGAAGTTGTTAAATTAATAACATGTCTGTTTATAGTATTTTTTGAAGAAGGCAGTTTTTCTAAATTTATATATGCCTTTGATACAACAATTATAAAACAACCTAAAGATACTTTAAAAGTTTGCATGCCATCATTACTTTATGTTATTCAGAATAATTTGTTGTATTTATCGGCATCCAACTTAGATGCAGCGACATATCAGGTACTTTAGATTAAATATTTTATTAGATATTTAAATCAGAGATGAATTATCTGACATTCGATCAATTATCATTGCTTTTTATGATATTATTTTATTACATTATTAATTGCATAATATTTTACTCTAAATTTTTGTTTACAAAACTGATTAAGCATTCATGAATTCATATATTTAATAGTAACTCTAATTTACACAAATTTATTAAATAAAAATTTTAAATATAATAAATACATTTTATTATGTATTACAGGTAACATATCAGTTAAAGATATTGACAACAGCATTTTTTGCAGTTGTTATATTAAAAAAATCACTAATGAAAATTCAGTGGGGTGCGTTATTAATACTTTTAT